>BMAW01095275.1:75953-271582 GCA_019974015.1 Nephila pilipes
AACATTTTTTTTTTAAATTTGTGTGAATATATCGTGATTAGAAGCCAAACACAATGTTTTGCAAAAAAAAAAAAATATTATACAAGTTCGAATATAAGCTTACGACTCACAGCCTTCACAAACAAATCTCTTAGAGTTAAAGAATCGTATTAAATCAGATGTTGTCAATTGCCTGCCAAGATGAAGTACGCTATTAGCCGAGTGGATTAGAAACGAGATATCGATCTCTTTTGACAGCTTTTCATTCTACGGTGATAATAAAACACAAAGAGCAGCATTCGTCAAAAATTAAGAAAGCTCAACAAAAGATGGAAAAAAAACTGAAAGCACTGAACCACTGCTACATATCAATTAAAGCTTATGCAACATCCGCTTTTAAAGCTGTTTTATTATTTTTGAAGTGTTCAATCTTGACTGTTCCATGGTCATGCTGAAAGAAAATGGTATTATTGTTGAAACCAAGGATCATGCAGTAAAAGTCGTAGCATTTATTTAAATTGTATGAAAGGTGTAGTCCAAAACTGTAAATATTTTTATACATTTTTTTAAGTCGTGGCGACATCTATTGAGTATCGGAGGAACTGGTTTTACAGTAGATTGAAAAAATAAAATTAATTGCATAATAATAATTGGATGGAAAATCCTACATATATATGTAAACAGGATGTGGTAAAGTTAATGTATCATAGTATAGAAGTTAACTAATTTCTTTTTAATTTTTGTGCATTTCTTTTTGTCTACTATTTAAATTATAAAATATTATACAAAATATCTCTTAGTTTATGTATTATGTATCAGGCGTTTTTACAATGTCAAGCAAAAGATCTGTTATTTTTTATTTTAGGGTTGTTTAAGCAAGGAATGCGATAGTATGAAATCGTTCATTTGCTTAATGTGCCTCGGCAAATGGTGTTTTATGCAATCTGCCGTTTCAAGGAACTTGGTAATGATGGTCGACGTCCAGAAATTGGATTAAAACGTACTGTGCACATTTCCAAGAGTCGTAAATTCATCAAAAAGCGAGTTCAAAGAAATCCTAAGGCTTCCATAAGAAAAATTGCTCGTGACATGGGAATAAGTGACCAATCGGTGTGACGAATGACAAATACAAAGCTTGGACTGAAACCTTATAAGTTCCAAAAAGTTCGGCTTTTCACTGAAGAAAATAAACTCGTGAGGCTCCAAAGATGCCAAAAACTTTTGAGAAGGGCCAAGAGTCAGCTTTGGGAGAGATTCCTTTTCACTGATGAGAAGCTCTTTACCACCCAACAAATTCATAACTCCAAGAACAATAGGATCTGGTCTGTAAACGCTTCAAGCACCTCGGCAATTGTTGAACAAAGCCAATATCCAAAGTCGGTCGTGGTCTGGGGTGGAATTTGAGCAAGCGGTAAAAATCTCAGATTTTTGGGGATGAGGGTGTTACAATAAATCATACAGTGATTTATTGTAACACAAGCGAGTTGTACAAGCGAGACATTCTAGAAGCTGCTGTTCTTCTGTAGGCCAAAAAGCACTTCGATAGTGTAAACTGGACCCTCCAACAAAACTCCACACTATCTCATAAGGCCAAAAAGACACAAGAGTGGTGCAAAGCTCATTTTCTGTACATGATATCATAAGCAGAATGGCCACGCTATTCGCAAGATTAGAATCCCATAGAATACAATGTATGATCCAGTATGATGTCTAGGGCCTCTACTAAGTCATACAAAAGTAAAAGTATACTCTTACTATCCTTTGTTATATTTTTGATAAAGTTATATTAAAAATTATTTGTCCAAGTTTTTTTCCGCACCATGTATTTATATATAGTTATATATATATATATATATATATATATATATATATATATATATGTGTGTGTGTGTGTGTGTTTGTGTGTGTGTGTGTATAAAGGATGGGGATTGAAAGAACCATTAGTTCTGTTGAACTAGTTCATCTAAAAGAGCTATAACACCCAAGTCAACGGTCAGTCAGAAATTTGTTCTTTGCTATTCCAAATTATTCATAGACGTTTTACCCTCTCAGCCTTCCTGTGTACAGCCTTCTTCACTAGTGTGTAAGACTTAAGCAACAGGTGTTTTTTTTTTGCCATAACTCCACCAGAAATCATCTGAGAGACATGAAACTCAAAAATGAGAGACAGTATTTTGTACTTAAGCGATGACGAAAGCATAGTTGCGCAAAAAGGAGTACAATGCATATAGTATTAAATCAAACAAAAAAAATGCTTTATTGAACTCATAGTATCGTTATACATGATTGTGTGTCCAAGAGGAAGAGCAACAAGCAGATGTTCCTGAGCATGGGATATGCCCTCCCCTTACTTCAATGGTTACTTCGCACAGTCTCTCCATACTCAGAAACAGATTGTCCAACTATTCTTGAGTTAAGAGTACCCATTCCTCAATCAGCATTTGTTTCGGTTGTTCCCCGGAGGATGTAATCATACCTCAAGGCGTCTCCCCAAATCATCCCTCACATGTTCTATGGGATAAATCAGGGGGGAAACCTGGCCAATCCATTCAAGTGATATCTTCACTTTCTAGCAGCTGCTGAATATCAGCAGTCCGATGTGGCAGTGCATTGTCATCCATAAAAACGAAGTCTGGTTTTATATATATATATATATATAGCACCTCGGAACAGGCGTACATGGGAAAGGATTCCCTCCTTACAATAGCGATCTCCAGTTACAGAACCTCTGTCGAAAACATGGAGTTCAGTCCACCAGTACAGCATAATGTCTCCCCGGACGATAACTCCAGGACCACCGTAATGGTCTCTTTCTGTGATGTTACAGGGATGAAACCGTGTCCCGATCGGATGCAGCGTTCAGAATGGTGGACGAATAGGTCATCTTTGTGAAGGCGTCTGTCCATAGTAAACCGTCACACTTTTTGCCCTGTTACTGTGCACAGTTGTTGAGCAATGACGCTTACTGGCAGATATCGGGCTCTTTTCATCTGCAGGACGATGTATCGGTCCTCCAATGCAATTGTTTTCCTTGGGAGGCCATTACCACCAACCTTTCTAATAGCTGTACCTATGGTTTGGAAGGTTTTCCAAACGACACTTTTATTGATTCCGAACTCTTCAGCTACACTGGGCAAACTACGGCCCTCCTTCAGCTTTCCGATCATTCTTCCACGTGTTAAATCATCCAGGTGATTTCTTCGAGCCATATTCCCCGAAAGAATTCAATTGCACTTGCAGCAAATGTCTTTAATTGTGCCTCCGTTCTTCCTTTTATTGTAGTCTTGAGATGCGCGAGCAGACAGCATGCGTTTTGCGTACTATGCGTCGCCTATGACGTTTTGTTCCTGACATTAGCATACGTATCACCTTTCTATTGAATTGCGTGTTCATTGTACTGATCGCAATAACCCCTTTTCTGCAATTTCATGGCTATCTGCTTAAAATTTATACTGTTGCTTAAGTTTTGCACATCAAAGCATAATATGACATTTTACGGAAGGCTATACAATCCCAATGGTATAACCCGATTTTTTTACCCGAGGCCGCTATTTTACTGGAAGTAAGTAAATGTGGGTGAAAAACCAAACCTTCATTAGCTGCCGAATCTCCCTATTAATGAACAGGGTAAACGACAAGCACACAAGCTCGATTCCCCCTCCCACACATTTCCGCCATTAGAGTCATTTTACCAACGAACGCAGTGACGGGCCTCTCATAACGTTCTTCTCAGCGGGAATGCAATCTGAAAGAAAGAACTAGACCAAACATTTTCTGGGGAACTAAACTGATGGAGAAAAAAGCCTCCGAATGGTTTCCTTCCTCAGGGTGTAAAAGACCACGCAAAGTAGGTCTTGGAGCTAGATGAACTGTTTTAGTAGGTCTTCTGATAGATCTACCAAAGCAGTTTGAGAAACGGTAAAGATTGTTGTAAATGATTTCAAACTGAAATAGTTTGCTCTCACAGGTAGGTGTTCGGTTCTTTTGTCCATTTCGTAATCGACTTTCACAACTCAAATGGAACCAAAAACTTATTGTTTTTTAAATTTTTGAGCAGATTCTAAAATTCTCGCATTTTTATTATATATTCATTAGAACGCGAAAAAAAAAAACGTTTGTGTGATGAACATAATAATGCATAAAAATTTTGCTTGTGCATTTATAATTCTCCCAAAGAATTTGTGTGATTGTCAGCATTTATCTTAGGGCTTATATTGTAAGAACTAATTCGAAGATGTTTTGCTGCCTGTTTGCTACAGCAGTTTTTATTGATAAAAATCAAATATATATAGAGAGGAATTTCATCATATTTAAGAATGATTTACAAGGAATTTTTATGAGATTTTTTTTTTTATAATTTGATTCTTATTATTGTGTATTAGGAAAGAAAGAAAAGTTGAATATGAATTTAAATATTTAATATATATTTCCGTGCACCTCTATTATAATTCGCTCTTTTTTATTAAAAACATAAAAATGATTAAACAAGTTTATGTACTTAATATTGCGTGTTTTAGCAAGGGAACAAAATGTTACACATTGCATGTTAAAGCATTAGAAGCATATTTTGGGATTAATTTTTTCTACAAAACTATTAAATGCTTTTGCTAAAAATTCACACTACACTATATAATATAAAATCAATTTTAATTTTTTTACCATAATTTCCTCCAATTTATTTATTTATTTTGATTATGTAAATATCTAAAAAATATTCGTGCTGAAAAATTACCAAAGGTACTTTTTTTGCAAATCTGTTTTTAAAATTAGAAAATAATGTTTTATTTAGTATTAATTAACTTAATAAAAAAAACATATAATTTCTTTTTTTTTCAAAAATTCAATAGATTTATTTTTCCTAAAATGTGTAAAGTAATCATATATAGTAATTATTTATTGTTAAATTCGTTAGAATATGTTTGAGGTTTTGCTCAAGGAATTTTAAGAACAAGTGGGTCAAAAAATAGATTAAAGAACAGTTTTTAAAAATGAACAAGAACATGTAATAACAATTCATCCAAAAGAACAGAATTTCTCATCCCTCATATATAACATAATATATGAGGGATAAGATATATGTTATATAAATGTGTGTGTGCCCGAGTATGTTTTTATGTGTATTATGCATACATACATATATATCTATATATAGTGGATGATGGTAGGTGTCTAAGCTTTCTATCACACAGGAAAAATGTCCTAGTTGCCTTCAGGAGACTAGGATCTCCTTTTCTGTCCTATTCAATTCACTTTTTAGAAATCATCACGTAATTTTATTTACTTTTTTTTTTAGATACAATGATACTTATTACTAAAACTTTATAGGGAAAACGCATATGCAAATATTTTATGGAAACGGAAAACTCGAGCATACGCATTCATACATATTATTAAAAATTCAAATGAATTTTTCTTTTTGAACCGTTTAGTAGCTTATGCCACACCAAAACAGCTTTTCTCTATCCGCCCACACAATGTGCTGCTTTGCGTGTCGTTTATTTTGTTTATTATTTGTTGGTACTACAAAGCTACCTACCTTAGATAAACAAAGCCCAAGTTTATACATTGTTGTCATACTTGTATGTTTTGCCTAGAGCTCAATGTCCTTCTTGAACTTTCCTCTACAAACCTACCGCTTCTAAAACCCTCACTTTAGCAAGTTTGTTCTTTAATACCTTTGCTTACATACATCGCATAGGGAGTAACCCATAAAATAAAAATGATGAAATTGGTCAATCTAACTGTCTGAAGAACAGGAAATGTGCATTTACTTTTCCTTCCATCGTAATTTTATATGACCTTAATGTCCCACAACAATAACACACTCCAAAACAGTCTTCTAAAAGACCTTGTTGAAACGTTATTCTCTAAAAATGAGCATTCCCGCCCCTCTTGATTAAGCCCATTCCGCTTACAAATCGTTTTCGTCTATTAAATATTTAACTTCCCTCAGCCCAACAACTGATGGATTGGTGTATGCTTTGACGTTTGTGATTCAATGCCGGCAGTTCGTGGGTTTGAAGTCACATTGGTATGTCGGAATTTCTGCGACTGAAGACAAAAATGGTTTTTGACCCTTATCATGTCAAGGTTAAGGCGTGGTAAACACACGCACTTCTATTGTCACGGGCTGTTGTTTATGACCTTGTTGAAAGCTTTAGCTTAACTGCAACCAATAACCATTTGTAGATTTTAAGCATCCCCCTCCTCCTTCTATTCAAATGACCATGTAAAATGGTCGATCCTTTTAATTTTCTTAAGTGTTGAAGAGGAATGTGGTTTATTAATGATTCTGTCTATCGCTTCAGGGACATACCAATGATCAATTGATGAGAAACAATAATCGTTTGCCATAATGCATTGTTTCAAGTTTAGAACGTGATAAAGATAAGACCTCACACTTTTCCCGTGTTTGTTTTGTTCCCTTATCTACTAATTTTACACGTGACTTCTTATCTTCTAATAGGATTTGGAAATCTTTAAGACCGCATACTAGAAATGAATTGCTAATAATCAGTTTATTTCCAGAATAAGTTTATTGCATTTTCGTGAAAGAGTTCATAATCATAACATTACGTAAGGAAAAAATCCTAGGCTTGAAAACGATTTGTTTATTTATTTAATTTCTAAGAATTCACGAAGTAGTTCAGGTGAAATGAATATTAATTCATTTCACATAAAACTATTCATAAATACATGCATTCAAAAGATACATATTTTTTATCATTATAATTTAAAAATTTTTATCTTGTGTATGTATTGAAGAAATGTTATTCATTTATTATTTCTAATAAAAATTATTATTCTCATATACAAAATTCTTTTAACATGTTATAATTATAAAATCTTGTACAGTAGTAATTTACATGATCGGTATAGGTATTCCTTATCATTACCAATAAATATATAACCATAAATCTGTTCTGAATTCGTTTAAATTAAAATAATTATTGTGTGCTGTCTTTATCTGATGTGCTGTTTTAATTTATGAAAAACAAGAGAATAATAGTTTGTTAGATGTATGTTTCCTTTATCTTAGTTAGTTTTAATTATCAACAACATTGTCTCAAAGATATCTGCAATGAGTTATTTTAGTATGAGTTTTTATATGGTAATTAATTGTTATTTAGGTCTCACAAAGCAAATAATACTTTGAATGAGCTGCTGTTTTTTTTTTTTTTTTTTTATTTCCAAATATTGTTTAAGCATTTCCGTCTTTTTAAAAACGTTCTGTTTATCATATATATCATAAATACCAATTGTGAAATATTCAAGGTGGGGTTATTGAAAAACGAGACTGACGCTGTAAAACCTTTTATTTTGAATTCATACATATTTTCTTACTGTCACCTTCAATATACACCCCTCTTCTTTCCCTACAACGCTCCATGCGAATCTTCCATTGTTCGAAACAGTGCTGGAAATCTTCCGTCAGCTCCTTCAGGGACACGTGTCGCTTTCTCTTTCGCAGCTTCAAAGGACTCACATCTTGTTCCTTTTAACGTATATTTAACTTTAGGAATTAAATCCCGTGGCACGAGATCCGGGCAAGATGGGTGGTCTAACACTGGTATGCTGTACTTGGGTAAACCTCTTGACAGAGCAGAATGACTTATCTATCCACAGTTTGAGTCGGGTTTTTTTTTTTTTTTTTTCATTTTTCTTTCACGGAGTTCAGCATGAATGTGATGGTAGTAATTTTAATAATTTGAGTTTCAGCAACCCAATGAAGATACACAATCCCATGAATATCGAAAAAGCAATCATCATTGCTTTGAAGTTGGATTTACTAATTCGAGCGTTTCTGACTCTCCATGATGTGCTCATCCGATGCATGGATTGGCGCTTCGTTTCAGAATCATAAGTAAAAACCACAATTCGTCACACGTTATAGTTCTTTCTAATAAATTTGGGTCATTTTCAATGGCAATCAAAGTGTCCGTGCAGACATTTTGGGGGCTTCTTTTCTTCATACGTAAGCATTTCTGTCACTATTTTGGCGCAAACTTTTTGCATATTAAAATTGTTACATAAAATTTGCTGTACAGATTCTTTGTCAATTCTTACAGCTTCAGCAATAGCACGAATATTTAAATGGTGGTCAGATAGAACCAGATTACATATTTTTTCCAATATTGTAATCATTTTGACGTCGAAGTGTGAACCATCTTCAACGTCTTCTCGACAAACTTTAAAACGCTTGTAAGGCATTCAAAAACACGTGCACGCGATAAACATTCATTTCCATACACTTCTTTCAATAAATAATAAGTTTCAGTAGTGTTTCTTCAAAGTTTCATAGGAAATTTCATAATAATTCGTTACTCTATTATTGCACTTATCATTTTTCTGAAGGAACAAAAAAAAAAATAGCAGTAATGTGAACGAAGGCTACGGTTATACGGATTTATTTACAGAAGCTAGAGCCACTGCATTCGAATGAGAAGGTTTCACGCTAAACAACTATTAATCGCTGCCGTTTGGAGCATTCTTACTTCTTTAGAAGTAGCCTCGTTATTTATTATCCATACCTCGCCTGGTTAGCATCTAAAGCAATTAATAAAAGTAAAAAAAAAAAATGATTCTAATAAGCAATATACTAAGAAACTGATTAACACTCCACATTCCATTTACTAAGCCCCCCCCCCCCAAATATGGTTGAAATTTCAATTATTTTTCTACTTCTTCACTTAACATTGTAGCAATTCAGAACAAATTTTTGAAGTGTTTTACCTAAAATGTTATTAAACTGTTACGAGATCTATGTCAGATAATTTGACCTTTAAGAACCCAATCAAGATGAACCACTAATTCACCTTACTGGTGAAGATAAACCACTAATTTCATTAAGAAATTTTGAAATTGAAATATTATTAAGTGATAGATGCAGCTTTTGTCAAACTTTAAATATTATCGTAGTTATTTAAATATTATAAAGTCATAACAATACAGGTTATTTCGAGAATGAACCGTCCTCCCCTTTTGAGCAAATTGGATTTTGTTCTTCATTCTTCAAAACAAGCTCCAACCTCCGTTTGATAATTTTTGTCTAAATATATTTTTATGCCAGTTTAAGATAATTTTAGTTTCTTCTCCATTCCTGAAAATAAACTCCTATTGATAATTTTTGTCTGCTTCTACTTTGTGACATTTTAAAAAGGAAGTTTGAGTTTCTACTTCTTCCTTGAAAACAAACCAATTTTGATAATCTGTGTGTTAATTTTTAAACCTAGGAAATTTTTAATGTTTTAAATGGAGAAATCTATCGTGCTTTTGAAAAAAAAAAAATCTTTTATGGCATTATATTATAGATTATTGTCGTCTTCTTTAACATGAATTCGAGGTGTGGCTATTAAATAACAAGATTTAAGCTACTACAGAAGAAACACGCAAGCGCCAAACGTCAGAGACCGACAGCTGTTTAGAGTGAAGCTTTCTCTTTCGAATGCAGTGCTTCTCGTTTCTGTAAACAAATTCGTATACTCCTAGTCTTCGGTCAGATTTGAGATTTTTTTTTTTTTTTTTTTTTTTTTTTTTGTTTTGGTGGAAAAATTATGAGCGAACAACGAATAATTGTGAAATTCCACATGAAACTTAGAAAAATCACTACTGAAAATTGTAATTAATTGAAACAAGTACATGGCAATGAATGTTTATCTCAAACATGTGTTTTTGAATGCATGTTTTTAAAAACGCATGTTCACACATGCGTTTTTAAGATGGCCGAGAAGATGTTGAAGATTATTCACACCCGTTTCATCCTCCGCGTCAAAATGATGGCAATACTGAAAAAATCGATAATCTCGTTCGATCTAACCGTCGGTTAAGCATTCGTGCAATTGCTGAGACTGTAGGCATTGAAAAATGATCTGTACGACAAAGCTTTTCACCAAGACAATGAATTTCATTTCACATTGAATGTCAAGAGGTTTCTAGCCAAGTATAGTATTCCAGTGTTAGACCATCCGCCATATTCGCCGGATCTTGAGCCATGCGATTTTTATCTTTTTCCTAAGGTGAAATCTGTGTTAAAAGGAGCAAGATTCCGTTAAAGCTGCGAAAGTGGAACTGCAATCGTCCTGAAGGAGCTGACAAAAGAAAACATCCAGAACTGTTTCGAACTTTGAAAGATTCGCATGGAGAGTTGTAGGGATAGAGGAGGAGTGTATATTGAAAATGATAATAAGTAAATATGTATGACATGAAAATAAAATGTTATACAACGTCAGTGTCATTATTTAATATCTGCACCTCATATGAAAAAACTAATTATAATAAATAGTGTAATTTTAATGCAATTGTCATTATAATGTTTATTACCTACTTGATAATTCTTTTTCATCCTTAATCCTAGTAGAACTTATCGTGCCAAACACAAGGCTTAAGAGCTCAGTTTGTAAAACAAAGAAATTTCTTAAGATAATTCTTTTTTCAAGACAGATATAAAAGCCAACTAAAACATTTGTATTTTTTTAAATTTTATTATGTAGGAGAAAAATACAAAATTGTGTTAAAAGTTAATAAATATAAGACAATGGAAATCAGTGTCTGGCTTTATTCTTAGCAATTCAAGAAACAACATTTAATCAATAACACAGGGTAGATCAAAAGTCGACAGTTTAAAAGGTGAATAACTTTGAGAAATTTTATTTATTTTCCATTCGTTTTCTTGGATTCTGGAAATCAAGGTTTGGTATTATAATTATAGAAACATTTTCAGCTGAGCAACATGTGAAAATTATCAAATGTTACTATACAAATAAAGTAAATAGTTCCAAATTGTTCCTTGTCTCGCACAGCAAAAAAATGTACTTAATTATCTGTTAAGAACGCTTCGATCTATGATATTGATTTTGTTGCAGATTTCTGAGACATAAGGATCTATCAAAGATATTCAGTAATTGGAAGAACATGCTAGACTCGCCGTCAGGCCAATCTTGATTGTGCTAAAGAAAGAATTGTTTCAAAAGATTCAGACTTTCTTTGGATTCCACAGTCACCTAATTTTACAACACCACATTTTTTTCACTGGAGTACTGAAAAAAATTGTATTTTCACCAATAATCCTAGAACTATTGTTCAGCTCAAGACTATAATCTATCAAAAAATTCAAGGAATATATCGAGTTGATATTACAAGTTATGAAAAAAGTGATGGCAAGAGCCAGTATTTGGAAAGTGGACAATGGCACTTTTTAAGACATATTGCTTTCCATCTTTGTTTAAAAAATTTCAAATAATGTTTATCATGTATATAAATAAATATATTATATAAAATCATAAAAATTATATTCATTTTAAATTGTAAATGACTTTCACCCCCCTCAAAATAAATACAATGTCAATAGAACGTATTTCTAAGCACAAAAATTAATTTCTCACTTGTGCCTTCGTACTAATATGCGAAAGTAACTAAATGATGGTATCATTATACTTAATAATATAATCATACCGTCAATGACATCATTATATTATTAAGATTCATAATACATATTAACTTACCGAGTCTTGAAGCAGTACTAGAATCTAACTTCTCTTAATTTTGATATTTAAGCCTTAATAAATGAGCTAAAGAGAAGCTTTTTTAAATAATCTCAAAAATGAAATCTGGTTTGTTATTAAGTATTGTTTTTCGAACAAGATATGAGGGATATTAAAAATATTTTTAATATTTATATTTCAATTCATACTCTCATAAAATAATAAATTATGTAACAATGGAAAAATAATTTTTTTTCTCCTTCATTGTTCTTAAGTTATACAATTTTGAAGGTATTAATTTAGTAAAAACATCGTAATATTTAAAAATAATTTCGCACACAAGCACTAAAAATAATAAGAATAAAAATGCTTTTATATATACTTTAAGCAAAATTTGAAAAATGATGAAGAATAAACATTTATAATACTTTTTATATTAAAACTGAAATAATTTTGACTCAATCAGTATTATAAAATAAATTATATAATAATCATAACACATCTATAAGAAGTCAAAGAAGAAATGACAAAGTTGTTCAGAAAAAAAGTCCCAAAGCTAAAATTAGATACATAATTATTTATTAGAGGCAAACAATAAATGTATAATTTCTGACAACATATGAGATAGAAAAAAAAAAATATAATACTATAGATATCTATGATTATTTTAAAACTATTACTGGATATAAAATCAGATTTATGTACAATCTAAGCTTATCGAAAGTTTTTATATGTGAAATCAAGTCCGAACAGAGACATTTTGTAATTTTCATTGTCTATCATACAAATTGTTTGTACTAAACGCAAGTAAATAACTTCAGGATTTAATATAAATTTTGATACCAGCTGTGGATTCTAGTTCAACAAGACATTAAATCGCTTTTAATTATTTGTCTTCATTGAAAAGGCGTAGTATTATAGCCCCACCTAAATATCTACCCGCCCCACAAGATTAGTATCTGCCTTCATTTTACTTCTAGTACTACTGATTATTAGCCTCCCACGCTTGACGAATGATGTTTATCAAACAATGAATCTCACATTTTATAATAGTGTTATGATTTTAGGATATGAAGCTTACTTATATATATATATATATATATATATATATAATTATATATCGCTTAAGTCTTATTGCTTTTTCAAAAAGTTAATTAATTACTTTATCTGTACGTTGCTCATTATAGAATGGCTACTTTGTGTTTGTTAACAAATTATGTGTAACAAATAATTGAAAAAAGAGTTGACAGACGTTTCAAAAAATTAATAGAGCTCTTAAGTGAATTTTGGAGAGGCTGAAGTATTTTCTTCCTGAAGAGTACTATCTCATGCGCTACAGAAAATTGTAAATTGTTTATATTTTTACATCTTTATTTGATGGCAGAAATCAGATTTACGTACGAAGTAAGTTTCACCCCAAAACTATGTACTAGACTTTCATATTTAAGTGTTTTAGCAACTTTGCTGTCTTTTTTCAGAAAAGAGCTTCAATAATTAAATTACTTTTGATTCTCTTAAATAAGAACTACAGATTCAAATAAAATCGATTTAATTGATAATATACTTAGCAACATTGTTTTATGATTAATAAGTGGAACAAAGATTCTCCTTTTTACTAAATATAATAATGAATTATAATATTCTGCCTTTAAGACAACTGTAAAATATTTCAAAATTTGTACCAAATAAATGATTTCCTATTTTAAAGAACACATTTTATTATATCAAACATCAGAGATAGAAAACAATAATAAAAGTAACGATACAAAAATAAGTAATGTGCCTCTCCTACCGTGATTTTAATCGGTTAAAATATTCAAAATAAAGAATCATTGTATATTTTATATCATTGTGATATATTTGAAAGAATAAAGCGATGAAAGCTTTTACATCTGATGCATAATTAATAGCAACCGAACACGAAAATCGAATTAAGTTGTTTGCTTTTTTATTAAAAGCGTTACACATAAACGAATTTTTAACTATCACTCAACAACAAAGTATACCAAAGGTGTTATCAAATAAACCCACGCACTTTGAAAAAATTAATACTCTTCTAAGCTATACGCCACTCGGTAAAAACGTGTGTCGAAATTCTAAACAAATATTTATAAAACCTGAACCCTTTAACAGAAAAGCACCCAATGGACCGACTGAAATTAAAATAACAAGCGTTGAGGTGAAAGCCATTGCAATTATTCCAATGCAGAAATAGGTTAAGAACACAAACACAGCATACAAATTGCTTACTGGAGAAGAAAAAAAAAAAGAGAGTAAGCAAACGCTAAAGTCATTTTTTTTTTCGTATCTTATCCAAAGGGAAATATGCAAACGGATACGTGCAGTTATATTTATTTTGAAAAATGTAACGACGGTACAGAAACAGAAGCGAAGATTCAAGATGAGAAAAAAAAAATGGCCACTTTTAAATTGCACTTACAAATTTAGAGGTAAATGGTTTCCTTGCAGGAAGCACGAAGATATGAGATTGAGGACCGTTTTTAGTCGTTTAATTGCTGTCGTTCCAATTTTAGAATCATTTTTTGTTCTTCGTGAACTCATCCCAGCGGTTTCACACACGCGAAGTGTAACAGTAAATGGAAAAGGCGGATGCCAAAAATAAATAAAACAACAGGTGGCAGATGGCCTCAGGAAAATTTTATAAGGGAAGTAACAAATTGACAAAACGGTGTTTTCAAAGTTTATCGCTTCTATCATATGTGTTTAAATCTGACAAAATTAAGCTGGTGTGTTAAGTATTGTTATTTTACTTGCATCAGCTATCAACGCAGCTCGCGTGCGCGTTTAATTACTTATTAATCATGAAAATTGCCAAAAGTGACGTGTTAGAAATAAAGACTCGATATTTTTTTATTTAGATAAGGAAGTATTAAAGTAATTATCTTCATCAGTGCTAAACATTAATTAATATTAACCACAGATTTTACATAATAAGGGGAATCTTTGGATTATAGCATTTCAACACTTTTGTTTTAATGATGTATATTAACATTTTTGAGAATGCGATGTATAAGCAATAATTATGTGTTGTGATTTTCTTGTTTGAGAATTTACAAGAAAAGTTATATCATATTTGTGGTTTTGTATTAAATTTATATGAATGTGTAATAGTTTGAAATTTTATATTTGTGTTTTAAGAAATTGCTTGTTATTTGTTTTAATGTTAAAGCATTTTTAACTCGAAAAAAAAATCAGCTATTCTGTGTAAGAGAATGTTTAATTTTTTTAAAAAAATTAATTATAATTCTTCAAAAATAATCGGAATATAAAATAGCGTTTTCCTGTTGATTACTTAAAGCTTACTAAATAATTGATTATTAGCACTTCATTAGAACTCGTTACAAAGAGCTCAAAATAATTATTTTTAAAAAAGCAGAAATGAAAAATATATTCCATCGCGTAAAATCATATTTTCATAAGAACGAAAACAAGTTAAATAAAAGTAAACAAAACTACTTATTAAAAATATTTTGTGATTGATTGTAATCAAGAAAAAATTAAAATTAGTAATATTCATGTAAGTATGAGTGATATTGAGTTATAAATAACTATAAATAACTAGTGTATTATCAGAGATAACTCTGTTGTCTTTAAACTGTAAAAACAGTAATATTAAATTTTTTGAAAAAAGCATTGCAAATAACATTTGATTGAAAATAAAAGGAACAACTTTTGCAGCTTCTTTATTTCATTTTGAAATTATATTAATTTTTATAATAATTAAAATTATCAGTTGTAGCTGGAAATGGATGTGTGAAAAATTACTGAATCAAAATTTGAAATTAAAAGTAGTAGTTCAATGGGAACACAAAAACGTTACGGAAAAACTAACACTGAACGCATATTTTCATTTTTGCCCCTTAGTTTTACTTCGAATAATATAATAATGTTAAAATATGTATATTAATGGTATATTTATAATATTTGAACGACTTTTGAGCAATAGACCTAATTAAATTTCCTTGCTGATTCCTAAAATTGTAAATAATATTTTTAATTCAAATATTTCAAAGAAAACTCCAGTTAAATTTTATGCAAATTTATAAATCAAGAGAAAATTCAAAAAGCCATGAATTAAAATACCCTTGAGAATAAATAACCAGTAATTTTTTCCAGTAGTTTTAGAATGTAATTGTACTTCTTTAGTGATATTTGTATAATCAAATATATTTGAATGATATCACATTCATTAAAATATGAAACTTCGTATATTGTTTTCTTATGATAAAATTTAAAAAGATTAAACCTTTATCACAGTTCTTTCCCCATCAACTTTAAAAATGCATTAAAAAATTTTCTTTTTAATATCACAATTGATAATAGGCAAATGTTCTAAAGAATCTTCTTTCAAACGATTATTCACACATCAACAGTCCGATTTTTTATGCTTCATCTATTCGTATTCATAAACGTTTTCAGCAATAGTCTTGCATGAATACAACAGAAAACGAATAACATTAAAAGAAACCAAAGACTAATGCGATGATAAGATTAAGTTTATTCGAGTGTAAATAATACAAATACTGCAATCGTGCCTCAATTCTTAAGGGATGAATAGCAAGCCGTGTCTTTTTTTTATTATTATTATGTCTCTTACGAAACTTTCGTTTCAATTCAAACAATAAGTATTATTTCTATTGAGAGTAACGATGACTTGAAATCTCCCACATTAGTGCGGATACATAGCAGTTACGTCATCACGTCCACCTTAAGTGACGACTTTTTACTTTTTTAATGGATACGCGAAGGCGATATTTCGGTTGACCCACAATACCAGGTTATGCCTTTAACACTCTAACTCTTGCTACTGCAATTAAACGCCGAAAAATTTCATTAGGCAGACTGGCAACAATAGACCCAAATTCCGGTCTAGAACAATACGGGAAGATATTACCAAACTGCTTTTTTGACATCATTCACATGTTCCACAATGAAAGAAAGACCTGCCCCATTGTGGGATGAGTTTGAAACACATTCCTTGCTCACCGTGAAGATGTCCATGAAGCGTACCTCATTAACACGACGGCTCGCCTCAGCAAGAGCCCGATCCCTGTGTTTCTTATTCGAAGACAATGACTTCAGAGAAAGTTGTTGAGTGGAGGTGATATACCCGTTAACCTTCATCACGAGTAGAAAACAATTGCCGCTTTCTCTCAGAGGGAACTCTAATTGAGATAGGGTATGTCCAACTATTGTTTTTGGCTACAGAGAAACGAAAAAAGAAATCTACATATTGTCTACCAGAGCAATAAAGAATCAAATTCTCGAGTAATGTAATAAATTGATAGGTGTTCTCCGCCTTATGAATAGTTACATTATAGATGAAAAAATGGGTTTGCCTTTCTTCTTTAAGTTTTAATAGTCCGTTTGTTTTACAACAAAAACTTTCAGTGGGTGTTGTTTTAAAATTTACTGTACAAGGTTCTAATTATATTGTTTGGGAATGTTTCAGCTTTGTACTTCCTGAAACAACAAGTTTTAAATTATGCATAATATTTTAACAAGTTTTAAATTATGCATCAAATAGCCTTAATAAATTTATATAAAAAAGTCTTGCAAGCAAAAGTATTACGAAAATAATTATGAAATAGTACAAAAATATAATGAACGAGATACAAATATTCATTTCATAATAAAAAGCAATGACAAAAAATCAAAATATTACATATTTTATAACACGAAAATGGAAATCATTTAGTAAAACAATACTTAAAAGAATTTCATACATGTACTTGGTTAACTGTTTATTTATTTTTGAAATTAATGTTCTTTCGAAATATAATTCACAGAACTTAAATTTATTGACTTGGACACTGCTTAAATTTTCAATCATACAGTTTATCGAAGGCCTAGAAAATCGAAAGGAAAATATTCACGAGAATGCCCAAAAAGTATATGATTGAAAATGTTCTCATTTGATGCTTTTTTGGCTATGACATCACAGTTGTCTTTACATTATTGTAGAAAATAGTACAACAAAATCTCGAACAATCAAAGAGGTGTATTTTTTTATCATTAATAAATTCTTCAGTTTTAAGTCACTTTTTATAATTAAGTAAAGTAATTTTTTATCAAAATTTTTTTTTACCAATATACCATTAAATCTTTTATCATATTTATTTATTCAAAAAAATACTAAAAAGGACAGAATATTTGTTGACATATATAGGAAGTCAATAATGGATTAAGAATTTTAAGCAAGAAACATTTGTATTATTTACTTGAAAATTTACTATAATTATTCAAACAAAATGGGATACAATTTACTCCGTTTTTACAAAATTAATACTTAATGCTTTTTCTTCAGCTGACATAAAATATATGTAAGTTTTTTACGTCTCCTCAATTAATATATGAATATATTTTATTTATCATCAGTTATCATTGTTAAGTTATATTTATGATCAATCAATGAGATTAATAGAATTATTTTAAAAAAATTGAATGGAATTATATGGTACGAAAACACTTTGTAGTTGATAAAAAAAGAGTTCAGTGCATTTTGAAAGATGAATAAGAATTGAAATCGAAGTATATTTCAGCATTTGACATATGTAATTAATTTAAAATTGATTATACGTTTTAATGGCCTTCTTATTTTATTATTTCAACTGAAAAACTAATATTTTTTTAAAGCAGTTACGCACAATTTTTTACGTTACTGAACTTTAGAAAATCTATTTGAAATGATTTGAGATTGTTAATAGCATGTTTTAAAATCTTTCATTTTAAGTTTAATTTCATTTTTTCGAATCTTTTGCCTCTTTTTTTTTTCCTGTTTGTAATTCATTTGTTTTTTCGATTTTGTACATGAAACATTGATATAATTACTATATATTCCTAAGAGTTTGAATGCTAAATGTTCCTTTTTAATTATAGTTGACAGATTCATTAATATTAAAAGAATTTTTATATTTAAAGGTATTGAAAGAATCTAATTCCTACTCATTTATTAACTAAAGTAAACAACGTTTGCCTTATTGTAGTCAAAAAATTACATAAGTAGCTCAAAGGTATTGACTAGAATATTAATAAATACGGTGTAATATAAAAATTTATATATAGTGAATAAAAAATACAGTTATACATTATTTTTATTTGAAGTACATGAATTTTATTTAAATAACTATGTAATGCTGCATAGGTCCAATTAAATGTGTGGTTCATGATAGTTTCACCTAATTCATTTTCAAGGAAAAGTAACAAATATTTCAAAATTAAAAGTAAAAACATATTAATACAGATTTTCTGAGAAAAACTAATTCTGATACTATGGTGAAACTGTTTGATAATATCGGAAAGGTAAATCCCAATTTATTCTATAGAACCCGCCATGAAATGGGCTGACGCACGTTAAAATGGAGGATTCTAAATCCTTCTATTTGTATTGTGTTGAAATTTAGAGAGGGAGATGCCAGCACAGGTGTCGACCCCTCACTTTACCGAGGCTCAAAATCACGAGGATCGTTGCTAAAATCCACCGTGTTGCTTCTAAATATGATGTTAATAAGCAGTCATTCAATCTCAACTTATCTAAACATCCTAAATAAACGAATTTAAATAAGTAGGAAAAATAACAGTTTCACTAATTTTGAAAAGATCCCTTCCGCAATAATTCTAAAATTAATCTCTCTGCATTGTGAAATTTTAAAACCGTATGGTTACTACCCATGCATTATTTGGGCCGTGGTAGCTTAGTTGTCATGGTAACAAACTCGAACTGGATTTGCTCCCGTCGAGTCGTGGGCTCAAGTTACAAAAGACCCGCCGTATAGTGAGGCTGGTAAACTTTAAATATGTTGAGGTCCCAAGTCCTCCTGCTGGTATGGGGGGGTAGGAGAGGGAGGTACCGGCTCAGGTGTTGCCCTCATCACTTGACCGAGATTCAAAATTACGAGGTCCATTGCCAGTAACCTTCATGTTAATTCTAAGTGCGTCACAAGCAATCAATAAACCATGCATTACTTCATCAATAAACTATTTCATGAAATTCGGTGTAAATAACTATTCTATCCTGAAAGCATCCTACTTCGCAAATATTACATAATTAATCTTCTTTTCATAAAATATGAGAATACATTTACTTCTATCAGGATACAAAATTTTCAAGTTATTAATAAAATTGAAATTTCTGTATCCTGTAATTGTTTCGATAATCATAATCTGTTATAAATGACAATGAAGTGCAAAACATCCAATACATAGGTCTACACTATTTCAAATTAATATATAGGAGAAAGCAATTTATTTTTAGAATAACAATCAATCAGTATCCAGTTTATAGCTTCATTTTATACATTAACACGAAAAAAAATAGTGGTAATCAAAATAGTGACTTAATGTAAAAATTTTTCAGAAAAAAATAGTGACTTAATGTAAATTTTTTATAGTCATACCTCATCAATCAATTTAAAAACTTTTTTGAATGTTATTCTACTTATTATTTAAACTAATACTAATTTTTGTTCCTTATAATATATAAAGCACTAGAATTTTATTTTCATTTCACAAAAGATATGTATGAGTGAATGTAATGCTGTAGTGACATTCATTATCCGTCAAAATATGTCTCTTTTGGGAATTTTGAATAAGCTTTTGTTATTTTTTTACAGCAACTTGACAACGTTTGTCGTTTTTTACAATGGAAAGAATTTTATTGCCATTAATTTATTTCATTTTTATCCAACATGCGTGATTTTGTAAATCTTAAACTTTTTCATTTTCTCTTTCATAACATTTTACAAAATATGAGCAACACACAGTTCAGTTTAACCGATGCATGAAAACGGAAATAAAAAAAGAATAAATCGTACCTCGAAATCAAAGTCTTACTTAAAAAATATTGCGAAATATATTTTATTGTTTATGTGTACATAAATATCAATATAAAAAAGTTTGTAAACTGAGATAAAAAAAAAAAAAGATAAGCTTTTCTGTCTTAGTGATCACGATTAACTATTATCGTTACTTTTTTTGAAAATTCAAAATAGATAAATACTTTATCAAAGCAACTTGAATTTAACTTTAGATGAGCCAACTTGAAATTAAAATATTTAATTTTAATAAGCATTAAGCATTATGATATCAGTAATATTAATATAACATTAATATAAGTTTATTGGTTTTTATAGAATTAAAATCATTTTAGAAACAATGTGAAATGTAAATCAAATATCTAAAGAATTCAGCATAACATTTATACAAAACACAGAATAATGTTAGGGATTAAAATCTTTAAAATGTTTCTGTATTAAATATTGTAATATCTTTACACAAGTAACTGAAAGAGAGAGAGAGAGAGAGAGAAAGAGAGAGGGAGAGAAAAAAAATGGGTTATTCGAAGAACTAAAAATGGTACCAGCATGTAGTACGAAACGAGAGACCAATATTTTGCATTTAAAAAAAATAGAGCCAAGTTGGATTTTAGAATCAAATCCAATTTCGAAGGATAATTCCCATACTAAAATTTATATATTTGTCTTCCAAAATTATGTATTTGATAATTTAATACATTTGAACAAAACGTAATTGAACTTATATTTTCCAAATGTTTTGTTTTTATAGAATTTAAAAATGAAACTTCCACAGCCTTAAAATGTACAACATATCTTAAAGACACAGTATCTGAAAGGGTTTTTTCAGAAGTTTTTGTTAACTAGTTTTTTGGTTCATGGAGTAATACTGAATACGATAGCCTTTTAACCTTATTGGCCTTTGACCCCTTTGCTTTGATATCTTAAATTTTAAATCTTCAATTACGTAAAAGTCTGAAAAACAAATGTTCGATTTTAAAGTTCTATGTTAAACCCTTATTTGGGTAAACTCTTAAGCTGATTATTAAGCAATGTTAGAAAATTCCGGAAGTAGATTAATACTCAATCACCTAGCCATCAACTTGAAAACGAAAGCTCTCTGTGATTTGACTTTTAGTTAATCTTTCTGTAACAAAACAACTCCACCCGTGCTCTTTAAGTTGGGTAAGTGATTTAATGGAGGAAATAAGTGAAAAGGTGTTTTGGATTGAAACGATTATGCACCGTGAGGCGTGAAATAAGATTTCAACTTCATTTTATCAACATTTAAAAGTTCCAGAAGGTATTTCGGTTCTGCTTTATTAAAAGGCATATTTTGACAACTGATTACATTAAGCGTTCCCTAACAAAATGAGTTACGCGTGTAGCAATGTTTAAACACAATACTGGCTCTTATTTCTTTAATGTCACTTTGGGATAAGTATATCAAGGCGAAATATTTTAAATGGGCGCATAAAGTAGATATCTGCCACTTCCGAATTGAATAAATTGGTCCTTTCGTGTAATAACCTGTCAACTCGAGATGAGAGAAATTGGACCGAGTGAAACAAAAGACTAAAACGGTATTGTTACGCACGACCGGCATGTCAAAGATTGATTTCATGAAAGGCCAACGCTTCATAGGATGTGAAAATAAAGAGATTTTATAAATTACTTTAATCTGCAATCAGTCGTCCGTGTCGGTCATTTACATTATTGAATATAGTTGTTGTTTTTATAGAAAGAGAAATAAAGAAGAGATTTTATTCATTGCCAATGTATGAGAGAAATGAATACTATTATTGTACAAAATGTTGTAAAAGAATAAAAAAAAATGCACATTATAACATGCTAGTTAATTTGTGTAATTATTACAAGGTTTCTTTGACTTAGGACCAATTTCCGTCCCGAGTAACAGGTCATAAGACGAATTTATATTTTTCAACACAATGCTGATTCAAACATTCAAATACAAACCTGCAATCTATTTACGTGTTGAATCTATTATATAGAATATATATATATATATATATATATATGAACATAATTATATTTTAAGGTTAATTATATTTTTTGTTTCAAAACGGAAATAAATTATAGGTTTAATTATTTCATCAGCATCAAATAAAAATATATAAGCTCTCAGATGTTATGTAATCATTCACATAAATATATCATAAATAATTTATTAAACAGAACAACGTATTGCTTACAATAAATATACCACTTTTTATTTCTGTTAAAGAGCTGTAGCAATTAATGAAAGAGATATTTAACAATAATAGTTGTTAATTAACACAAATAATGTCTTGTATTCTAAATATTATCTTTGTAAAATGCAGCTTTGCTTAACTAAATCAAAATAACGTCAGTTGTCGTACATAATTAGAATGCATTAATATTATGATCAAATAATTGTGTGTTTATATTTTTAATTCATAAAAAGGGTTGTTCAGAATTAGAATAAATAATTTATTGTATGACTGTAAACTATTTCGAAAGAAATTTAAATACTTTTTGTATTGCTTAAAATGATCTTTTCAAGATATATTCAAATTATATGGTAAAATGAAAGTTTGAAATAACATTCTCTAATATTTACGTAATTCCTTTCTTGTTTATTCTTCAGAATATTTTCAGAATTTTTTCCTAAGGAGAAATAATTTCTAATTCATTTAAAAACGTACGTATTACGGAACAAAAAGTTTTAGTATTGGAGTAAGGATTGAAAAATTTTATTACTAAGTTCGATTTTATGAGCAAAAATCTTTAAAATTATTTTCTTTTTTAAGAAAGAAACTGTTCTTTTGAGGAAAAAAATTCAACATAATATACAAAGCTGGAACTCTAGAAAGTTGGAGGAAAATTTCGAAAGTACAAAAATGTGAGCAACTTATAAACTTGATAGATTTATTTTTACACCTTCTCTGTACCTGAAATACAAATTTATGATATATTTCCCATAAATTAAGATTCTTATAAAATAGCATGTAGCCAGTATTTAGAGAATGACATATTCTAATTTTGGTTTCCTGCAGTACTTTTCACTTTGAGACTAGTGAACAAAACTTTAATTCCATGTATTCATATGTGTGTGAGAGAGAGAGAGAAAGACAGAGAGAGCGTATGTTTGAAAAATATTTATTAATTATAGTATTTGAATACTATAATTATAGTATTTAATAATTATAGAATTTGAATACTATATATTTATAGTTGAAAAATATTTATTAATTATAATATTTGAATACTATAATTATAGTATTTAATAATTATAGAGTCTGAATACTATATATTTATAGTTGAAAAATATTTATTAATTATAGTATTTAGAAAGGTTATATATTTGAATATTTGTTCGAAATTTAATTTTATCCATTAATTATTACGTAAAAAAATATTTTTTTACTGAAATAAAAGTATTTAGTTACCATAAATATTCCATTTCTGAAACTTTCTGTTGCCTTTAAAATACCTTAAAACTCGAAATAAGACATTATAAACAATTTTTACCGATTAAATAAAACATTAGAAATTAACATTTAACCAAAAGTATATTTTTCAGTATCTCACTTCGAGAAAACGACTAGTGTAGAGTTCAGTTACTGAAGAATTTAAAATTGCATTCTGAAGAGAAAGTAAGTAGAATGACTCCTTAAAAACACCAAGGAGAAGCAATTGACCGGTAACAAGTTTCACGAATTTTACCATGACCGCAAAATGAAATATCTCCCTAAAACCTTCAACCCCAAATGTTGTCCGTTCTTGACTCCTTGTTTCTTGAAAGATTTTCTTTGTATGATGATGATATATCTGCATCTCTAATCATCTGCTATATCATTCATCGTTGGGTGATAGTTGTTAGATGTTTTGAAAGATTTAACTAGCTTTTAACTTTCTCCTATTCTTATTCAAGGATTAATTTATCAATAAATTCGCGTTCTTTTCGCAAGGTATATATATTACAAGGGTATTTAAATAATTAATAATAAACGATTATGGTCAGTATTAAGGGCAGCAAGTGTAAATGATAGCATGAATAACATGTCATTTTAATGGTATATATTTAATTATTTAATACCACTCTCTTATGTTTGAGAGAAAAAACCATTGAATAGCATTAGTTTTTTTTTTATTCATTAGTGTATTCATTATTATTTTATTTAATTTAATTTACATTAACAAAGTGCCTATGATATTAGCGAGGAAACTTAAATATTTGTATAATTTCATGATTAACGAATATGGAAAAAAATATGTGTGTTAATAGTCTCGAAAGAGGCGAACATTAAAATAAATTAGCAATGATATAAAGAGTATTGAGTATAATTGCTAGCAATAAAACTGCAAAATATACATTAAAGATACTTTAACATGAGTTTAATACATTAATTATCAAGCGAATGACTTAAAATTTCCATCTTAACTAACTGTTTTTAAACTAATATTCTATATAACATTAAAAATTTATTTTCCATATGCCTATTACACTTTTTTTAAGAAAATTTCCTTCGTAGGTTTGATTTTTGAAACAGAATTTATAAATTAATGTATATAAAATACATCCCGTCCTTGATGTCAGGGGCATAGCGATGGGGGCCGGATATGGTATTGAAAACCACCAAAAGGATTACAGCATAGTGAAAATTTAAAACTTAAACGTTATAATACTGATTTTTTTTCGGAAAAAATTAATACTCTAAATACCATATAAATATTTTTTCACCTTGAAAATAATCAATAAAATTTCAAATAAATTTTGAGTTATGAGCTGAAATTAGAAGACTCCCTTTGAAAAATTTCTCGCAAAGCCCCGGCTTTGTGTATATGGTAGATACGTATTCAAAAAATCGTGCAAAATAAAATGGTGTAAAATGTGATGAAAAATATGGAATTGTTCATTAATTTTGAAGACAGTCAAACGCCAAAAGTTTTGTATTCATTTTTGAAAGTAAAAAATAAACATAATTAAACAATATTCGGTAAAAAAATAAATAAATAAACATAAACGCAAATTAGCAATAATCTTTTCAAATAAAAAGCAACATAAGTTAGCAACATTCTATAAAAATAAAGGCAATTACAGAATTCAAACATAAACAATTTTTATAACAACTACAGTTTTGAAAAAATTTGAAATGAAAATCAGTTTTCATCTTCCTCAGGGCATTTAAAAGCTCAAGTTCTGAGTGTTTTTTTTTTTATTGTGCAAATAGAACATCACTATCCGAGTCAGTAAAAGAAATTCGTCAACTTTTCTCATAGTACTGTTGCATTGATAGAGAAGTTGGCTACATTTTCCATTTCGTTAATCGCAGTTAATATATTTTTGGATGTTATGAAATGAGTGACAGAGCGAAACTAGATATTTCGGATATATGCAAATATGATATTTCTGTGACGCTAATTTAATTACAAAAAATGGTATAATACAAAACAATCAAACAATTCGCTCCCTCCAAAAATATATATTAAAATACCTTAGAATGTTGTTTTAAGAAAAATTGAGTCAATAAAAATGAATGGGCATAAAATAATGGATACAGTATGCTAGGCTCAAAAGATTGCCATTGTAATGCATTGTGTTTGTAAAAATTATACTTAGTTATCTAAAGATATATTTTTGCATTGAAAATATATATTTATTTTTTAATATTTTATCGTTTATTTTAATACTTTTATTTTAAAATCCAAACAGAATATTAATGTCTATTCAAATATTCTATTAATTTAATAATTGATTTTTATTGCAGAATTATTTTTTTTTATTCTTTTTGTTGTTAACATTGGCAACGGTTTTGAACATGAGAATATTTAGTTTATGAAAACCGTAAAAATCAAATACTTTGTGAAATGTGGGATGTGTATAATGCTCAATAATTCTTAGCAATAAACTTAATTCATTTTTGAGTCATGAATATATTGCTAATAGCTAAGCGAACTAGTTAAATGTTCTATTAAAATTGATGAAACAGTAGAATAATCTCAAGATAAAGCCACTCCTTAAAAGAGAATTTATCTTTCCTGCTAGTTTCCAAAAGCATAAAATAAAAAAAATGTATGATGCAGCTCTCCTATTTCTATAATATTCCAGTTTTTTTTTCTGATTGCTGATTGCGCATATTAAATATTTTTACTTTAATTTTTTATACGTGTTAAAATCTGTTGAAAATATGACCTTTTATATTTTTATCGCATGATTGCTTCTTATATGTTGATACTGTTCATTTACACATAAAGTATTTTGTAGGTAATCAGACACTGCTATTAAAATTAAGGATCTTTATAATCGTTTTCGAGAACCAAAAAATCAAACTCCTTCTCATTCAGTTTTTCTTATTCTGTCTAAATGAATATAAAAGTAATGGGTCAGCTTTCATTTCTTAGAACGAGCAGAATAAAATAGAAAAAATACTTTGATAGGGATATGAATAAAAATTATGAAAACATTTTGTTCTTTCTATTTATCTCTATTTTATATTGTCATTTCTTTCTGGATGTTTTCTTTTGCCTTTGCATTTCTGATGCAGACTAATTTACATATTCAAGTTCAAAATGATCTTAAAAATAATTGTTAAAAATGAAAATTCTTCAGAGGAAAAGAAATATGTTTAAAAATATAATGTATTTTTTATTAATTATAATTATTTAAAATTCTTACAATATGATTATTAAACTGTAACGTATGAAAAATACAGTTTTATCCACAATGAAGCAGAATTTTTAAAATTGTTATTAAATTAATATTACGATTGAATGAAAAAGACAACGCTATTTCTACATGATTTACGCCCTTCTATAAATGTGACCACAAACAGCCGAGTGATCATAGTCATGAGTTTGTGGGAGGCATTGTTTTGTCAAGTCGTAGGTTGGAGTCCTGATGGTATTAAAGAACCACTGGATAGTGGAGTTGATGTATGTTAAATCAATCTGGGCTCCAAGGATTCTCTTTGGCGTGGTGTTGAAGTTTGAAGAGGAGGTGCTAGTTCAGATATCGTCCTTATTATTTGACCAGGTTCAAAATTACGAGATCTGTTGCCAGTAGCCCTTGTTTTGCTTTCAAGAGCGACGTTTGTGGCAATCAAACTTAAAGGTTTTTGTAAATAATTCACTCTATAGTTAATTAATGGAAATTAATTAATTTATGTTTATTAAAAAAATTTCTTTTGAGACAAGCCCGAATGACTAAATATAATTTTTCTTTCTCTCTCTCTTTGGGCTGTTATAGTTTCAATTAATTTGATAGAAACATACAACACTTATGATTATACAACAAAAAAAGTTTATTTCTTAATAATTTTTTTTTAATAAACTGGTGCTTAAGTCTCATTTTTATTAGAGACCCTTACTTTAATTTTATACAATTTATTAAAAACATTCTACACATTAAATATTCAAAGTATTTTTTTTTATTTTAATGCATGCAAAAAGCATTTTGCTTTCCATATTAAGAAGAACACATTATTAGACTAATAAAATTAATAAAAGCAAAAGAAATTGAGATTATTCATGAAAATTAACTACCGAATTTATGAAATTTCCGATTTTCATTTTCATTACAGATTTGCGATAAAAAAGCTCGATTAGTTTTTATTATATAAAATAGAATTATTGGTTAACTTCTAATGTTGTCGTATAATTGATAGGATTTAATTGGTGCAAATTATTTCATAAAATTCCGAACTCTTACTGTATGTTTAAATTTAACAGTTAATAAAGATTATTCTACATCACAAAAAAAATGAAATTAAACTGTAAGGCACGAAATTTAAAATTTGAAAAATGAGTTAATATAATGAGTTATTATAATATATCTCATTATATTTTTGTCGTTATAATTTTTCATTAAAAATACTCGAAACCTTTGACCATATGCTTCTATGTCCTAGAAATCTAATACTTGTTAAAATTCAGTCACGGTATTTCCAATACATATTCATTTTTCAACAAGATAGTAATCATATGAAAATTTTCTTTTAACACCACTAAATTACAGCTTTCTTTTTAACCATTTAGTCAATAATTTTGTACTTTTTAGCTTTTAATTTTTTATCGAATATATATCGTGATTCTAAGGAATTTTCGTGCTTACTAGATTTCCAGACGTGATCAAAGTTATTAGTTCTGTAAGGTTGAAGCTTAACTGAAAAATGTAAGAGGGTTTTTCTAAGCTTTTATAGACTAATTATCATTTAACTCTTTATTAATAAAATAGTTTTATTATTCGTAATGCTCTACAATCCATTACAAATTCACGTTAATTTATATCGTAAAAATGATTTGATTTCCCTTTGCATTTAGCTTTTGTGATTTGATTGACAGGATTTATAATTATTGATAGTTTCGAATTTTTTCGTGCCTATTATATATACACGCTTAGAATTCATTAGAAATATTTTGGATTAAAACACTATCCTTTGTTTTGTAAAGAATTGAATTGCGTTTAAAAAAAATTAAATGTTCATAAATGATTTCCCTTATTTTTTTTCCTTACTGTTTCTGTCATTAAAAATAGTCGAAAACATTTGACCACACGCAACAAAATTCTAGAATTTCAACTATTCTTGTTAAAATTTCCAGCGCCCATTCCTCTTCCCACGAGATAGTAATCGCATATAATTTTTTATCGCTATTTTATTACAGCATTCCTCAAAATCATTTAGCTGTTAATTCTCTATTCTTTTTTTCTGTAACTCTTCGATTCGTGATCGCAAACAATTTCCGCGTTAACAAGGTCACCAAACGTGACCGATAGGTGTTGGATATGTTTGGTTGAATCTTGCCAGTATACGCGAGGGCGTTTACCAAGCCTTTATCGAAAACTCTTACCGATCTCTTTGTTTCCCTTTCGCTGATATACTTAACAGACCGTGCATGAGTGAATGGTTGCGTAAAAACATTCTGAAACAATGTCCGGCGGATAAATCGGAAAAGAAATTGTGTTCCGATTTGCAGCGATTTAAGCAAGAAGAGGGTGGGAAGGTTAAGTCTGAGGTCAAATCTATGGATGAGGTCATTAAGCTTTATTTCTTGGTCCGTCGATTATTGCCTTACACAAGTAAGAAAGAAAAAGAAGAGAAAAAAAGAACTTCATTGTCTTGATCCGATCACTTTGATATAAGGTATTATGCCGACCTAGAAAGAAAGTAAGTATCAGAAACGATAGGGAAAAATTGTTCAAATTCAAATAAAATCAAAACACTGGAAAACATGATAGTTTGTCTGTTAAGTATATAGGTTTATAAAGTAAATAGAGTGAGAAAGTATAGTTTTATCAATTAGAATCGAATTTGTCAATGCCATCAGGATTTGGGTTTGCTTCTCTGAAAACTGGATGCTTTTTTTTTCAACGATTTTAAAATTTATTTCCTTCTCTGTAGATAAATATATAGATGTGAAAAAAATACATTAGTATCGAGTTGAATTATTAGTTTCAAATGCCAAGAAAATGATAGGGCAGTTATCTATGATATCCAAAAGACTTTTTAATTCATTTTTTTATTCACAAAACTCGGTTTGTTCTTGAAATATTTAATTTTTTATGCGCCTTTTGTTCAGATATTAATTTTTTTCAAGAAAGATTCTTAATAGCGATAAGTGTATGGCTCATTTATTTTATATGACTAAGAATATCTCAACGCTAAGAGGAAATTTTAGTTTTTTTATATAAGATTTTTATTTTCTCTGTTGTTCTACATTTCTAGTTACTTATATCTTCGTGAACTTTTTTGATCGTAGATGTAGTTATAATTTAGTTACGTTTGGTATTTTCTTATATCATATTACGTAAACCACGTGAGTTTTAAACATAATTTTTAAAATTTATGCCAAAAAAACTTTTATCTTAGATTTCTCTCGGGACAACTATTTAATGTTAATATTTTAACTAAAATATGTATTTTTGCTGAAACAAATTGCTCTATTCTTTAATTTAGATTAAAGTTATGAAATATATTTATCTTTTATTTATCCTTATCAAAATCTATTATTCATGGAATAATTAATCATACGATTAGCTTTTAGTCTAAAATTTCTTTTTGACAATTTGCAAATTTCCAATTATTAACTGATATTTAGAAATTTTTAAATCATTTTGAAAGGGCATTCATAGTTAAAACTATTTTATCAGTTCTAGTACAGACTTTTTTTAAATTTTAAACAGGTTTGACAGAGAAAAGGGGTTTCAAGTTTGTGGAATCCAATGAGGATGCTTACATGAAATAACATTGACTATTCAGAGTTAAAATATATACCTGGGATTCTTATACGATTATATGGTTTGGAACTTAAGCAAGAGATATACTAACTCGTGTGCTCAAAATGATGAAATCTGCAGCAACTTCAGACTGAAATATTGAACATTTTTTAATTCTCCTAAATCCTTTGCACAAAGAATAAATACAAAGCTTTAATGAAATTTTCTAAAGACTAATGACATCCCATACTCATATTTCTATCTTTATATTCTGCTAAATTTGTTACGGAATACAGTACCAATATCTTTCAAATATCAATGAATGATTTAACTCGCCACAAAAAGGTTTCTATACTCTGCCTTCATCATTACATTCAATAAATAATTAATGGTATTATTAATCACTCAATGTTGAAAAAGATTATGGCAGATGTACTTTATTATTTTATGTTCATTTTGCGTGCAATTACATTTTCGTAAATTTTTATACACTTAAAGTACGATACGCTATTTCAATAACTGATAATTTTGTTTCAGTATTGAATGTTATGCATTCTAAGCACAACAAATAATTATATTGATTTATATATTTAACTGTATCACATTTTTCAAATACCAGTGAATCCTTTAATTCGTCTTATAAAGTTTTCTACGCGCTATCTTCATCTTAACTTTTAATAAACAATGTATGATTTTATTAACTATTGAATTTATTGAAAAGTCTGATGTGAAGTATACTTCATTATTTTATGTTCCATTTACGAACAGTTATAATTTTTAAAAAAATTTTGAACATAAAGTACGGTAAGTTATTTCAATAATTAATAATTTTGTTTCAGTATTGATTCTTACTAGTTATGAGCGCATCAATTAATAATAAAAATTAAAGTGTTCAATTGTATTAATTTTTTCAAATGCTAATGAATCCTTTAATCGTCTCAAGAAGTTTTCTATATGCAGCCTTCATCGTAACTTTTAATGTCAAATTAATGGTTTTTATTAACATTTGAATGCATGGAAAATGATGATGTTAGACATTCTTTATTATTTTATTATTTAATGTTTCATTTAAGGGTACCTAGACGTGCGAGGAATTGTGGAATACTATATTTAAGACTCCTTATTTTTGTAGTATATATCTTTTCAAATTACTAATGAAGCTCAGATTTTTTTTTGTGCTCCTAATAATGATATTTTAATCATTCTGTAGAACTATGAAAATTATTTTTTTTGTATCAAAAAGATTTTCTCCCTCTTAGTTGAGTATTGACATGATTTGTGATATATATTTGCATTTAAGTACCATTTAAAAAGCAATTATACAATACGATTCCTACTTTTCATGCTTCTATAAAGGGTACTTATGAATATAGTGAAACAAAAATATTTTTTCTCAAAGTAATACCTGCAATTTAAGAAATAATTATTTATATGAAAAAAGAAAAACAATTAAAATTTCTGAAATTACAACGTTCTGTAATAGTTTAAAGAAAATATACTGTAACATCATTACAAATTTGGTTCACTATTTGTTGTGCATTGTTTTATACACGAGAATTAAAATATTTTGTATAATTATGTAATATTATTTTTAGAATGGTACCGAAATGCAAATATGTACTGGTGTGCAAAACTTAAACAACAGGTTTTTTTTTTTTTTTTTTTTTTTTTTTTGCCATAACTCCACGAGAAATCATCTAAGTGACATGAAATTCAGAAATGAGAGACAGAATTTTGTATTTAAATTATGGCAAAAGCATAGTTGCGCAAAAATAAATACAATGCATACAGTATGGAATCAATAAAAAAAACTTTATTGAACTCATAGTATCGTTATACATGATTGTATGTCAAAGAGAAAGAACAAACAGATGTTCCTTAATATGGGATATGCCCTCCCCTTACTTCAATGGTTGCTTCGCACAGTCTCTCCATACTCAGCCCCAGACTGTCCAACAATTCTTGAAGTAAGAGTGCCCATTCCTCACTCAGCATCTGTTTCAATTGTCCCCGGAGGATGTAATCGTGCCGCAAGGCGTCTCCCCAAATTATCCCACACATGTTCTAGCTATGAGATTTAAATCAGGGGGAAACCCTGGCCAATCCATTCAAGTGATATTTTCACTATCTAGCAGCTGCTGAATATCAGCAGTCTGATGTGGCCGTGCATTGTCATCCATAAAAACGAAGTCTGGACCAATAGCACCTCGGAACAGATGCAGATTGGGAAGGATCCCCTCCTTACAATAGCGATCTACGGTTGCAGAACCTCTGTCGAAAACGTGGAGCTCAGTCCTCCCGTTCAGCATAATGTCTCCTCAGACAACAAGTCCAGGACCGTTCCAAAAGACTCTTTTTGTGATGTTACTGGGATGAAACTGTGTCCCGACTTCTCTTCAACTGGCGTTGATTTTCACACCAGTGTTTATGAAAAATAATGTCCATATGAAATTAAAAGGTAAAATAGACTTTGACTAAGGAAATACTTTTAAAGTTCAATAAAATGATTAAAATGTCATAATGAGGCACGCAAAAATCCTAAACTCTACGAAGAGTTTTAAATCATAAATGTCACTTAAGGAAAGAGTGTGAAAATCATTATTTTATTTGTCCCCACATATAATGGTACCCTTAAAAGCAGTTATATTTTTGAAATTTTTTGCAATCGAGCTGTAAGTTTTTTCCAGTTTTTAATAATTTTGTTTCAGAACTAATTCTTATACATTAAAGACACCTAAAATATAATAATTTTATTTCCTTTATTTAATGTACATGATAATTTTATCCACATTTCTTTTATTTTATCGCAGGGAGAACTATTAATGTATGAAAATAATTTAAGAAACTGCTATTTATGTATTACTTATCTCTCAATAAATGGAAAAATTAATTTTATTTTAATGGCAATTCAATTCGATTTCTCATTTTCAACATCATATTTTAAGCAGGGTTACAAATTATGCAGCTTAATTTTTTTCTCAAGTTGTTGTTGATGTAAAACCTTCATAAAAAATTGAATCTTCAGACTGAAAATTACCTCAGTGTGTGGATTGAGCACTAACGAATTAAATTTTTGAAATGCGCTATTTTAAAATTTATTCTCTGTCATCACATTCTCATTACTCCGCGTAAAATTTAGGCATTAAAATTTCATTTAAAGTTCATTCACTTGATCTTAATTTTTGAAAGCAAAAAAAAAATCTTAAGACTATATGAAGTGATGTTTAACTAGAGCCTTCCAAGAACTCTGTTAACTGTAAATAAAGCAATTCAAAAACATAACCTTTTGATCTTATGTCCAAGATATCGAATTGATTACTAGTTCGTGAGTTAACACTTTAAATATGAAATATTGTAAACCTTTCTCCTGCAATAAAGATATCTATAGAAGTCTATAAACCTACAACTGAATGGGTTGAAGGAAGTCAGTAAAAATTAACGATTCTCTTAAATCATTAAATGTGTTGAAAAAGTTGATGTTAGATAAACTTTTATATTTCCATTTACGTGCAGTTATGCTTTGTAAGTCCTTTGTAACTAAGTAAAATAAACAACTTTTTTTATTAAGTATTCTAGTGTACTCGTTATTAGACAATCTTTTAATTAATAAAAAAAAAACTTGATTGTGAATATCTTATTATTCACACTTTGGGGATTGAAAATTATTCAAAGGTCATTTTTCAAATTTTCATTGACAATTGTTATCTTAAGAGAAGAAAAAAAAAAATGAATATACTAAAGAACGTGGAATAATAATTTTTTTTAAAAAAAACTTGACTTGATCTGATGATATGTTGAGGAAACTATTCACTTATTTCGTTTTCTTTCTTTTTTAAAGACTACAATAACTATAATTTAAACATAAAACCTCAGGGAAAGAGTTTAAAAAAATATGTTCTACTTCGATTTGCGATATTCAAACTATACATTCCGTAAAATTTCGGATGGATATTTTAGAACATATGTGTCAATTTCAATTCTGCTATACATAATTATATGGCTTATTTTAATCTACATTATACATATTTAAAATGGTATGAAAAAAACAGGAACAGATTCGTTGCAAAAAGTTTATAATGCTTTACAATTCAATTTTCGATTTTGAAAAATTGCAACACACATACGGTTACTGAAACTAAAACTTTAAGAAAATTGCAAAACGATTCCAAAAATTAAAAGAAAGATTTCCAATTAATAATTGCTTGTAATTTTTGTAAACAATAATTTCTCAAAAAAATATATTTTTTTATATTTCCGTGCTTCAAAGACAACACACGTTTCTCTTCATCAACAAGAATATACATTTTTACTCAAAATATTTTATGCATAAATATGTATTATTATTTACGAAAGTGCACTTATAAATATCTCGAGACTTGCATGTTTTATTACATTTCCGGTTTTCTTTTAATTATATTTTTATAAATATTGATGAGAGTGATAACCATTGATATGATATTTTTTTGCTTTTATATTTAAAGAAAAATAAATCCTTTCAACTATTCTATTTATTGAAGAATTTATAATTTTAATTCTAATAATGCGACAGTATTTCGCCATTAAATTGAAAAGGAAGAAATCGCAATTGAAAAGATGTGAATCTAACATGATAAAAAAAAACAAATTATAATCTCGTTATTTAATCAGTAATTTGAAATAAATCTAAGCAGTTAAGCGAATTAATCGAAATTTATTTTTAAAAAGCGGCAAATATTCAATTTACAGATTCATTTCATATTATTCAATTTACATACATTTTCCTAATCGAAATGCTATTTTAAAATTAATACGAATGCTCTGATTACTAGCGATTAAATTTTTTTCCTTTTATTTGAGAAAATCATTAAAATTTTAGCTCTGAAAACTATAAAATTTTTATGTAACTATTTATCAAATACTGGATAATTAATAAAACTAGAAATTAATGAAGATAAGATTTTATTATTTTTTTCAAAAATTATTACTTTTAATCCACTTAAATAAGAATAAAATCATGTTGAGTTCAATAAGCAAACATCCCATTCAAAGATAATTTTCTTAAGTTCATGTAACAAATTTAAAGGGTTGAGTTGAACAGTTTACCTTTACAGGTGTAATGAGTATTTAAGGTGTGTAAATGAAAATGCTTTCATTTCCTTGTACCTTAAACTTCCCAAAATGCAACTTCTAATGTATAAATACGATCTCAAAATTAAGGTACTATTTTAAATTTTCAGCAAGAAAAAGTCCTCAGAGAAAGAGAGAGTTTTCTTTCTTCGAAATATAATCTATTAAAAAAAGTTTTAATTTGTAAGTCAGTAAAAGTGCATCCTTATAGAAAAAAAAATAATCATGAATAGTTTTTGAAGTAAATAGCTCAAAATGAATTTTAAATTTTTTTCTAGACTTTAAGTAAATCTTATTAAAATAATAGATTCTGCAAAATTTTAGTTTTATAACTAACTAACTGTGTGTTCTTTTAAAAAATTCCTACTAGTTTTCTTAAAAATAATTAAATGAAGAAAACAGTTCCCAAAGGAAAGTAATTGTTGAAATAATGGCTTAAATATCAGACACTTCCTAAAAACATTTCTTTTTTAATCAGAGAGCTTTCACCTAATAATTTCTTTGGCATGGTTCTTGTCCAAAATGATTTTGACTTTACGGACAAAGTTATAATTTAATGCTAAATTTTACATATTAATCGAATTTCGATCAAGAAAACAATTTCCTGAATATTTTAGCAAACTTATTGAATGTTTTTTTTTTATTTTATTAACGTATCTAATTTCTTTCATATCATTCTTGATGTGGAATTCATTCTATCATTTGACACAAATGAATTCCTTTGATAAAAAGCAAAATAAAAATTTTGCTTTAGAGTTTCTCATGTTTTTGAAATTATTTGAGGTATATAAATAAGATATTTAACTATTTCTTAAGGGTTTAATTGTATGGAAAGTTAAGCTTTTGAAAGAAATAAACATGTAAAAAATGCTGCAAATATTAGCTGTTCAATTCTTATGCTGTGAAGTCAACCCCATGCTATTTATGCCGTCATCTTTTCTCATGTTAATTTGTGTGACTCGTGTATCTTGTAATAAAATATTTATCAGATTGCACATAACAATTATTATTTTAATCTATGTCACACAACAGTTTTTGCTTTCATGCTTTGAAACCCGCGCCAGTTAAATTTTAGTTTTGCTTTCTAATAAAATGTTAAGTTTGTTGTTGAATTTACTGTTCTGTTCAATTTTATTAGTTTAAATTCTTTGGCGTACCTTCTGATAGCAAAAACAATAATTATTCTTTCCATTAAACATGAATCAATCACGCAAAAAAAAATGTTTACCCGGATGTCGGAATGATAACAAAGGTTTGATTTGGCCTACTGAAAAAGAGCCTGAGGGATGAGAGAACCATTTTTATTTCATTACCTAAAACTGTGACGTGTTTTATCCTACAATTGTCACGTCAACTGCTCTTGGGTATTTTTATATTTGAATTGTTTAAAAAAAAAGCCTCGTCCCAATAAATGAAAAGTGATTCATGATTAAAGAAGATTAGTTGAATTTAGGATGTGTAATGAACGTATTAAATAAATTACAATTATAAGCAGTGATAAAGTGAAGAATTGAAATTTAGAGAATTGGTTGCTAGTTAGACGGATCTTGAACTAGACAAAATGGCATATCCGAACCAAGCCGTTCGTATACAAACCAAGGGTTTGAACCCGGAACATTTCTTCTATATGAAGTAGGAAAAAGGATACAAACTCAAACCCTCAATTCAATTTGTTTGTACAGTCATTCTAACCCTCGTGTGTTAATAAGATCTGAGTTAAATTTGTAATCTGAACCATAATCCAGGCGCGTTTAGATAAATATTACCCAAAGATATTTGGCAGATATAAGACTTTAAATATTCATAATTATAAAAAAAAGAATTTGATTATCACCGGTCTTCATTTGACTGTGCAATTTAAAGACTGTATTATTAGACCTTAATGAAAAGTGAATAAAATAAAACTCAGCGAGTGTTACAATTTGAGTTGGCCTATATAAGTATAACGTTGATAAATACAATTAATAATGATTTTGAATCCAAAGTCTAGATGAATTAATTATGGTTTGGATTTAATTTAATTCGGAGCTATACGAGCGAGTGTTGTTTACAACAGACCTCTTAATTTCTCACACACACACACACATATATATATATATATATATATATATATATATATATATATGTTCAAAATTAAGAGAATTTTCCGATTTGGTCGATTATCTCTAGAACTATAGGACAGATTTTAATGAAATTTGGTGTGTACATAGGGTTGATATAATACAAAAAATAACCATTCAACAGCTATAATAAACACGCATGATCGTGCATAACACTCATCGTAGTCGCAAGGTATGAAACAGCAGTTGCAGAATAGAACAAAAACATGGGTTAATAGGGGGTACGGTCCCCTCTCTCAGATACATAGGCCTCGGCTACGTGATTTTATGCTGGAAATAAGGGAACTTATGAGTTTCTGTGGGAATTAGTCTTACTCGTTCAGCAACGCTGTTTTCAGATTTTGGATGGTCCCAGGCATGCTCTATAGGATTGTGGTCTGGAGATCTGGCTGGCCAATTCATCCGGCAAATATATTCACTTTCCAGAAATTCGTCGACCAGCTGAGCTCTATGTGATCTCGCGTTGTCATTCATTAAAAGGAAATCAGGATCAATTGGCCCCTGAAAAGGCAAATACAGGGTTCCAAGCCTCTTCCCTATACCTCTCAAGAGTTCCAGTGTCTCTTTCAAAGACATGGAGATGTGTGTGGCCAACCAAAATGAAGCCTGCCCAGACCATCAAGCCTCTGCTGCCGTAATGGTCGATTTCTTGGGCATTGGAGGGCAGGTAGCGGGTCCTCGGTTCTCTCCATAAGAAAGTACTACGAGAATCACGGGACTCATCAGTGAAGAGAACAGTGGCCCATTGATCCAAGTTCCAATCTGTATGATCTCTGCATCATTTAAAGCGGAGTCTCCTGTTCGCAGAACTGAGCGGGACGCAAACAATAGGTCTGCTTTCAAACAGCCCTCTCTCATGAAAACTTCTGGAAACAGTCACCTTTGAAACTCAGGTTTTGTGGCTGCATACAACTCATAAAAGAACTGAGAAGCTGCAGCATCCCTGTTACGCCTCGTTTATCTTCTCTATAATTAGTTATAAATGGTGATCTTCTCTGGCCACGAAGGTTCTTGGACGACCTTGCCCGGGATTTCTCTTGAAGGATCCGGTATCCTTAAACTATTTCCATAAATTGGACACGACGCTGGGCGTTAAATCAAATTCTCTACAAATCTGGACATGAGATTGGCCTGCTTCTAGCCTACCCACATTTCGCCACCTCATTCCGTCATCTAAACGTTAGTAGTTATTCAGTTTTACTGCTTTAATTTTAATTAAAGCGATTGCTGCCAAAAAACACCAAGAAATTCGGCGAAATGCGCTAATGAACGAAATGCGGATTTATAAATTCTGTTTTTCGACTAGTTCCGCTCCTATACATGTATACGTTAACGTATTTGACGTACAAGATCCGCATCTTTGTTCGAAAATAGTATTTTTACATATCGATCAATTATTTTCATGACATTCTACAAAATATGCAAATTCTTTTAATTTTGAACACCAGTGTGTATATATATATATATAAGTGTTTGTGTGCGTGCGTGCTTGCGTGTGTGCGCACGTGTGTGTGTGTTGAAATAATATCGTATTGAACTCCAGTGCGATTAGATGGTATTTTAAATTTGAAAGTATATGATTGGTTAGAAAGTTTTTCTATCAACAAAGATGATACAAAAGTAGGCGTTAAGTATAAGAATGTTGACTAACCCGGCACTTGAGCAACACGTGGACTATTGGCAACGTATTCTCATAATTTCTAATCAGGATCAAGTCAATATAAAGACACCTGATGTAGGCATCTTCCTCTCCTATCTTCTACACCGCGACATTGGAGTTTTTCTGACTTAGTTTCATTTAAAATGCGAAAGTTCTTTTCGTTGTGCACGATGCGTTTTTAATTGAACTGGGATTCGAGCATCGCAGGTCACGAACTGGGGATCATGACACCTTGGCTACCGCAGCGCTCTTTAACTCGAAACATGGTCACTCTTGAGATACCTTACTCATAAGATATCCATATCACGAGAGAGCTTAGATGCCTTATAGAATTTTTAGAGCAGTAGTCCTCGTCATTCTACGCAATGCTTTTCAACAAAAATAACTACAGTTTATGGCTTATCCACTTATAGTCTCTCTTCACCTTCAGAAGTCCTTATTAATGAAGTAGATTTTTTTTATTTTAATTTAATCTATATCCAGATAGAATACTCTTTTGATATAAATTATTCCTAGCGTAATGAATTAAAGATCATGAGATGTCATCTTTCATATTAGTGTTTTCCCTCCCAGTCAAAATTTATTGATGCAAAATATTACGAGTGTAGATATTAAATATGTTATGGATATTACTTTCACACAATGTCACATGAAGACTTTGGGTCAAATTTTTTATTAAACGATCACCAGCCTTACTTTTTTATTTGGTTGCCTTGGAAAGAATCGAGATTTGTGAACGAAAAAAAAACTAAATGTTCCAAACTTTTATATCCCATTACAATCAAAGTAAGATATTACTTTAAAAACTTCATGGAAACTTTATTAAATTAGATGATTCAATGAATAAATACATAAATATTTAAAATTATCAATTGGTTTGTAACATAATATGTAAGGAAGAAAATTTGGATCATGAAAGCTTTAGTTACACCCACTTTCACGTAAGCATTAAAATGAAATGAAGTATACATTAACCTGCTTATAAATTCTCAAGTACAACAAATTAACTATGAAACGTTGGTTATAATTTTAAATTTTAAAGATATATCAAATATAACAGAAAAAAAAATAAATTAGACAAGTCTTGATTACCACTCATATTGAAAAAAACATTAGATTCATATAAAATCTTAAGGTCCTTTATTTACTGGCAATTATAATACCATATTAAAATACCTTTGCTATTAATAAATGATTTTGAACTTTGAATTTTTTTGCTTCAATTCTGCCTTACATGAAATCAGACGTTTTGATTTTGAGACATCAGAACATCAAGGAATGTAAATAAAAAGATCGAAAGCTATTAAAATCAAATAATTTAACTAAAGTTATCTACAGATATAAAGCTTTAATCTTCAAATTAAAGTTTATATTTTTTTTAATGTGAAAGGAGGCAACATGGTAATTAATAACATTCAATTACATGATAAATAAATGTAACTTTAAAAGTTGCTCTGAATGCTAAGTATCACTTGGGTTTATATATATATATATATATAAATTATACAATCAAAAAAAACTTTAGAAACTAGAAAATGTAGTTGAAACGAGAAGAGAATACGTAATAAATTTACTTTAAATTATTTTCCATGGAAAGCGAGGTTAAGTTAATCATTTATTGTGATATTCTGATTGTGTTTACTAACTTCGCGTTGCGATGTATCATGAATGCTATTGATAACAGACCTCGTAATTTTGAGCTTCGGTCAAGAGACGAGGACGACACCTGAGCCTGGAATCTCACACTCCAAATTTTTACACCACATCGAAGGAAGTATTTTTTACCTTGAACATATTTAACGTGCATCAGCTCCGCGACACGACGGGTCTAAAGTGTCATGAGGGCTCGAACCCACAACTCGACGAAAACTACGCTGACAGAAAGTCTGCGACCATGACAACTAAATTACTGAGGTTAATCTGATATTGTGAATTAAATGTTGTTATATTTAACCATAATTTTAAGCAACTTTCTCCAAGCTACTTTATATTATTTTGAACTTAAATTTTTGCTTAAAAAACGCGGTGTTTCATTTCAAAAGTTAGTTTTAACTTAGTGTATAAGATTTTGCCACAAATATCTATCTCTCAACCTTTTATTAATGATTTAGATATACATAGTATTGTTTATTAAGATATAGAAGTTCAGCGGGAGATCCGACAACTCGGGAAAATATTAAATAAAACGAAGAAACTGAGCGTATTCGACACTTTTCTTTGCTTACCGAAGAGTTTACCTTAAAATTCAAATCATAATTCATCCAACCTGCAACTGAAAAATCATTGAAATTCAAAAGGAGGCATATAATAGAGTTTAAAGATAAAATTAATTTTGTATGAAAAGTATTCCTATAAGATATTGAAAACACATTCTCATAATAAGAACATAACAGTAGGAAAACATAATAAAATAAGAATTAAGAATAAAGTACTGAATAAAATATATAAGGAAATTATACAATTTAGTTTTTAGTTACTTTATAATGTCCTCATGGGATATGTTGGGCAAACAATTATATTAATACAGAAGAATATATTTTCAGGATTTTGAAGGATAAATATAACTAAATTTAAATTGGAGAATGGCATATAACTAGGATTTACAAAACAAGATATATTTTAGAGGGTGCTAATGTTACTAAACTGAAGCACGATTGTCAATTTGTCTTGCAATTTTGTTTTCCTCAAATTTCTTTTTATAAATCGAAAGAAAAGAAATGGAAAAGAAGTGGAAAAAAAAACGTTGCTGAAATATAAAATACGTTTTGGAAGAAAAAAAACAAAACAACTCTAATCCTGAAAATATTACAAGGCTTTCTTCTAAAATAGAAGATATTAAATTCAAAAAATTCACAAGTATTCACCCAAGGTCTTCAGAATCCACTGATTCTTAAAAATAGGAATAAATAACTCGTGTTCCATTCGGACACTCAAGACTTGAATTCAAAATGAAGTGATGATATGTTATGAAGTGAAATTTCAATGAATTTTTTTCCATTTCCTGTCAAACAAAAGCATTATAATGAAAAGACAATACATTACTCGGAATAGTCTGAATATTTAATTCGAATTTGACTTCTTATGTTCGTTCATCTCTGTCAAAACAAAGAACGGACATTTGAAAGATTTCGCCAAAGGTCTCGTCAAAACAATGGGAGCATTTTGAACTATAACCTACTTGAAGAATTCATTTTATCGTAAAACTGCTTTAGTTAGGATTCCTTAAACAACGAAGAATTGTAAATAATAATTCTAACAACCTTCAGCTTTCAGCAGTTCTACCTGCATTAATGTGTTCCCGTTGAAAAGGCTTGTTACTAACTTGATAATCTTTTCATTCGATAATTTGAAAAGTTGATTCAAGAAATGATCATGAGTATTGAAAGAGACTCTTCCGGAAAGATGACAGATATGAAAACGCTGATGATTTCATCATTGTTTTTAGTTGATGGACCATTGAATTTATAAGCAATTACGCACATTTTCGAAACTTTGTGAATACTTTCACAACGTTTAATAAGCCATTAACATATGAAAAATAAAATGATTAGATGTATTGTGAAAGAAACTAGGTTTTTCCCATAAAAATAATTTCAGTCTGTCATTTATTTAGGCATTATATTTTTTTGTGTTGACGAATAACGCCCCAGTTAATCCTTTTAGATGAATAACGTATTTTTTAACATTACAGAAGTTGTTGATATGAATTGGGGGAGTTTTCAAATTGTGCTTATTGTAAAAAGTGAATGGTTGATATAATTTAAATTCAATGCAATTGAATTATTAAATAAAATTGTCTGTTACTGCAATTATATAGATATGAATACACGACAAAGGAGAGCAAACAACGAATGCGTATTTTGTTTACATTTCAAAACGAGTGATTGTAGAGCAGAGAGTTTTAACCATTTTGTTATAAGGTGATATATTTGTTTGTGAGACTAACTAGGTTTGATAATAAATTCCTAAAAGTAATTTATAAAATTACAATATTTCCTCTATAATTCGGTCTTTCTCCTTTCTATCTTGACAATAATCCTGCGTTTTCACACAGACTGACAAGTCATAGAAAATTATTATGCCTACTACTTTACTGGAATAATGTAGACTGTCAATACAAAACGGTACTTTTTGAAAAGTTTTCTTGTACTCATATTGTATGCCTGGGATAAAACTTTAAAAGTTTTTTCTCACATTTAAAAGCGCTCAATTTTTTTGAAATTTTCTATACAGGATTGCTCTGAATGACAAAACAATAATATAATTATTATTAATAAAAATTAATTGATTAAAATTAATTTTTTAAAGAATTAAATTTTACGCCAAGTTTCTTACCAAATTGTAGGCCAAGGGGAAGAGATCATTGTTTAAACTCTCTTTTATTAATTATAGATGATAGATTTCTTAACTTCAAATAATAAAATAAATTATTAAAACTAATTATTGAGAGAATTCAATTTGACTCAACGCTTACTTTTGCTCTTAAAATTTAGGGTATTAAAAGTTATGTTACGCACAAGTGTGAAGTTTGAAAGAAAACCAATGTTCAAAAAACTCGTTTTTTACTGGTGTTATTTGTAGTTTTAGTTAATTTATCTGTTTGGCACTTTGTGTTTATTGTACTAAATTTTATACAATAATGTATAGCTTTCGCTGCTTAAATGCTTTCACTGTTAATAATTTTTCGGTAATCCGGCGTTTTCAATCATGGTTTGATCCGATATCTGCTTGATTACTGAAAGAGTACTGCACTTTTGAAATAATCAAAAGAGCTATTTGTGCACATTTCTAAATTCTATTCATTTTAAATCTGTTATACGAATATATAATTGCTTTAATAAATAAATGTTTACATTACGCTATAAATATATATATATGAATAAGAAAAAATATGCTTTCCTAACTCCAGTTGAAAGTAAAAACAGGTATTGTGAATGGTGCGACATCCTATGAGAAATATCACATTTTTGGTTGGTTTTATCAACGCTGCACTAGAAGCAACAAGAGATTATTGGTGATGGATCTCGCAATTTTGAATCTTGGTCAAATGTCGAGGACGACACCTATCTGGCACCTCTCTCTCCTAACTTCTACACCGCTCCAACGGGGGGATGTTGAACCTCGACAGATTTAACAAGCATCAGCCCGGGCTACACGGGAAGTCTTTAGTGGCATCAAGGCTCGAACATACGATTCGACGAAACCCGTCGGCCGTGACCTATCTGTAACATGGAATAAACTTGGAGTACTTGTATAACGATGGTTTGGATTTAAGATAATACACGGCATTGTGAACTATTTTATTATAACTCATATATATCGAATCTTCATTTGTTGGATATTTTATTTATTTCGAGTTAAGTTTTACTTTGTCTTAGCTCTCATACTGAGAATCTATGAAATTATTTAAGTAAATAAAAAGAATTATTTTGAAAAGAATTAAATAAATAGGATTCTTATTCTATATTTTAATAGTTCGCTTGCCTGGAAACTTTGGAACTACAAAGTAAGGTAAGACTTCGCATTAGAATAATTTAATATTACGATTTGTGATTTTACAATAGTCGAGTGACGGACCCCACGCCCGATGGATGCCTAGCAGACTATTTATTGTTGACTTAATTGCTGTGACTCTATTGACAGGTTACTGTGCTACCAATTGGCTATTGGAGTGGGAGGCAATAAAGGTGTTGTGAATTTAATTAATTTTTTTTTAAATTTTTAAATATACTTTTTTTTCGTTATCTTCTTTTACTTTCGTTTATATTTTTGAACTTTTCAAATCATATATTTTCTATTTTAAGAGAATATTTTAACATTTTTCTTACAAATTTTCTCTACTGTTTTACATTGTTCTAAGAAACCTTTTCATTTCTGAAACATATTTTTTTAAGTCATATCAATGGTATTTCTGTTTTCTGTTTGACAAGTGCTTATATTCTAGAATATGTATACTAATCGGTCTTTGATCGATTATCTTGCCGAGGAAAACTAATAATTTAAAAACATTATCATTAATTTATAAGTTTGTTAACATTTAAAGCTACTTTTAAATCATTTGAACATTTTTTTCAGGTCATTTTAAAATGCTTCAGGGAATTTCATAGATCTTTAGCAGAAATGTTTCCGGTCATTAATATCTATGCCATGTAATTATTATTCTGACCAAAACAATACTTTGTTTTTAACTATTAAAAAGGAAAACATCTGTTTACAAACAATATAGAGTTTTCTCAATCACTTTTAAACCTTTCTGAACAACTCAAATACCCTAAATTTAATTTTATTCTATCACCTATGTTAATTTTATTCTTCCTGTTTCGCAAGAAAAAATAAATAAAATCAGATTTTTGTTTTCAGTAAAACAGAAATAAATAATTTTCAAAGAATATCACCAATGGAACACATAAGAAAAAAAATGTTTAATGAATTTTGTTGATATTTACCACGTTTATAAATACACTGGTGGATAATTGCTAAGAATGGATCACATATTGAACTGTAGCAAAAACTGGAGCGGGAGGAAAAACCAAGCATGATAAAATAGTATTATCACACTATCCGGATAATATAGCAAATAATATTTAATGGTATATAAAATACGGAAGTTATGAAAAACCTTAAAAGATAAAAGTGTTCATTTGATGCTGCATAAGGAACAACGTAAAATGTGTATAAACGAACATAGGGACCTTATAAAAACCTATATTACACTTTCTATATTACAACTTTCCTATATTACAGTTGCACATATAATCGTCTAAGTGATGTCGAGGCGACGCGCATACCAGAGTTTCATGTTTATCAATTAATTTTTTTCCCATCAAAGTTTTGCTGAATAATTTTACAGTTTTCAAACAGTGAATTTTTCTCTGTTTTGATTTAAAGTCCTTTTGTTTAAAAATATACCTTCATCAGTGTTAAAAATCTCTTTCTACTCTTGAATACATCGAGCCACACTTGAGTCTTCCAGCTTTCTTCACCTAATTCAGGAGAATTGTAAATGCTTTATCCACAACTTTGCTGCATGAAATATTGTTCCCTTTTTTAAATCTGTCTAATCAGCCACATGAAATTCAATAAGCCTTATACCAAATACATTTGTATTTAAAATTAATGTATTCAATACATTTGCTAGAAATATTTACTAATTTTAAAATATTAACCATTCTAAAATAAATCCTTGTTTACATTCAGTTTATTTTTTTAGTTGAGAATATAAATGTTATACCAAAAACAATCGTACCTAAATGGTTAATACATACTTAATCTTCTACGAAATAACGTATTTTTGCAGCATTTGTAAGGAACAAATTTATTTTTTAGAAAAAATACTTTCATTTTTTATGAAATTATTACTTGAAGAATATATTTGGCACAGCATATTTTTAAATTCCTCCATCTCACCTCTCCAATACAACGTTAAAAACCTTTCTAGAAATAATAAAATTCGATTTTTTTAAAATCAAATAAAAACTATTAGATATTCCTCCTTTTCAGTCAACAGATATGTTAATTTTTTTTTCTATAATTGTAATTATAACACAAAATTATTAAATTTGGCTCGCAAAAAATATTATTATGCAATGTTGCAAAGCGTTTGGATTTTCTGATTCTTTTTGTTATCGTCATACATGCGATGGTAACAAAATTAAAGTGTTCACTTTTTAAAGTACATGCAAGGATTGTTATAAAAATACCTTATTTGATTTTTCACAGCCACAATAAATTGCATTAAAATAATATATTTTTATATTTTCCAAAGCAAGAGAAAAGGAAAAATGCATTTAAATAAATAACTTCTTATCCAAACAAATCTCTACAATCAAGAAGAAAGAAAAGTTCAAAGGTTAATAGAAAATTAACGAAGAAGGGTAAAATAGCAAATGATGAAATGTTAGAAAAATAGTGGAAGAAACATTTGTAAAGCTTTGTTTATAAAGTGGCCTCTTTGAGCGGCGTTTTTTCCCGTAAAAGTACAATAGATTCAGGTAAAAATGGAAGTAATTACGTTTTAACCCTTTATACGCTTTTTAATTCTCTACAGAAATTTTTACGGAAGAGGAAAGATGATTTTGAATTCATTTTCAAAGTTAATAGAGAATTAATTTTCCCACAAAAACTGAAATGAATAGAATTTAGTTATTTCTTTTACAGAAGTTCATTATGTTTAAATACTTCTTTTGTTTTTTCTTAATGATGAGCTATTTGAAAATATTCTGAAATATCAAGACAAATAATCAAAAGAAGTAATCTAGGTTGAGAGAAAGTAGGTTTGGCTATTTAAACCAAACATTATTAAGATAAATTAAAATAACTTTTTGATCATTTTCTTGAAAGCCAATGATGAAATAACTGTAATGGTAATGATTCTTTGCTGATCATTAATAAAATTGTATTATATTCCAACATTTTTTTTACAGACAAACATGAAATATTTGAATACATAATACTCCAATTACTCTTCCATATATTTAATATTCTCATGAAAGGACTGCAAAATAATATTTTTCTGTGTCAGTATTTTTTATTATATGGTAAACATAAAGTAAAAAAATCAGATAATGAAGAAAATATACTATTGGAAATGTTTGCGAGTTGCCGTTACAGTCAGCAAATTTTGAAAAATATTTTTGATATCTTTATTCTTTAAGAGGCAGTTCACGAAACTGTGACATATGATAGCATTTTTAAAACTTTGCTAAAAATGAAAAGGGTATTTTTCCATTTCGCCGGCGCAAATATCGCCAAGCAGACTTTATTGGCGAAAACACACATTACACACATATTCCGTTTGGTGTCGTTTGTATCATTTTTGGTGACTTTATGGCGAAATGGAGAAGTACCATAAAGAGTGTTCAATGTATGTAAATTTAGACCAAAAATAACCGTACACGTATTAATAGAAAGAATATCGTATCGCAAACAGAGAATTTTTACGCTTACAATGAAGCTGGAAATAAGTAGAATTTTGAGAAATTCAATTTTTATGAGTAAAATATGAAAATTGCAATTTATATGAACGTTGAAATTTTTTAATGTTTATGCTATAAAGTTGAATTTGTCATATTTTGGATTTTACCGAAGTCTAAAATGGGGGAGAACAGTTTTTTAATCCTGTCGCTCTTTGTCAATTACATCATTAAGTTTGTATATGTGATTGATATAGGATTTTGAAAGTTTACTTGTATATACCTCTCTAAAATTATCCTTTTTTTTCTTTTCAATTCTGTTTCACTTACATATCACTATGTCTAATGGATTATTTGCATTTTTTTATCTTCATCTAATTTACTTAATCACATTTCATTCGTCTGACAAGGAATTGTAATCGCATGCAATTTAAATTACAAAAAGTCCCCGAGGTTAGAGAAAAGAAAATTACGAATTGCCCAACTTCACAAAATACAAACGAAATTTTTTTTAAAAAAAATAGTAAAATAAATAAAAATATAATTAATGTAAATTTATTTATTTTTATATTTGTCGTTAATTAAATTCGGATGCTTAGAATGAGAGAGAGAAAGAAAATATAAATTAAAGGAGCTTAAAACAAAAATAAATTACTACAGAATATTTTGAAATATCATTTTTAAACTGTAGTCTGTGTAGCTGAAATCGAATTTCCAAATTTTACATGCAAATACTTCTATAAAATGCGGAGAAATTTTTAAAAAATATATGTACATAATAAAACAAAATACTATTAATGTATATTTAAATTAATTCACTTTCATATTTTTGAAGTTAATTAAATTCACACTTTGGATAGAAAGAAAGAAGGTATAAATTAAAGATGCTTAAACTGATCGATAAATTGGTACCGAATTTTGAAACATTATTTTTAAACTGCATTTTAAATCCGTATAATATATATTCGAGACTTTGTTTAATTTGAATTTTTACCGTATTCAAGTAAGTTTCATTTTTAGCCACAAATTATTAAATGAAAATATGGAGGCGTTCCTAAATAAAATATTCTTTAAATATGCACCGTTCATACGCTATTTGAAAAACCCAATTTTTCAAAATGTTGAAATTATTTTGACCTTTCAGATGATCAAAGGCACGGCTATTTTACCAATATTCGCGTTTAATATATACGCATATTCTCTCATAATTATGATTAAATTGCAAAGAGTTTTTATTTATTTTTAAGGAACTTTCAAATAAAAGAAATTGAATTGCATCTTATGTAATATTTAATGTACGAAAAATAATTTCGATACATCAATTTTATCTAAACTAACTTATGAATTAATATCAAATTTGTTTTGGTGCTTTTGAAAAGTGTCAGCACGAAGGCAGAGACAACTAGCCAAAGAAACGCCATCTGTGTTCAAACTCGGTTGGTTATCATTCTTGTAATTTAAGTGAAAGCATTTAAATTAGTAAATGGCCTTAAGGATCCCGTCTACAGACCATTTTGATTTCTTGGACGTTATGTTAATCCTACGGAATTTCTACTTTTTCTCTCAAATCTTTACTATTTGATCTATTTGAATGCAATAAAGTGCACCTGAAAGAATAAAAAATAATGAAGACCTCAGAAGAATTACTTTTTTCCTCCGATTTCCAAAACTTTTTCACCTCTATTTTAATGAATCGTTTGTGATTTTTCAGGTCCATAATAAAATAATTTAAAATATTTTTAAAAATTGGAAGAAAAAAGTAATTCCACAAAAAACTTCATTATTTTTTTTTTGTTCTTTCGGATACACTTTATTGAATTCAAATAGATCAAATTGTAAAGATTTGAGGAAAAAAAATAGTAATTTCATGGGATTAACATAACGATCACGAATTCAAAATGGCAGGTAGACGAGGCTTTAAAGTAAGTGAGCGAGATTTCTTTCTTCGTGAATTTTGCTAGAATATACGAGAATGCCCCGCACGTGTATCAGTGAAAGTGCAGTAAATTCATCATTAATATTTCGAACGCTTAAGAAACCATGAAAATTGCAAATCACGAACTAACATTTCGTTTTCTTAGAGGATTAGTCTAACAACAGTAGTTTTATTTCCGTATACGAGTATATAGGACAAAGGTTACACATATAAAATGCTCTACCTTTATAAACCTTACTTTTTGAACTGAATAATTACAAATGTTATTAACTTATTAGCAACAGATTTTTTTTTTTTTTTCTTTTGCGGATAAGAATCTTTTGATGATGAAATGTTGGTTATTGATGAAGATTGAGTTCTAATGAAGGGCATATGGAGGCGTGTTTTGGCCATTTTCTAACAGATATTTAAATGACAGGTTAGGTTAGGTTATTTAAAATAAGGTTAAATCTCAGCATTAAACAATGATGGCAGTCCAAGTTTAATCCCTAAAAGAAGTTTCGAAATCTTATTATTGAATCTTTTATTTTGGAGAACAGTAGTTTATAATAAAAGCAGAAAGACATTTTACAGCTCCCAAACACTCATATCAAATAAAACTCCTTTGTTGATTGTGTAATCGGAATAAAAAAAATCTTATTCCGAAGTTGACCGAATTAATTAACGAATTATCACATTTTCTATCATCTATTGTCACTACAAAATTAGCATTAGTATTAATCAAAAGAGAGTAGACTTTTGAATAGAACAGAGAAAACAAAAACTAAACAATCTATTATTTAGATCTATGCTCCCATGCAAATAAATGTTATATATATATATATATATATATATATATATATATATATATATATATATATATATATATATATATATAATACAAATAGAATCCAAAAAATTATATCGATAAAAGATCAGTCACACATGAATTTATTAAATGTGCAAATGTTTATCAGTAGATTTGCATATTTTTTTAAAATTCTTCAACATAATGGTATATCATTGATTATATATAAAGGCATATCATTAGCATTCAATTATTTAAAACGAATCTTTTCAATAGTTATTTATTTTTTGAAATTAACCTATACAAATATATGTGTCTCAGTCTTTAAATTACGAAACGTATGCTAAATTTTATTAAATTCTATTTTTCAATTTTATGCTGTTTTTTTACCAGCATGAGCTGCCATATATCTTGGTAAACAAAAAAAAAATGCTTGAATCATATTGAAATCAATACTTGAATTGTATGCATAAAGTCAACGCTAAAACATTTTTATCACGAACACACACAATTTCTTGATAAATAATCAATAAGAATTTAGATTCGTTTATATTCATTTCTCATAAAAAAAATGGAAGACTATAAAATGTTTACCACGATATAAAAAACCAAGTACAATTTGTCAATGTATTTATTGCATTTTTTCTTTGCTTTATTTCCATATCAATAAAGAAAACAATCATCCATTGATTCCGTAACATTAAAAGGAACTGACAATCGCACAGGAAACCTGTCATGTTTCGTTCAGTTCGTTAAGATCGATTACTTTCAGGAAACATACCTCTGAGCTCACCTACCGATTTGCAATCATAATGAGACACAGTACTAAGTGCTAAAAAGATGGAGAGAAATCGCTGCAAAAAATAGAAATATAATCGTTCGTAATCAGTAGTTGAGTCGCAACCGGTAATTCAGATGTAATGGTTAACGAAAACTAGTCACAGAAGCCTTGATCTATAATTTGTACAACCACCATTTAAAATGCATTAAGGCTCATAATAAACATGTACCCTTAAATAAATACCTTTATATTTATCTTTACTCACATTTATTGTTTATTATGTTGACAATATTATTTTTTTTTTAATTCAGTGCCATATCAGAACTGCTGGTGGTGTTTGTCAATGATTCAAAATTATGAGCTCCAATACTATAATCAATTTGGTAATCTTAAACCATTGTCAAGTGACAAAATGACACCAGAATTGATACCTCATTTTCATAGTACGTTAAGTAAAAAAAATGACCAACTGCATTTGACGTTCTGCAACATTCGTCGTTACGTAAGATGATTTTTGGAGGCGTCGTACCATCAGAAGGTTTATTAATGAACATTTGTCCACAAAGCAATGCTCATCTATTTTTTTGCGGGAATTTTTATTGTTTGAACATACTACAAAGGTTTTAAAGAATTAAAATAACAAATTAATTTTTATTTTTATTTTAATATGTATTATGTAAATACGTATAGAAACATTGACAGAAGTTTAGATGCAAATATTTTTAAGCTTAATTTTTTTTTAATCTTCAAAATAAGCATATTAAGATTCCGTCTACCAGCCATTTCGATTTGGTGAGCATAATGTTAATCCTATCGAGCTTCTACTATCGTTCTCAAATATTTACTATTTCATCTGCTTGAATGAAAAAAGTGTATCCGAAAGATAATGGAGGTTTCTACGGAATTACATTTTCCTTCCAGTTTTTTAAAATTATTTTAATGCTTAGATTAATGATTTCTAATCCTTAAAAAATATTCTAAAATATTTTTAACAATCGGAGGGAAAGTGTAATTCCACAGAAACCCTCGTTATTTTTTTTTATTTTTTCAGGTGTACCTTTTTTCTTTCAAATAGATAAAATAATTTAGATTTGAGAACTGTAGCAGATTTTCCATAGACTTAACATTGTGCTCGAAAATTCAAAATGGATGGTAGAAGGGAACCTGAAGATAATTTGTCCTAAGACATAAATATTCGGTGAAAGAAATACTACTAAATGTAGTTCCAGTGTTTTGTGAATCTTATAAAAAGTTTATTCGGATATATTTTGATTACAACTTTTTGAAACTTATCGTATTAAAAATTCAAATATCATCTCTCTCTCTCTAAATATATATGAGGCCATTTAAATCCCTCAGAATCCCTACACCTATATCCATATGATCTATTGCGTGTAAAAAGGAAAAATTCCTTCTATAAAAAGGAGGAAAATTCATAAAAAAGTAGACTATAAAAAAGAAAGTAAGGAAAAATCTATCTATAAAAAGAAGTGATCTCTCTTCTGATCTCCTGTGTGTTTTGTGCGTGATAAAAGGCGTAGCTGTTCCTTTTCTCTTTCTTTCTTCTATATTTAATTATAATATTAATATAATATATATACAACAGAGAGAGAGAAGCTAACTTATTGGGAAAAATCTCATCAACTTCAAGTTTAATTGTATATATAGATATTTTTCTTAAATATGAATACGTAGTTCTTTCTAATTTTTTTTTTGTAGATTTTGTTGATGGAAGAAATTATCTTTTTTCTTTAAAATTTATTTAATACTAAATGCATTTTTAGGAAGTCGGAATAAGAGAAATCATTCTAAATTTATACAGAAAATTTGCTATGGATATTTATATTGACTCTCATAACGTTATGTTATATGTATGTATATATGTGTGTGTATGTGGTAACAAAAACATTGCGCTCAAAATGGACGGTAGAAGGGAACCTGAAGATTATTTGTTCTAGAACATAAATATTCGGTAATAACTAACTTCATTAATCTACAAAATTATTCAGTTTCCTTTTTCTTCATAAAATTATTAATTATTATGTTAAAATTATTATTTATATAGAGTAATCTTTGATTTCAGTTGTCGCGTTTCTAATTTTTTAATTTTAATAATTTATTTTGCAATTTCCAAATGTAGAAAATTTATATGACTGTAAGAAAAAGAGGGTATTATGAATTCGATATTGAAGAATCAGGCCTCAAAACTTTTTATTGAGAGATAAATCCAGTCAATCGCATAATGTTTTCTACATATACCTTTGCAATGTACATTCATTATCTAACAAAATTTCACAGTTAAATCTCAAATTACTCTAAAAAATTTTAAAGTATTTTACTTTATTTTTGAGTATCTACTTATAAGGAATTTACGAAGTCTATTTTTACCATGGAAATGTGTTTTCCCTTTTGTGATCTGTAATCTCAATTTCATTTAATGGATCAATTATAAAATGAATTATTTAATTATTATAGAACCAGATTCGAAGCTTGATAATTGATAAAACAAAAAGTTGTATATTATTCGAAAATAATTTTGTAAATTTATTTTGAGTAATTTGTTGTCAAAACACACATAATTCATTCTATTTTCTCACTAATTCCTTCATAAATTAAAATTAAACTTCACTTTATATATTCAACATCTGACAAAATCTTCAAAACAAAATCTAGTTTCCATAAAGACATATGTAAAATCACTTCATATTTAGATATTTTGAGTGAGTTGCTAAACATCAACTTTTTTCCTTCGAATTATTCAAAGAAATAACTTGTCATTGAAATAATGGATAGCTTTTGCATAAGGTATTATAAAGTTCAAAGTTCCTCTGAACTAGTGAAAGTTGCTTGTAATAGATCATTGCGATCAGTGGGATATTACTGATTAGGTAAAACATAAGGCCAAATGGGTGACTGCTCGTCTGTGCAAAATTTGCATGCTAATTTTTCAACATTTAAATAGTCTTTCTTAGGTTAACAAGATGTCTGACATGGATAAGATGATTTCCTTGGAGTTTTCTGGGTTCCCTATAGGTTGAAAGAACTTGATTAATTCTTCCTGTATAAGTAAAATTTAAAGATAACATTTGAAGTCGAAATTTGTTAGCTATGTAAGCGAAATGTCTTCCTTCGTGAAATTACTGATTAATAGATTCAAACTGATATACTGATAATATCTCATCCATAGCTTGACCTAGCAAAGTTCAAACATAATTTATTAAAATCATATTAAAGAATGTAGAGTTTTCGGTATTTTTTTAACAATTCAATTTTCTTTAGTTGTAAATGAAAATTTAAACGAAAAGTATGTTATGTTGGTTTCTTATTTAAGTTATGATCGTACAATCACTCATTTTATAGATGTCTTAGAGTATATAAAATTAAATGTCAGTTTATTGCTCAGTAATTTACTGTGTGGAAACGTTTCAAAAAAGAAGATAATTCCAAACATTTTATTCGCCGATTTTTTATTTTACATTGGTTCAAATAATTTCAAAACGATTTTATAAATGTACGCTGTTAATTATTTTTTTTTATCCACTTTGAAAAAGAAGTTCCTCGACCCAACTTTATTAGAAACATATGTATTTGTCGTATCTTGTACATTTATAAAATAAAATCATTTTATATTTTATAAAAAGGTACTTTTGTTGAAAATTATTATAGTTGACAATTTTCATACAATTTGATATTTTTCAGAAAAAGAGATAAATATCATAATTTCTTTTATTTTTTAATTTATATGTTGGGTTATACGAACTTATACGCCAGGTATATCTGCCACATTTTTGCCAGACATGGTGTGCATTTTTATTTCTTTGAAATGTCTAGTTCTTTTTATCACAACTTTTTTTTTTAAAAAAAATACAATTTCTAACATGGGATTCGTTAGTATAGCTCTTTTAAAAAAAATAAATAAAAACTGAAAACTATGAGATGGCCTTTTTTTTTATTTTGCTGAAAAAAATTATGTAGATTCTAACTAAACAACGAGGGGTTTTATCATAACTTTTTCTCGAATCTTTTAATATAACTTCATCGTAATTTATTCTAACTCTAATTTTCTTAGCAAACTGAAATCCAAAGATAAGTTATTTTTATGTATATTACTCGAATGCTCTATAAATTTATAATGACTTTTTTTTTTAAATATTATTATTTTAATTTTTCCTTAAAATTAAAAAGCCCTCGTTTTTTTTTTATTATTATTATTAAGTCCTGTTCTGAATTTGGAAATGTTTGATTAGTAGCTCTACATACGTTCTCTGAAAAGGTACTTTATTTTACCCTATAAAGCAGACCGATTGTTTAGGCAATTAACTCTATGTTGATTTACATAAATCGTGAAAAAGGAACACATTTAAGAATTTAGAATAGAGCATTTTCTCAAAAAAGTCTGTAAATTTCATGCTCATTTTACAAACAATCTACAGATGTTCACGATTTTTGGAAGCTATTTGTTTAAGATAAATATCTTACGTAAATCTTTGCACTTAGCTGAGTTTAGCGAAAACTCGCGTAGGATAAAAAGGCGCAATCATTCTGCAGAAATGCAAACTACGAATGTGTTTAGACTTTTTATCTCAATATAAATAAACCAAAAAAAAAAAAGAATTACTATTCCAAATAAGGACAAAATCTAATCTTTTTTGAGGAAGCAATTACACACGACCATTTCACCGCTGTTTCCTCTATTACAAACGTACTCCGCCGAAAGAAATACGAATAAATCTGTGCATCAGTCATCGGCATATCTCAACCTGTTTAAAAATATATAGTGTGATTATTATTCTTTAAACTTTATTTTTGTGGTTGAAAAATAAATACCCCTGTCTTGCCCCAGTTAGTTCTTTGCTTGCTGGAAATTATGAGGTCTCGAGTTGTATATAGAGTTCTCCATAACCACAAGCTTATCCAGTTATTATGCGTAATTTAGAGTCTATTACAATGAAGCCCTGAAGAAGAAGAAAAAACAAATGGGAAGCGATAAAATTAAATCTCAATAAATAGAACGTCTTAGAGATGACATTTATGTGTTTTTGTTCGTTGGAGAGGTGGAAAATAAGAGCCGATGCGCTAGATTTAGATTTATGCTTCTGGTTAACGTTGTGATAACAGTCACAATCGCTAGAAAATGGCAGATAATAAGAAAGTTTTCTTTAAAAAAAACCGATGCTAATTTTATCGACGTAAAAATATTTCTTGTATGGCTGTCTCAAGATTTAAAACTTTTAAATTGAAAACAGTTGCTGTAGGAAAAATTAGTTTTGTACTGTAATTCGAATTTATATGTTGTGCTGATAAACAGAACACAAATGTTTTATTTCAAATTTTTTGTTTTGTTTTTATAGCATAATAACATACAAATATAAACTGTATACATTACTTTTTGATCGCTGTTCTAAAATATTGTAAGCATCAATACAGTGTTACTGTAAGGGATACCTCCGAATAAGGGACAGTTCTATTTAAGGAACAATTATGCTGGTTCCGATCCCCTTGAACAGTATATGTATTTACTTCTTATTAAGGGGCACCTCTCTATTTAAGGGATAAAATGATCGATTCGGTGGATGTCTCTTATTAAAAGGTACTACTGAATATATAAAAAATATATGTTACATAGTGTTAGAAGTATGTAGTTCTTACTTTTACTCGGATCGAATACAAAAGTTTCTAAAAGAACTTATAACTGATAAATTATATCGTACATTTTGATTTTATAAATCATTACTTTTACAAAATTTATAAATACCTCATCTTCTAAGTAAATGCTGTTTATGAATTGTGTAGACTGTAGGGGCCTTGTAGGTATTTTAAAAGCTCGAGTCTGTCTAGTAGATTTAGATATTACTGGCTAGGTTTAAAGTCTTTAAAAGAATATTCAGAACAGATAAGTCAAAGTAAATTTTATCCTTATATTTGAAAAAAAGAAATTATTTTCTATAGAAAGTAATATAGTTATGTATTTTTTAATATTAACATAAGACCTCAAATAAAGATAGGAAATACATCTTATTTCTACAGAATTTATGAATCATTTCAACAGAATTTACAAAAAAATATAACTAATTTTATCAATAATATTTAGTTCTCTAAAGTTCTATTTAACAGCATCCTGTTTACATTTTTCGGACCTTTTATTTTACTTTTGTTGTTAATTTGTTGATTTGAATTAACAAAGATCTTAAATTACAGAAAGACTATTCGTGACGGATCTCGTAATTCTGAGTCATAGTTCATGTGAAAACCAGGATAAGACATGAGATAGTAGCTCACTTCCTAACTTTTAAACGAAACTTTATGAGGACTTCGAAGCCTAGCTCCGTTGTTCCGTTCGTTGTAGAGCAGTTCGGGTTCGGGAAATCGAATTAAGTTGTGTGTGGGAACATTTTTCGGAATCAGTCCGGATAGGTGTTTGAAGTGATTTGTAGAATAGTGATTCAAGTTCAACAACAACAAACTAGCGTGTTCGTGACTTAAATAGGTAACTAAAAAGGTATATTTTAGCTTTCCGAGCGTCTTTGCTGGTACTTGAAGGTTAAAGTGCAATTTTTTTCTACATATCAAGTTATTTTAATTATAATAGATCTCCAAATTCACAGAACAATTTATACAGATTATCGTACACTTATTTAATTTTTATTTTCTATATTGTTTATATATAATAAGGAAACCCATGAAAAATCCCATTTATAAGCCTTAGTGAATACTTAATATAAAAAGTCTTAAGGGGGGGGGTGTCTTAAAGGATATAAAAAGTCAAATAAAGTGTCTTAAAGGGGGGGTGCCTTTAAGACACTTAACCAGATATCTACATTTTCCCAAGGTTTTATTTTTAAAAAAAATGATTGGTCTTTAAAGAAATGTCCACAATTTTCTGTAACGTAATATTAGCCTTTGTAGAAATTGCACTGAGTTTGCTTTGCTCTGCAACTGTATGTTGTTAGATGAAATTTGTAGTAATTCGCTGCCGAGCATTTTGATCCCGTTACTAAATTTTAACAAAGATCGTCTCAAATGTAAAAAAAAATTATTCTGTGATTTAACAATTTTTGTACGATTTTATAATTGAATTGAAATAGTTTTCAACAAAAATATTGTATTATCTTTTCATAAATATCCGCACAATTGAAACCTTATTACATCAGACTTAATGAAACATGCATAATACAATAATGTTTTTAAAATAAACATTCTCTTCCTCAAGCAAATTTAAAAGGATTGACTGTTCTTTTTTACACAATTAAAAAAAATTCTATGTTTTTTGTAGAATCTTCTCGAGCAATTATAAATTTCCATTTAGTATGTAAATAGAAAAATTATTGACCAATTAGATTAAATTCATATAAATGCTTTTCATTTTTTCATTGTGGCGATTAATTAACAGAATATATTGCATTTTCTAAAAAAGGAAACTATATCCTTATAATTCCAATCTATTTGTTGATAAACAAATAAATATTAGAAAAATTCTGTATCGGAGAAATTAATTCTTTTCCAAAAAAAAAAAAAAAAACTCGTGCTAGAGGGAATCTATAATAGAATTTCGAATGCAAATTAACTCGCTCATTCTTGAGAGATCAACTCAGAAATAATCTCCAAATAATGTCAAAAAGGTTGTCATGCTCGAGGGGAGCCAGAAATCAAACAAATCCTTTAAAATAAATCAAAAGAGAAAAGACTGACAAAGATAGACGGAGTCAGAACCTTATCTCGAAAGTGAATAGCGAAGTAACATTCCAAAGGTCCACCATAAGGCAGTACCTGCGATGTTTACACAGAAGTTTTGCAAAGTTATGAATGACTCAAACAAGCGGCCAAGGTGAGATAATGATGTCATGCGGTGCGATTGATCCACTCTAAACTTTTGTTTCCTTTGAAAAAAGGCAAAGGATAATGTAGCTTTAACCTTATGTTAAGAGATGAATCTATTTGAAAAGAATTCCAAGCCTACTTTTTTCTTGAAGATGACATGCACATTATGTGGCGCAAAGGAAATTTTGGTGCATTGTAATTATCGTGATTCTGAAAAAAATAAATATTATTCTAAGATGCAGGAAAGTTTATTAAAATTCCTGCGAGTAAAGTTATTATTAACCTAAAATTGAGAATGATTAACTCTTGTTTCATAGGAAAGTTAATTATAGTTGTGGTAAGATAGCAATTGTGACAATGATGCTTTAAGTGTTTGAGAATCATTTGTTTCTGAACTTTTAATAAAAACTCAATATATTTGATAAAGTCATCTTAAATTTATGTATTTCATAGATGAAAGATTTATGTTATGTAAGATATCCATTAATGTGGTTAATTGGTCGAAGTATTTCACAAATTTACTGTGTTTCTTTGAGGAATTTTGTATTTCGAATGTTCATAAAATTCCATCAAATAATTTGCAGGACATTACCTGGAAATATTTCTTCTTTTATATTGAAATTGTAGAAATCACATTTGAAAAGCCAACGTGAAATAACATAGATAAAATGTTAATTAAAATTGAATAGAAGGAAGATTGTAAGAATTGAATTGTGTGTGTGAAAGAATAATGTAATGGAATTTTCAAGCGACGCATGTCGTAATCAAAGAATTTTTTTAGTCTACTGATCTTTGTTGTTGTTAAAGAAAAAAAGAAGAGGAGAAACTTTAAGTATTATTGCCGAATTTATCTTAGAAAAAGTACCTGATTTATATACTAAGTGCTTAACATCATCTTTAATTTTGTACTTGAATTTATTAGAAAATATTTATTTAGTTAAAACATTTACATTTTTGTAAAGCTCATATTACAGAGATCATGCTTTGTTTGAATCATTACACTAAAATAATTATTTCCATCTATCTCGAATCAAATATATTCAGTATTTCTTCAAATAAATATCTCTTTTAAAGACTATTCATATTGCATGGGATTGATATACCTTGTTTCATAATACATTTAAAAACCAATATTAACTAATTCAATGTTATTTTCTTAATTATTTTAATCATTATCGTTCTCCAAATGACTGATAATGTCATATACCATGTGGCTTAATCTATAATTTCGTTTATCGGTTACCAGACTGTTTCAGCTTTTACCAATCAAAAGAGAGCAGTTATATATTGCAAAAGTATATCTTAACACATTCACGGATGGTTAAAAAATATTGAGGGAACTAGCAATGTCATATTTTTATCTTCTGTGTTACAGTTACTTTTCTTTCGAATTATTTATAGAGTAATATTCTAGTGGGTGTAACAACTAAGAAAAGTACATTTTTCTATTGACGGGTATAGCCGCCATTTTCATTTATGTTGCAATTAAACCACATATATGCAAATTACAATCATAACCGAAATGACAACTGAAAGAATTATGTTATAAAAAAAAACCTAACCTGAACTGCAAAACAAATGTAATGCCCAAATATAAATTAAGAGAAAAGTAGTTTTAAAAATAAATTGATTAAATGTCGTCAGTAACCAATTTCTATCAAACCAATTTGGAAATGATGCGAATTTATTTATGCATACCTTGCATCTAAAGGACCTTTCTTTCCTTATATTTTTTCTCCAACATTCTTTACAGCTTAAAAAATATGTTTTTCTATTGTAATCTGAAGAAACTGGAATTTATTTTCAAAGAAGTGTTGAAATTCAGAAAGATTCGATGTATTAATATTTTGGCTTGATGTACTTGGTTCACTGAAGGCCTCGTAATTCTTGGACGACATCTTCTACTTTTTTTACTAAATTTGCACCGATTTTTATTTCTGCTGGGAATCAAACATGTTATAAGGTTATGCCTGAAACTTGAAAATGCTTTTACTTTTTCTTGTTTCTTTCTTTTATTTTTTCTACTCTCCTTCTTTTTATCTGATGCAGTTTCTTGTATATGTGAAGAAAGAATTTCAAATACAACAAATAATTAATCACCTTTTACACTATCGTATGTATTATTTTACGTGGTTAAGAGTAGTTGCGGTCATAATGATCTACACCCGTCATATGCTCGTTGTAATCAGCAACTGCCTTGGGCTTTACTTTAAGTTGACCTAATCTGTTTGGAAATTCAACAAGTTCAGTTTGCAAATTGACAGATATATATACAACGAACCACATACACAGATGCGACAAAAATAAATCAAATTTACATTTTTTAAAACTTTTCTATTTATAATCACTACAATACATACATAAAAGCGTGCTATCACAATGACAGTTTATAACCGACTAATAGGTATTATTTATAAACCTCGCCGTTACAGCCGTCAAAACAATACACTGTTCAACCTGCATAAAAACTTTCAATATATTTCTTCTTTCACATACTTTTTAGCACTGACACATATCCTGATAGGACAGTTAATTTGAATTTTCATATATTTAAACATAATATTGTGACTGCTGAAGCCATCGTTTATTTATTATGGAAGATAATCAGGATAGTTCTTATCGTCATTACCTACAGAAGGAAAAAATATTTGACTGCTATAATCATTACTGTCCGTGAATGTGTTAAGATTCCTAGTGAATTAATTTAATGTTAATTAATGTCGCACTTGAAAGCAACACAAAGGCTATCGACGATAATAATTTTGACCTCATAATTTTAAATCAAGGTCAAATGACGCTGACGACACAAAAACTGGTATTCTTCTCGCCTAAATTCCACACCACACTAACACAAGGACTTTGAAAACCGGCATACTTAACATATATCATTCCCATTACACGACAGATTCTTAATGGAATCAGGACTCAAGTTCCTGACTTAATTGAAACAGCATCCATCATCACTCGATGAAATGATCATTGGACTAGAGCGGTAGCTTCCGAATGTGAAAATACTCATAACCGAGGAGTCTGTCATGAAAGTATTTTTATGTACACAATATTTTTGTAATTTCTAACGATATATTATACTTTTAATTCTGTATTGTGAAATTAAAACATTGATAAAATTAAGGTGAAAGTTTTGAGCTCATAGAGTTGATAAATGTTAAAAAAATCAAAGTATGCAAAAATATTTTTTTTTGTATTTATAAAACAAATCTTATGAATAAATTAATTTTCTTAAAGATTCCGAAGAATAAATAATTTTATGAAATAAAAATTTACCTATGTAAGCTTTAATACGGTAATCATACATATTCTGTATATTTCATACACATATATTGCCATAATTCTTTATTTCTGAGCTATTTCACTCTGAAATTTTTCCCTTCTGTATATTTATACTGAACTTAGTAGAAAAAAACTCCGCTTCTTAATCGCTTCAATTTCCAAATTCTACTAGTGTTTAATATTCAATGTTAGATTGTCAAAATCAAGTCAAAATTTAAAATATTAAATTCCACTCTTCTCAATTCAAACTACATTAAATCACTTTTTATTTTAAATGTTGCTGAATAATCATTTTATTCGAGATGCTTTTATCATTGAATCTAAGCTGTGGCTTCTTAATTGGCACAATGTTTTACATTGTTGTCAACAAAGAATTTATATTACTGTTTAAAAACTGTATTGTAACTTTTTTAACCTAATGTAGTTGCTTCTTTTACTTTGGTCTCGATCTGGAATACTTTTCAGCTAGAAAAGATACATTAGCACTTTTAATGCATTATTTACTACCCGAAGTAAACCAGTCGTTTATGTAAAATACCCAAAAGAAAATAAATTTTGATAATGGTTTATATTTTTTACAAAATAAAAATTGTTTATAAGTTGTATTAAATTTGTTTTGTTTTTTTGTTATTATTATTTTATAAAGAAGGAATATGTCCTCCAAGTTCCCGTAAAGCAACCAATAAATATTTATACAAATGAATCATGCATAATTTAACAGTATAAGTCATTTTAAGAATCGGATATGTCACACCCAGACCAGTCATTTCATATGATCACAAATATCGAGTTTTAAATTAATTCAAATTCCAGAAAACTAGTTACATATATTGCACATTAAATTTACATAAAAGAGAGAAAAAATGCACTAACAAAGTACCCAGTAAAATACTTTAGCAATGACAAAAAACCGGAAATCTTCAAAATTATACGGATATAATGAGAATTTTCTTGCTGTGTGTGTATGTATGTGAAATCTCCATGCTACAATTTTATTAAAAATCTGAGTCTGTCTGTCTTGCTTTCGTTTCGAATGAACTCAAAATTTTACGTAGGCATACATTTTCATCAAAAACGAATTGTATCTAACGAAATCTATTATTGAAAATGTAAACAATGAAATAGAGGACCTTTTAAACCTAAAAATTTGCTCTTAAGAATAAGGATATTTATGTGTGAATGAAAGCTAAAATTTTAATCAAAGTAGCAATCCCTTATAATTAAAATTTTTCAGAAAAGGCATAATGTAAGAGAAAAATTAAATCATTTTATAAACAAAATTTTTCAGAAAGGGCGTGATACAAGATAAATATTTAACTTCATATTTTAAAATACTTAAAATTGAAAAATTAAAAATAGTCAAAAAAGGTAAATGTTGATTCTGAATTTTAAGTCATTTTTTTTAATAACAAAGGAAATTTTGTAAAAATTGTTCCGTGAAATTCGATTATGTTGTATAAATTATTTTAAAAAGTAGTAAAATTATTATTCCTTCGGAATTCTCCATTTCATCATATACCGATTTTTTCCCTTGATAATATTAAAATTCCTTGAATAAAAACAGAAAATATTTAATCCACAAAACAGATCCTATTTAATTAAAAAAATTAAATTTTTAGAGATATTTCCTTATATCATATAGAATAAAACTATATTTTTTGTCTATGCATCAGTAAAAATATTATAAAAGCAATACAAATATTTTTCACAAAATTTCGAATTTAGACACATAATTTCTTATAACCAAATATCAAAATAATTATTTCTTAATGAAAATTGTTACTATGTTTCTTAATTTTTGACTGGAAATAAAACAAAACATAAATTTAATGTGGAAAAAAAGTATCATTCAAAATAACAGATTCTAGCTTACAGATATAATTTAGTGTTCTTATTAACAGGCATCGAATAAATATAACCAAAAACATTTGCGAAAAATTAAGAACATATGCGATGCATCAATTAAAAGATTTAATGTATCATGAGAGAGAGTATGAGCTTGTTTTTAAATTATATTGTGCTAGAGAGTAGTGAAATATATCGTGGTTTTAAATAACGTATGAAGATATTGTATTGTATTAATGCGACTATTTTTTTTTATAAAGAATGAATAAAAGTTATTCAGTTTTTATTTTGCACAATTACTCTTTCCAAACTTATTGTAAGTAAAAATTATTTACATAATAAATTCAGATCGTATGTTTTAAAAACTGCAAGAAATACTTCGATTGAATATAAAATTCATTTCGAAAAATGTCAGATATCATTACATAAAGAAAATGATCCAACTCTAATAATAAAAAGCATTTTGGAAATTAAAACAAAATACTCGAATACGAAAAATAAAGAAAAAAAAAAAAGGTTTATAGCGATATTTTGAAAGAGAAGAAAACATTTATATTCCATCAGATTGTGGCGTAAGCGAAGAAGCGGTCAAGGGAATTTTGTCATCTTAGCTCAGTTAGTTGTGCCAAGTAGGTTAATTTGCACAAAAATTTTTCTATTTTCGACCTCGCAATGAGAGAGACTGTCTTGCGTAGATAAGCGAATACATTCAAATTTGTTTTGCAAAATACCTTCTCTTTAAGCTATCATTACTCTTCCCCTGTAATTAATGGATATTTCCTAGAGAAAAATCAGATTATTTGGAATAAAAAAAATGAAGGTGCAGCGACGTTGGATTGTCCTTAGATGCGTAATGAAAATGCTTGTAATTGGAAAGATATCAGATAGACTTCACTAAATTGCTCTCAGTTCTCTTTCTTATAGTTTGGTGTTTTGTTATGAGTCTTAATTCATTTTTTCAGGGACAAAGAACATGAAAGGAGTTATTTAATAAGCCTTTTTCTTATTATCAGATATCGTAAGACAACCATATTGTAAATAAAATAGAAAAAAAGTTCAAATATAAGTAAGATTGGTTTCAAATCACTAAATTGATTGCTTCAAGTGCTTTCAAATTATAAGAATCATAATAAAAAAAAGTAAGAAGATTTATTAACCTTTTTTGGCAAAAAGAATTACGAATAATACATAAATTTTCTTTTAGGTATTTGAATTATCTGTGCTACCGTGAAGGAACAAACAAGGAATCTACTATCATGAAACATTTATATAAAACGTCATTTAGCAGAAGAAAAACGACTTAATTTGATCCTTCCATTTTCATAATTTTTATTCTTGCATCATTTAATCCGGTTTGTTTTAAATGGCTGATTGTCACTGAATGCGTTTATTCGAAGGACTCAAATAACCATACCGTTGTTTGTTACAAATAAATGATGCCCTTATCGCAAAGCAGTGGCATGACTAAAACTCATATCACTGATATAGAAATGAATAATGAAGGTTATGCGTAATTTTTTTCTGTACCGAGACGATAAAAAGGTACTGTAATGCTTCTTTGTTTTTTTTTCTTAGCTAATTTACTATCCCCTGAAACTCATTAGGTATGCCATTAATAATTAATAACTGCAAACACTAAGTCAAAATTTTGAATTTAGCAAACATATGGAAATTAAAATGCGATTCTACGTGATTAAAATAAAAATTTGGGGTAAATAGAACATAAACTAAGAGAGAAATGTATAATTATAATTGTAATCCGCGTTAGTGCGAGATAAATACACAACAAAAGGCTTGTAGGTATACTGATGAGAAGAAAAAACATGAAAGTTAAAATAATACATATTTTGTAATTATTATTATTCTAGATATTTTTATTTAAAAATGTTAACATATTTTATTTTCTAAATTCTATACTTAAGGCTCCCGTCTACCGGCCATTTTGATTTCGAAAGGTTTATGTTAATCCTATGGAATTTTAACTTTCGTCCTCAAATTTTTACTCTTTGATCTATTTGAATGCAATAAAGCGCATATGAAAGAGGAAAAAATAATAAAGGTTTCTGCAGAATTACTTTTTTCCTCCGGTTTTTAAAAATGTTTTAAAATATTTTGAAAGACCGGGAAACTCATTAACGAATCATTAAAATAGGCGCAAAATTCCGCAGAAGCTTTCATTACTTTTTGATCTTTCGAATCACTTTATTACATTCAAGTACATCGATTAGTAAAAACTTGAGAATGAAAGCTGAAATTCCATAGGAATGAAATTAAGCTGACGAAATCAAAATGGCCGGTAGACGGGAGCCTTAAATTTCATTAGTCATTTTGATATCATCTCGTGTTATCTCTCGTAGAATAAAGGGCGTATCGAAAAAATGTGCTCAAAAGATTCCAATATCCTTCCATAATTTTTCAAGGCATTTTAAACATTTTATGTTAAGGAACTGATTTTAGATCATTGTAATTTTTCAATGAACTATAAAAATAAAACCATCTTTTGAATAATAACTGTGACACCAGAAAGAATAATGTAACTGAAGCATATTGTATATTGTATACCATGTAAAGTACTATATAAACCGTATTTATAATATTAAAATTATATTGTCCACATATTATTTTAAAATTTAAAATTTAGATGAATTGCATTTAGAATGAATTACATTTAGATGAATTGCATTTAGAATGAATTACATTTAGATGAATTGCAGTTTCTAATATATATATTGTTATTACATAGTACATTTAAAAAAAATAATGGTCTAGAAAGAATACTAAGAAATAGCTTTATAAACATTGTTTAATGGGTCTTGATGTAATAAATTATTTATTACAATCTTGATATAATAAATTATTTATTGCATCTAACTCTCAAGAAACAATATAGTAGATGAATTAAAAGTTGCTATAATCAGCAGTGTTAATAAAAAATAAAATTGGATCCTCTCCCCCATCGATTTTGTGTTTCAGCTTACAACCACTTTATTAACTGAACCGAAATCCTTTACCTATTTCTCTACCATATATTTCATATTATATTATCGGGAGAATTTTAAACTGGCTTAGTAGTAGTTTAAAATGACATCATGATTTGCATTTGGGAGACTTGATAATATGTTACATAATGAGCTCATTTGAAAGAATTACATCTAAACTTGGCGTATCAAATTCGTGTTTTTTATCAATGACATCGATAACATCTCTAACATTTCGGAAAAAAGCAAAACAGTGTGACATTCGATTGGTTGGTTGGTTTTATCTGCGCTGTATTTGATCAATCTTCGCCAAACATTTCTTAAGTTAAGAAGGAAAAAAACGTATACCTGCGATCTAAACTGAACTCTATGAAAGCAAGAAAGGCATGAAATTCTAAATTTCATCCTTGGTATTAAATCTATGATTTTTATTCCGTTTGATTGGGAGTCGCTTGACAAGATCCTGGCGACAATCTACAGTTAGTCCTTCGGGGAAGACCCGACTCATGGGGAGGATTGAAGTACACAAAAAATAAGCACAACAACTGTTTAAACTTGCTGCAATCCAGAATAGGAATTCATGAATAATAAGTGAAATTTTATTCAAATTCTGAAATGACCTATTTCATTTACTACAGAGTTTCGTTCATTTACTACAGCCAAGGTTGGAACAATCTTTGCTCTGTTTGCTGTATTTGCATTTATCATGGGTGCTGAGATATATCCATAGATATCGGGATTTGATTGGATTTTAAGATCTTTGCCTAAGGGATTATGAGCTTCTTTTAAGTGATTGAATAAACATGTGTTTACTTCCAAGGTTTTCATTTGCGACAAAGGTTGGATAAATAATAATAAATTACTTAATTTACTAAACATTATGCGACAAGTAACTGATTTAAAATAAGTCATTGAATTTCCTGAATGATTTATGTAATGACTGAACAATTATCTCGAGCCTTATTTATTCCTCAATTAGGAAAATAATAAATAAGGCTGAAAGTGCTTTAATAACTTTTAGGTAAAAACGGTAAGTTAAAGAATTAATTATATGTTTTGTTTTGTTACTTCGTTTGTGATTTACTTCTTTAGTTTCATTAAATTTTTATTTTTTTGCTTTAACTTCGTAAAATAATTAAGAAATGGACTGCAACGGATGATAAAAACTCTGCTTACTGAAAAAAAGATCGAATATAATGAAAAATCGAATGAAGTATTTATTAAAATTTCTAACTTATTTGTTGAAGAATAAAAAAAAAAGTATTTTAGCTTTTTTTTACGATAATGAAATAAATTTCTGCGAGGACTTTAGATTAAATACGCTTTATTATTCGATAGATTTAATTTTAAGCAATAGATTTTTTTAATAAATAATTACATAAATATAGGAAGGGATGTCAATCCACTGTAATACTAAAATATGTGTGGAGACTCATAGCTGCTTAAAATTCTATATGATTTGAACCCTACTTTTTTTTTACAATTTGGATTCTTACTTGATTAATTATTAATATTATACATTATTCGTTAATTTTAAAAGCATTAATTTTTCACGACACTCTATTTGTCCAAGATGCTGACCATGAGAGAGATCTAAGCCACCTTAAATACCTTTTATGTAAGATCAAACTTAAGGTTTGCTCTTTATTTTCTCTCATCGTAAATAATTCTCGAGATTTAAGCTTTAATAATTTTTCAAGTATATGAAACGTTTGCTTGTTCATTTTTATATTTATTTTTAATTGGTTTTTTTTTTAATTTATTTTAATAAAATCAAAAATTTTAAGATAAGATGCGTGAAAGGGGGAAATATAGAGCAGAAATAATTGTTACTTTTATAGTTAGTTTATTATAGATTTGTTGATATTGTAATAATAAAAAACAAGATTAAAGGTCCATCAACTTTATAAATAATTAATCTAACTCAAAGGAGAGTTTATCTTAAATAATTCGAGGTCGCGGTAATCTAGTGGTAATGTCACAGAATTCGAGGGTGGCGTTGTTTTGGTCGAATCATTGACTCGAATCCTAATTTCACTAAAGATTCATCGTGTTGCGAGGCTGATGCATGTCAAATCTATCGAGGCTCCAAGTCCTCCCGTTGGCGTGGTGTAGAAGTTCAAACAGGGATGGGATGACTCACATATGTTCCTCGTCACTTGATCAAATTTCAAAGCTACGAAGGTCTTCCCCAAAGCTCTTATGTTGCTTCTGAGTGAATATTGATAAGCAATTAATCCACCATTATAATTAAGATACATAAAATATGCTACCCAGTTTATTATTTTATAAGTATTACAAATTCAGAGCACTTATAAAAACATGTTGAAGATATAAATTCAATTGTGATATTTTAAGTATTTTTAGTTAGAAAAAATTTAATTCTTTTATTGTTCCAAACGAATTTTTTACGAAAGTTTCTTCATAATTGTCAATTTTTATTCAGTTAATAATAGATAAAAACAAGACATAATTTTTCATCGTTTTAAATATGTAAACTTTGATACTATATTGTTTCCATCAAGCTGCTAAAAAAATAATTGAGATCATAAGAAAATTGGAATAATTTGAAAAATATCGCAAATGTTGGTGGAAAAGTTATCGCAATTATCTTCGACATAAATATCAAACTTTTTTTTTCCAATTTCGTATTGTTAAAATTCAATTATTATTTTTTTTATTTTTACCATTTTTAAAGCCTGTACAAGTATCTCTCCTCTATGTGAGAGACATATCGAAAATTATTTTTATTATAATTTATTTCTAAATTATATTTATCATATAATTTTTCTTAAAAAAACTAGCACATTTCGTTTGAGAACTTATAGAATAATTCATATATTATTAGAAGTGTTAATATTAATAGGAATAGTATTTAGCAAAATAATCAACAATTTTTTTCTATATCTATAACCAAGAGGTAAAATCACTTTTATAAAAATTTGAAGGTAAACTCAAGTGCCTCAGTCTCTCTTTAATAATTTTTTTCTTCCATTGAAATCTCTGAAACAAATTTTATTTCAAAAGCAAAATTTTCTGCATAAAGTTGTAGAATTCTGTAAGAGCAAATCTTTAAACATTTTATAGAGTTATTCACTACAAGTATATGTCCTTGTTTGAAATTTATTTTATGAAGGATATTCGTACATTTATGACAATTTAAGTTCAATAAAAGGACTCTTCCCTTAATATAAATGAGCTTTATAAATGTTTCATACAATTTGATTAGTGACAATAAGTTCACATCAAACAGAAAAATAAAAAAAATAACATGTAGCTTTTAACTAACTGTAATGATACGTGATATTTTCATCGTTCATTGTACAAAGTTAAGCAGGTGCTAAGAAACAGGATGATGTTGTTACTGATAAATAATACAACAAAAGGTATCATGAGAAATTCCGGGTATAACTTTAAACACGAAATTAAAACGTGATCTAAAATTTCTAACAAACTGAAGCTCTTTCCATAATAATTAGTCTATCAAAATTAGATCATTCAGCTTGTTTTCTAAGTATGAAATAACTAGATTATAAATTTAGAAGCTCTAAACAACGTCATGCACAATAATGCCATTAATTGAACCTGGATCATTGATTATCATAACAAAACAGCTCATCGTTCACTTTAAAATCTATGACATATCAAAATAATTACGGAATTGTGTTATCCAATCAAACAAAGATTTCTTTGTCTCTAAAAGTTGCTCTTCGAGGATGCGTTCGCTTTATAGAATCAATTGTAAATGAATTAAAAAGAGCTGTTGTTCGAGGAAATTAATCTGGTCTAAAAGAGAATGTCCTTTAATTAAAAGAAACACAAAATGTAGCACGATCTACCGATGCATCATCTTCAAAAATGGGTTACGTAAAAAAAAAAAGAACAATTTGAAGAAGGTGTGGTCACAGTTAAAATCGCTTGCAGCGAAAATCTATTTACAAAACGTAGCATTATTTGATTTCGGCATCATGCAAATATTTTAATTCGTGAGTGTGTGGTTACGAACTAGATTTCAGAAAAAAGAGATAGAAATTCGATCATCAATTCTTTTTTTCAAAAGTGAAGATTAGTCAGGAGAGAGAAGAGAAATGCTGAGTTCGGGAAACCCTTTGCAAAAATAATAATTAAATTATTTATGCTACAGTATTGTTCTTAAAATATTTAAAGATAATTTTATTTTCTAACAAATATTTAATTAATCCAAAAGTTATTAAGCTAATTTTAATAACATATTTAATTTTAATATTAAAAACGAGAAAATATCTACAATAAAAAAAAGATTTTAAGAAAATTGAAATTGACTTTGCTAATTTCATTGCACCATATCCTGAAGTTTGTTTTTGTTGAGTTCTTCAAAAAGTAATATAAAAATGAATACTAATTTTCGTAAAGTCAACGTACTTCCGAGCCCCAGGATTCACAGAAGCAATTACTGTTAAGAAAAGAAACTACCTTCTTCAAACTTCTAACATATTCTTTATTTACACAAGCAAAACATTCGAAAGTAAATGACATTGCCAATGTTAACAACAAAAAAAATTTTAAAAAATAAAAGCAGACGATTCTGCCTTAAAAATCAGTTAATAGCTTAAATATTAAACTACAAGCAAACGATAAATTATCAAAGTAGATAACATTATTCTGTTCAGACGTTAAATTAAAAGTATACGATAACATATTAAATTAAATATATCTTAAGTAGACTGCATGTAATTATTATGTAATCATAATGTATTATAATGTCAATCTTTTGAACCTAATACCAAGCATTCTTTATTTAATACCCACGCATTTTGGTTGACACCATTTTCACGAGGGAAAAAAAGTGTTAGTACACGTTAAAAACTTGATTTCATTCTGAAACAGATTTTTCATTCAGAATACTTAAAGTAATGAAAATTGACGAGAGATCAATGTGACAAAATATTGAGTTAAGTAGAAAATCTTTACAATCCGGCTATCAAATATTTCAAATAATTTAACTTTAAATTTTAAATTTGCATAAGCCGTCAGGTTGAGCAACGACATTTTTGACAAACCATTAATTTATAAGAGATTGTCAATCTTACAACAGTGGAAAACAGAGTACAATTTTTTTCATTACAGAGAAAATGCGCTTGTGTGCACGCTGGAGTGTGTGCGCACATTTTTCTTACCCCTTTCAGAAACGCTGACAATAATTTTTAAAAAGATATTTAAAAGCATATTAATATTCAATAATCAGGCGCATTGCAAACTAGACAAAAAAAAACTGTAGATACTAATCTACAACAAATTATTATATATAAATGGAAAAATTATTGTTTTTTGATCGCGTGTATATCTCATTTGCTTACATAATATCAATCATATATTATAAACAATTCTTAAGCTTATGACATTCGCATTATCTTATAGATAATCTCTTCACTAAGACCTCGATTTTCCTTTGAAGTGATTGTAATCCTTAACTGATTTAACAACAAAAATAAAGTGAGAATGAACATACATATTAATCATTAAAAGGATTAATGGATATCGCTAAAATATAATAGAAGAAAATTTGTACAAAAAATATCAAATAATGCGTGTTTAACTCATTAAATGAAAAGTCTTGTTGTCTAGCAATCAAATTTTTGATGACTGTGTCTTGTTTGCTGATCATATTTTCTCCTATCTCTAATAATCTCGATCATCATCATAAATATGCGTTCTTAGAATGAAATGTAAAAGCAAGAATAGACACAGGACATTCATCTGCTTCTATTGTAAGAAAAAATATATAGCTTTATGAAGAAAACGATGTTAAGTAATAAATAAATTTGCATGCTTTAATACTTTAAACATCCAGAAAGATAAATCTACATTCGATTTTCTTATTAGTTTAATTCTAAAAGCGAATGAAAAAATTTATTCACTTTTAAATTAATTTTTTCTTGAGCGCTTGGATTCGTCCTCTACCATTAGGTGTAACTAATATAGCAAACTGTTCTGCGAAGTATGATAAAATTACGTTAGAGTCAATTATTCATACAAAAAATACAATTGTATTCTTAACGATTCATAAATTGGTACTCAAATAATTATGAATAAAGCTTACACCTTTAACATTTAAAATTTCTTTATCAATAATATATCAAACATCCACAGAATTTTTGTTCAGCTTTAAATGAAATCATAAAAAATTGTATCATTCATAAGAAATTGTTGAAAATTACTCTTCGTTTCAGAGAATCTTTCTTGATCCATCTACATTCTTACTTCTATCACAATTTTATAGGACCCAAGTAACTTAGTGGGACGGTCGTGAGTTTCGTTTGCCGATAAATCGTTTGATCGAGTCCTAATTAATCAAGTGGAATAATAAGTTAAACTGAATTTGGCTGAAAAATAATTATGTGGCCCGATATAGAAGTCTAGTGCATTCAACACTGACTAAAATATCATCATTTATAATGGTTCAAAATTATGATGTTTGTCGCTAATTGCCTAGATATTACCACATTTTTTCTCGAATGCAATGAACAAATAAGTGTTGCTTTTCTTTTAAAATTTAAAATGTTAATTTGACTAACATTCTAAAATAATTCCCTCTGAATCAGAGATAAATAAATGTCAAGCTTTTAGGAACGGATATCGAAAGAACAACTCGTTCTTCTGAATCATTTCACTAAAAACAGCGTGATTACCGTGTCAGTAGCCATCCAGAAATGTTCTCCAAACCAAACCGACTATTTTTGTCGGGGAACATAACCCTCTCGGGCTTTAATCCCCTGTGAATTGGCTATTATTTGAGGTGAGACTGAATTTTGGTTTTACACTTGCCCAGAAGTTAAGATTTAGATATTAAGATAATAAAATAAAATTACAGTGCAATAGCTTTTTGGAAAATATTAAATTAATTTTGAAAAATATGCTGAATATATATTATTAATATTAGAATATCACTAGTATACTAGGGTTGTTAAAATTAATCCAAAAGAGAAGATGGTTGAAATTCATGAGTTTAGGCTTAGGATATTGCAGCAGTAGTCTATTGGATTCCTGCTTACTTGTTCAGTCTGGTCGCAGTGAGAGCGCGCTCTGTAATTGGTCAATGGTGTGGTGTGTTAATTCTGTATATATAGGTGGGTGCATAGGGGTGAGATTTTGTGAGGAGTGTGCTTGTGTTACCAGTGTTTTTATAATATAAGTGAAATTAAAGAATTAAAATTTCTCGTGGTCTGTGTAGTTGTGGGTTGTTTCTGAGTGGGGTGTACTTTTCTATTTCTTGAATGGTTTTATTGCTCGAAGTATCAATTTTTTGGTAAAAATTTCCTGATAATTTTTTAATGAAGTTTTTAAGTGTTGGAAGTTTAATTGAGTATCTGATGTCCGTGTTTCTCATGTACCAGTGTGCTCTTACTATCATTCTAATGGTGGAATTTTGGGATTTTTCTAATAATTCCAGTGTTGTGTCAGCACAATGCGACCAGACTGGGCTAGCATAGGTCAGGATAGGTCTTAGTATCAGGGTGTAGATAAGCAATTTATTACGTCTACTTAATGTAGATTTACGCGAAATAAGGGGGGAAATATTATTTACTGCAGAATTATACTGCTTTTTAATTCGTAGAACGTGTTGTTTAAAAGTGAGTTTTTTATCCAACGTTACACCAAGATATTTGGTGTCTAGAGACCAGGGTATATTTTTGTTTTCCAGAAAAATGTCTGGTTCTATTTTTCTGTAGTTTCTGGAGAAGAAGACGGCCTCTGTCTTGGAAACGTTCAGGGCTATTTTCCAAGTAGAGTACCATGCTTCTAGTTTCTGTAGGTGTTCGTTTAGTGCTTGGCCTATTTTTGGTGAAAAGTAGTGTCTTGCTAGTATCGCAGTGTCATCTGCATACATGCATATTTATGTTCTCTGGACTGTTTGGAGCTATTCCTAGTCGTTTCCGTTCGCTGCACTGTCAGCGAGTGGAAACGACTCGGAATAGGAACAACTTGAAATTAGAACGACCCTGTTCGTCATGCTGTTGTTCGGTTCTTTTTCAAATTTTCAACTAATTCGTTGCAATTTTGTATCACTGTTATTTTATTATTTTTTTCTCTCGTTTGTTGTTTGAACTTATTTTTCCGTAAGTGATACAAAAAATGTTTACTGAATTTCATGTTCCTTTTGTCGCCAAATAATATAATTTCGCAGTAAATTTGAATTATAAAACAACAAATTGAAAATAAGCTTACTGCGGTAAAAGTTATAATTCGAAAAACGAAAGCTCTTTGATATCGCACCTGTAACTAGCTACTCGTAGAAATCCTCAGGTAAGCTGTAGTTACATCTGTGATAACAATTAAAATTTTCAATGACAGTTTTTTGGTCAGTAATATAAATTATTAAACTGTCGCGATTCTACTAAAGATATTGAGAGTAAAATACAATCTAATACTGATTTATGATTTTTTTAATTCACGAATTTAAAGAAAAAATGAAATAAGTTACTCTGAAAAATATTGATGATATAATAGACAAATTATTTGAAACCATTTTCTGTATTAACTGATACTGGTTTCCGAGCTTACACTTATGACTTAAATTCCCAATGTACTTTATGATGAAACAACGAGTTCTAACACTTTATTGCTAGTATTTACTTCAAATAATAAATTTCTTTTGAATATACAAATATATATAAAAAAAATAGTCATATTTTGAGATACTAACAAAAATGTTTTATTTTCTCTGATAAAATTAAACTGAATAAAATTAGACTGAATTAATTTCTCTGATAAAATTAGGAAGCCTACTCGGTAATAATATAATAAAAATATGATATTTTTTTTTAAAAAAGTTTAACCAATTTTATTTTTCCTCAGATCCTTAGATGTAGCAATTAAGTAGCGATAAATTCATCTGAATACATTTAAAATTTTGTTCAATGATTTTAAAGAACATGTGAATCAAATAATAGTTTCCAGAACAGTTTTTAAAAATGAACAGGATCAGAAAAGAACAGACATTCTTATCCTAACTTCCACCTTGTCTAATTTATTTCAAAATTGTTTTAATCTAAGGTTAATCCTTTTCACGGATTTCTATGAATATATAAAGTTACGAAGTGAAAATACAGGTTTATACAAAATGATTCATTTAATTTCATAATTCCATATTTTGAACATTAAAAGACACAGAATGATAAATAAATAAATGAAAAAAATGAAAATTGGGGAAGTTTCATGTTGTGAAAAATAACTGGACCTCGTGTGTTCGTGAAACTATTTCACGAAAGCTGTTTTGGAAGCTTTCGCGTAGCTATTAATTACCACTGACATTTTATAACGTGTTTGGCAGGAAATAACATATCGAATAGAATGATACGAGTAACTAAAGGAAGTTCTGTGAAACACTTCTAAAAAAGACTTCTACATTTTCCCTTATGTTCATGTAATGCTTATCATTGTGTGTCGTTTATTTATGAAAATATGGAATTTTGAAATCGGATGAATCATTTCGAATTACCATGTATAAGGACAAAGAGCAAAGTGCGTTGTTGAGTGGATTTGCATACACAATGCTTTCAATAATTGATATGTACCAAACTCATCTTTTAACCACAGTAATCTAGATCTCTATACGCAAAAATAAATTTCTCATTAATTAATCATCAGCTCATTTTAATCAACTGCTCTGAATCTACTCTGCTTTATTTATCATATTAATCAAATTTTTAATTATTTGAGGAAGTAATCAACACACACATTCTCATGATCTGTTTTTTTCCCATCACTTTCTCTTCTAACCCTAGTTATCAGGAAACAAATTGTTGCATGAGGAGAATAAAAAATGTGCGCGTAGGAGTGTATAAGATTCTCATAAAAATTCGAACTTGAACTTAAGAATCAAGGTAACAAGAATTAAATGTTTGCTCTTGAGTTGCATTTGGTTTGATAACAATTCTTTTTCTCTCATTTGCTTTTAAATTCGTTCATAAAACATTTGTATGTTTATGTTGATATTGTTTCCTTTTTAACGTTTTATTTGCTCATAAATTCGCATTATGCTTAGAGTTATCAAGGTTACGCCCAGATTTTATCTTAAAAAAATTGAAACAAAAATAATCATAAAAGGAATTTCTCTGGAAATAAAATGTTTTTCAGATGTGCAATGTGACTAGAGAGACTTTTAAATTAAGTGTAGAAATCTGATTTTGATGATGGTGTACTTTTAGACTTCTTTGTGTTTGTTTGTTATTGTTTGTTTTTCAATTTCTATAAAAATAGCATCGGAAAATCAACCATTGGCTATATAATAATTCAGTTTCATAAATTTAAAATAAATGAATGAGTTCCCTAAAAAATTATTAATTTCTTATTAAATATCCTTGAGTCGCTTTTTAAGTCATTTTATATAAGAATAGTGTCTTAAATTTTATATTTGTTTTGAAAATCCCGAAAATGATAGACATATTGAAGAAAGGTAAAGAACTGAAAACGGAACACGCTTGGAGATTAACATATTCAAGCTTTAATGAATTTTAATTGAAATATAAAGAAAGAATCTGTGATGATAAAGCAGATTTCAAAAATTGCGTTCTAATTCGATTCCGTTAACTTGAAAAGAGTTTTGAAACAGTTGAAATTTCATCTTAACCAAAAGTTTGAAATTATATTTATCAATAAACAAGTATTAAAAAGAACAAACAATGGAATTTGTTTTAGAAGCGCTTGTTGAAAATTGCTCCAATTATACAAAATGGTGTAATTCTAAAAATAATATTAACAACATCTATGTTATTTATATATTCGGTATTTTTTTTCAAATTTCTAAAGCTAAGTTTTTATTAGCTACGTAAAGGAAAAAAAAAAATCTCAAATTAAATAAGTCAAATAGATTAAATTCTCTTGATAAAATAAATTTTCATATTTACAGAACTCTCGGAATTACAATCGTGACTCATTATAGAAGCTGTTTTTCAAAAAATTGGATTAACAGAACTCGGCTTTGAAGAATTGTTCCTTCTATCTAAATTTCTTTCGGTATGAAAATAAAACACAGTTTATGCCTTTAATAATATAGAAATTTTTCTTCTTATTTTTTTTTCTGAACAATAACTATATTATTACGATTTCCATAATTATGTGTTTTTTAAACTTGAAAAGCTACTTGTCGTTTGCAGAATAAGTGATTTTTCGAGAAAGTGTTGTCTTTCAATTTCTTTATCTCTCTATCGTTTTTTTTTTTTTTTTTTTTTTTTTTTTTTTTTTTTTTTTTCCCAATTAGCTGTTTACAAAAATTTTGATGAGATTTCCAAAAGTTGGATGGTTTTTCAATGTTTTATTTGAATTGAATATTTTAGACATATACCAATTTTATATAATTTACTTATTTCTTTTCTGTCATCAAATGACAATTTATTTAAACAACCTAATAATATAAATAATATGTACAATTTTTTATCGAAAAAATATTAATTGAATTCTAAATAAAAACTGTAGTTTGAAGGTGCGTTATTTTCAAGTCTTTTGATCTGAAAAATAAATGGTAAAATAAAACCATTTTACTAGTAATTGAATTGTCTATTATTGTTTGATATTTTTTTAGAAAAAATTTCCTACAATATTTGGGGGGGGGGGGGAATGAATATTCTAAGACTGTTTTAAAAAGGAATATTTATACAGGAAGATGAAAAGGAGGTTCAATTAGGCAAGGGAAGAAAATGAAATCAGCGGATGGAAATAAGTGATCGGATAATTCGGTTATTATTTTCAAATTACATCGCACTTGAACATATTATTATCGGTTTTGCTACTTGTCGTTTATTAGGGTAAAATTTTATCCTAGTAAATTTTACCCTTTAAAATTTAATGGGTAAAATTTTGCTAAAGGAGCTGATTTTGTAACTCTTTATATAACATCATTTTGATTAATTCAAATAAGTATAATGTTCTTTCAATATTATAAACTATACATAAGATATCCAATTACGTTAGGGATTGGATTTTTTTTTTAAAAAAAAAAAAAGATCAACAGGAATGAATGCTTACTTTTGAAGAAAGTTTTCGATGGTAAAATGTGTAATTAATAGCAAATAGTTATACAACCATATTTTTGCAAATGACAGGATTTTTATAGAAAGCATAAGCAAAAATTTTGCTTATGGGAAGAACAATTTAATCAGAAACATGTACAATATGGAAGTGGATCGCTTGCATGATGTGAATCAGAAGTCATTGATACATTTTAAAATGTGACATAGAATCAACGAAATGGCTTGCAATATTAAGGTTTGGACCACAAATTTTCGCACGCTGAAAAGTTTTATTTGCACATATAAAACAATAGTTTCGAATTTTGCATATAGATGGCATGAAATTATCCTAACTTAACCGATATACGCATGTTTCATTTGAAAATTTTAATTCTGCCGCTTTAAATCAGAAATGATGATTCGAGGCTTGTTCCTCAAGGGCACATGCAATGAAATATGGTTATTGATGTTGCACATACAAAAAAATGTATCTACATAAATGCTGTGAATTAGCTTTTACGAAATAAAAGCGCTGAATTTTTGATGGAGGGTTTTTTTAGCTGTTTTTACGAACCAGCGCCATCTATAGGTGGAATTCAAGCTATTTTTATTTGCCCAAAGCAAATGTTTTATTCTAGAATAGGCCTGGCCTGCCCGGGGGCCGCATGTGGCCCGTCAGGTGAATAATATTTATCTGAATTAAGATTTAATCTTTATTCTGATATCGTTATTATTATATCTGATATCATAATCATTATTTTGAAATAATCTGAATAAAGATTTAAACTTTATTAAAGATTAAAATTAAGTACTAAAGAACATTCCTCCGTAATTCGTTCGTATCATACCCTACTACGATAGGAATATCTCACTACCTGACTCACCTTTTATCACAATTTTTCTTTAATCTTGATCAGAAACAATTACAAAGCTCACTTTAAAAAGCGCACAGGCCATCTGGTATGATCGGGTGATACACAATATATAACTAACTAGCAAACTTACTGAAGAGGGCGGATGTACATTACTAGACATAGGGAGGGAATGTGACACGTAGAACATGCGACATAGCAACAGGCAGTCTGTCTGCAGGAAGCCTAATATATTTGACGCAGAAGCATATTATTCCTGACAGACTAACTGCTCGGTGTCTCGGTCGCTAATAATTTAGCCCCAGTATTATGTTATAATTTCAGGTCAGTTTTTTAAATTGTATTACTTAATATATTTAATGCAATAAAATATAGTTTTCCTTAATTTATAGCAAAATGTTCTTGATTTCTCTAATGAGGTTTTGGAGGATTAGTCCAATGCTACCTGCCGGAATAAAATATGTTTCCAAAGCGGCCCTCAAAGTCTTTTGGATTAGGTAGGCCTGTTCTAGAAATCATTTTAGTCCAAACAGCACTCTCGCACGCCAATTAGTTGATTTTATATTAATTTTTCAATTGTGAAGGGACTTTTGATCCACTTTGTATTTTCATTAATTCTGATTTTATAATGTATCGTTATAGAATATTTCGCTAATATTTTTGTCCCTTTCATCATTAAAATGTCGATAACACCTAAACCTATATTAATATCTGAAGTCTATTACATATTCTTACATGTGTCTATGACTCCAGTATACTCAACAGAAAGTATAACCATTTGTCCAGTGATAGCTACTGTTCCATCATTCGCAATAGCATCTCGCAAATGAGTATACCTTTTGACACGAAGCTTTGATTGATTGTAACGAATGTAATTGGATCGTTCTCTTTCTACTTTATTGCACATATCAACGATGAAATGTTGGAAAAGTTGACGACACATCAGGATGTGGTTAAATTGTTGGGCTTGAATCATGATATGATAATGCACAAAAATCCTTACAACTTAAAATTTTCGTCGTTGCAGCACCTGTGAAGGTTTGATATAATTCGAGATTATATCCATCTTCTCCTTGCGGAAACAGTGTTGTATATTGAAAAGCATCCTACGATCGATGTGTTTCAGCAACCCATTGCTTGGTTTGATCTGGTCAACTGATAACAACTGATAACATAATTTATGTTCCCATAATTACAGCTGCTGCATCAGGGGCCGTTGGAGCATTGAAGCGTCTTTCATCCTCTTTCCATGGCATTTCGTCTGCACTGATTAGGACTTTCAAGCTGTCCACTCTCACATTCTCTAATGCAGATTTGATGTCTCGGAACAAACAGTTGTGCTCATGGAATAATTCTCGTAATTCAGAAATAATTCTCTGATTTGTAGCTACACTAAATGCACATCGTTGATCAATCTATTCATCCACGTTGTTGATGAAATAAATTTGCAAGAACTGTGGATCTTCGTGTAATGGAGGAAGTGAACCAATCTGATTATACATTTGTCCTTGAAGATTGAATGTGGGCATGAAATTGCCATGTTTCACAATATTCGTAGTTCCTAACGGTGTCACTTAAAAGCACGAGTTGTATTTCCGAATATGCTCTAGAAAGTGTTTGTTTCCTGAATACCTCCTAAAGTGGTTCTGGAGTCTCAGCCAGTGGTGACAAATTGGCTTTACTATTGGAGCGACACATGCCTTGCGCGGTTCTTTTCAAAACTTTAAAGCGGATAATGAAAGCACAAATTAGTCATTGGACCAATGACAACATCGCGGTTCATTCTGTAATCATAGTCTTTATTGTATTGCATTCTTGAGATTGATATTTCGTTCTTAACTGACCCTGTCGTAAGCGCTCAGCTTCACGTCGTGTGCTTCGTTCTTCGAATATTGCAGCAGTTCTGAAGTAGAAACTCGCACTCTCTGGTTTTCAACTTGCGCATCTCGCTTTTCAGATGTTTCAGCAGCTCTTGAAGTAGGGACTCTGATTTGTGTTGTTTCTCATCGCGCGTCTCGCTCATTAGCTGTTTCAGCACCTCTACGGGCTGACAGCTGCCGCGCATGTCTGGTTGATCTTCAATTATTTCATTTTTTTGGGTAGCATTTCAAATATTTTCCAGTATTTAATGTTTGGTCTCAAATAAGAAGAATAATGGAATGTCATTCGCCTATAAGAAAAAGAAGAATAGAAAATATTATACTTGTTATTATAGAAAATATTACACCTTTGTATACCAAATTGGATAGCTAGTAACATCAAAGTAGATAGCGCTAAAATATTCTCCGTGCTCGAATATCTATATGTACTAATTTTCATGGCAATCATTTGAACGGTACAGATGTTGATGCGCTGCAGCGCCATCTAATGGCGAATTATAACATAGTGGATTGAATAAAAACCTATCCCAGGGAAAAATACATGTATGTGCCAACTTTCAAAGTGATCGGTCAAACGGTATCGAAATCTATTAATCTGAAACAGATATATTAACATCCAGTACTTATTTGATGTACTGCAGTGCCACCTAATGGTGACTTACAACAAAGTGGATAGTACGAAAACGAACTCCATGAAAAAATGTGCTTATGAGCCAACTTTCATAATGATTGGTGAAACGGTGTCGAATTTTTTTTTTCTCAAAAACAGGTATCTATTTTTACATATTCGGCGTAGGAGTGATTTTCGACCCGTGGATGGAACGGGAGAGAGTCTTTGATGTCCTTGGTGTCAGTGACTGTTTCGAACACTGGTCTAGTGGGTCCGAAGAAAAGTTGACAGGTCGCTTTTTGCTACACCCATACCAACCAGGCTGAAAAAGACGACTTATTCTGGCTAGTTAGTAAGGTATCTTAACTTCTGTCATTGTCGTTGAAGAGAGTCGCTACAGGCTCCCCTTCCAGTATCATCGAGATGATACGAAGAGAAACACTAGTATTTGTGGTGAAGATTACTTTTATCAGACATTACTGCAATTGATGCACATCCTCTCCTTGTTGAATTGAGTTTTGTTTGGAACAGTTTCCATTTGAGTCATGAGCTGTCTCGAGTTGAGTGGCGAGTCTCATCGACACGTGCGCCAGAATCGGAATATCACTGGTCGTGATTTATGTGCGGTTGTCCTAGTTCGACATACAGAGGCAAGTATTTTGCGTCGGGGGCATATGCAATCAGTAATTATAGGCTGTGCTGCTATCTAGAGTTAGTCACTGAGTCACCACTTCGGCGTAGACGTTTACTATGAAACATCGGGAGAAGTTTTTCTACCCCGTGTAGGGAAAGAGAATTGTGATCTTGAGAGCGGCTGTGCGCTGTGTTTCGAACTCTGGACTAGTTGGTCCGAAGAAAAGTTGACGGTCGCTTTTTGCTGTGCATTAACCAATTAGGCTGATAAAAACGTCTCATTCTGGATAGTTAGTAAGGCGTTTTAACTTTTGGTATTATTGTTGAAAAGAGTCGCCACACATATATTGGTAAAATTTTAAGTATAGTAATTTTTTTTTTATTCATTTGATGATTTTAAAAAGCGACATTGTATTTTATATTTATGCATTATGTGTGTTTATGTACATTTGTGAATGTTTCTGGAATATTATGTACAACTAGATTCCAGATTATCAAACTATGCGACTTCTATCCCTGTATTCACATATTTATTTCCCTTGAGTATTTCCTGCACCTCCAAAAAGGACTGTAGTTTTTATATCTGATAAACATTTTGTCGGTACAAACGTAAGAAAATATGACTAGTGGAAAGAGAGAGAAAGAAATTCCATCGACGTTTTATATTATTTTAAATATGTACTGAAAAATAATACAAAAATTATTTTTTGTTATCAATCCTTTTCAGTTAAATTTAATTACTGTCTGGATGATTAGACAGTTGATAGAGATAAATGGATTAGAGAGATAAATGGACCTCTTTACTAATTATTTATATCCTTAATAACTTCTGAGCTTTGTATTTTTTTCGAAAAATAAAATGTTTAAAATGCCAACAAATAAGACATAAATGTTAATCATCATGTTGCGAGAGAATTAATGTTCGTAAAAGAAAATATGCTGCAAAAATTAAATCGATGAACATAAAAGTTGACAAACAATACGTTTTTAATTTATATCGGTTTCGTTTTTTAGACAATTAGTGACAATCTAAAATTAGAAAAACACATGTAAATAAATAATAGTTCACCATACCTAAAAAAGTACTACAGACTTGATTTTTTGCAGGTGTAATGGATTCTTAAAGGAAGCATACGTTTATGCTAAAAGGCTGCAGATAAATAGATTTGCGAAGTAATTTTTTGAAGTCCTAATCACTTTTACGAGAAACACCGAAAACAGAAGTAATTTCGGCTAATTCAAGATGACAAAAGGGTATTTACAGGAGAATGACGGTGAAGAACACTTATAAATAAAATCATACAGATTTAAATGTTTGCAATTTATTTCCATCATAAGTTTCATTAAATGTGTGTGTGTCTTGAATAGCTTTTAAAGTACTTAGAACAAGGGAGTCAAACTTATTTATAAGCCTCAGGTCTGTTTCTATCAAATAGAAGTCACGTGGGCAGAACTGTATGTAGTTACATGGTGGTACTGTTTATTTTCTTAATTCTTCTACGTAGGAGTACTATCAGGGACGGCCCTAAGTAGTAAGCAACTGCTTATGATGGTAAAATTTAGGAGCGGCAAAACCACCTGGACTAGAATGAGAAAAACTCCACAAAAATATATTTCGACTGTTTGAATCTAGAAAATAAGTGCCTTGTAAAATCAAATTCAACAGGAATCGACAAGCTTCTGGTCATTCCTATATTTTGAGATGCACTGCAGATCGTATTTAAAGATCTCGTCCCAATGTAATAGGAATAAACAGGCTTCTGAGTATTTCTATTCTTAAATTGTGAGAAGCTCCAGCACCTGTCTGCGACAGATAGGATTCAACAAGTTCTTTTCAACCATATATAAAAAATATTCAGATTTAAAACTATGCTTTATTTATGCAAAAACGTCTGGTTGTGGTGGTGATACAGATAGTTACAAATGTAATGCATTTGGAAAATGATTTTAGAGGTAAGTAGAATTTACCTGTTATATACACCTAACATTCTACATTCAATCAATGATTTTTTTTCAACTTATTTTACTTTTTACATATTTATGCTGAATCGGGATCTTCTGGTGCGCTGTTTAATCCATATTAATAAAACCTTTTGCTATGTATCCTATACAAGTTTTAGCATAAACGTGACTAATGGAAGTAGATGGTACTTTTCCGCCTCGAAGCCAGATTTTTCAAAATATTATCCGAAATAAAGCGAACTCTTGCAAAAAAATATACTTTTTTCCTAAAAGGGTTTCTCTCTATTTTCTTCATTTTGCTACAAAGTTTTTTCTGTCTCTCAAATTCTTTCAAAATTTTAGTTCGCGTCCAAAATAAAAGCAGTTTTTAAGCAAACACTTTTGCTCCAAATTTTCTTTATTTTTACATATTTTTAGTTTGGGATGTGTGAAATTTTTGGTTTGTGATGGTCAAATTCAGTGGTTTTTTTTTTTTTTTTTAACTCTGGGCCCAAAAAAGATGGGTGTTATGAATTTGAAGCCTCTGTAAGTCTGTTTGTGGCAACGTAGCTGTTAACAGATGAATCGATTTTAATGCGATTTGTTTTGTTTGAAAGCTAGTTTAATCAGAATGATTTTCAGCAATATTTGATGACATTCACTTCATGCATCACGACTCCCCCCCCCCCCACCCCCCACAAAAAAACAAACTTTAAAAAAAAAAAAAAAAACCTGATGCCTGAAGTGAGTATCATGAAATTCTAAATTATTATTTTCTTACAATTTAAACTTTTTTTTTTTTGAAGAATGTATGTCAGTTTGTACTACAGTAGTGCCATGACTGAACCGATTTTGACTAACTTTTGATGCTGATAGGCCACAACAAGTAATAGGTTAGCAATAAGTTTTTATTGAATGGTTGATTGGTTATTTATTAACGTCTTACTTAGAAGCAACACGAGGCCTGTTCGTGGCTGATTTCGTGATTTTGAATTACGGCCAAGTGACGTGGATGACACCTGAGGTGGCACCTCCCTTTCCAAACTTCCAAACCGTATCAATGAAAAGACCTGGGCCCCCAACAGATTTAACGGTCATCAGCCCCAGTGGCGTAACGCATGAGGGGTGCAGAGGTGGCCATGGCCTCGGTCGGCACAGATGTGGGGGGAGTAAAGAGTGATTGAGCTGGCTAATCCTGTCTGCAGCATCAGGCCATGATCATTCTAGTAGATAACTATACTGTCATCGGGATTACATTGATACTGATGCAGAATTTTAAGGCAATTGGACTGGTGGAAGTGTTTGAAATAGAGTAATAAGATTTGATCTAAGCAAATAGACTTACATTTATGTAAAGCTAAATAAAATCTTGACAAATATTTTGTTCAAATAAGAAAATAAATTTTACCTTTTGAATTTCTAAACGGATGAGGCCAGTCTCTTTCCGCTCTTACCACGCAACAAATGTAATTAATGTGTCCATTTTGCTTTTTGAATTGTTGTCCTTGAGCAACTCATAAACATGTCGGTTAGCAGGTGACATATAATTTCTTCAACTTCTTTGTTAATTAGAAGAGCGGTGTAGCTTTGGTATTGTTTATTTTATACTTCGACAAAGTTTCACATGTACCTAAATTTGTCAGTTATTGTAAAGTCATATTGATTTGTTTCATACGATTCATCGAGTATATAGCACTGTTTGGTAAATTTTTGTTTCGTTTATTTTAAAATTTTTCAATGGCTTTATGGTTTTACGCATGTAGAATGTTACTTATTCGTTTTAATGTATTAAACTATAAGTTATTTAAATTTACGCGGGCGCAATACAATCGTGATATTATTTTCTTATTTCATGATCAGCTCCACTACACGAGTTTTTAGTGCCATCAGGGCTCGAACTCACGACTCGACGGAAACAAGCTGGCCGTGAGTTTGCGACAGTGACTACTAGGCTACCACAGTCGAAGAAGTAATGGGAAGCAGAAAATCATATATATATATTCAGTTTTGACTGTTCGATTAACCTCATCAAATTTAGCAGTGCTTATCAGATAAAGAGATCGTTTTGTTTTAGAAAGCCTTATTGAAGAAAAAGATTATTTAGTAGTCAATATATATATACTCCTTAAGAGGAGAAAGTATAGTTTCATACAAAATAAAGAGCCCAGTGGTTATTAGGATTTAAACACTACCGTGAATTCTGATTAGGATTTGGATTAACAAGATGACATCAATAATAAAGATGTAATCGCAACTTATTTCTGACAGAAATAGAATTCAATAGGTTTTGAGGTAATGGATGCAGGAATGTGAAATGAAGGAAACGTCAACCAAACTCAATTATCAAACCCAGGATTATGGTCCTATCATAAGAGCGATTCAGATAGAATATCTTTAGTTAGAAAAGATTCATTATCTCCTTTATTCGGTTACGATTTCCTTTTTGATAATCAAAATCCAAATCGGAGATTGAGCACAAAACACTACCACATGATTTTTTTAAGAAATGGAGAACTAGGCTAGTATATTTTGAGTCAAAAGAATCCTCGTTCTGTTTTTGGTGCACATTTTTGGTCATTCAAAATTAAGTTCCTTTTCTAGAAAGGATTGTAATTCGTGAGGTATTAAAAAATAATAAAGACTTAAAAATTTATGTAAATAATTTGAAATTATGGATAGAGTAATGTGAAGGTGGAAAACTTATCGGACAATAGATTCAATTCCTCAAAGATTTATTAATACTGAAATTAATTATTGGCATGAAGTGATTCTACGAATACCAGTTATTCAATTCCTTGGAGAAATATCTCTAGTCTCCCGAGATGCAAGCGAAAAGCTTTATAAGTATGATAATGGAAATGTTCTAATGTTAATTAAATTGCTAGCTGAATTTGATCCGTAATGGAGGAGCAAGTTCGTTAAAATCCTCATCACTGAAGAAAAAAAGAATAGCATATTTTAAGAAAAACATTCATAACGAAATTATTGGACTATTATAATATGATGTAAAGTTTTATAAAACAAATAAAAAAAGCGAAATATTATTCGATTATTCTTGATTGCTGTCCCAATGCGAGTAAGGCTGAACAAATGACATTTGCAATATGTTTCTATTCTTCAATCTTTATCGGAATTTGAATGTAAAATTAACGAACATTTTTTGGATTTGCTTCCTATTGAGAGATCTACTAGTAAGGAATTATCTCAAGTTGTGTTAAAAAAGTTGGTGGGGGGGGGAATGGATTGAAAGTGGAAAATATGAGGGATCAAAGTTGCGACAATAGTTCAAATGATAGAAATCGGGAGCACAATCAAGAATTAAGACTAATTTTTACATATTACGTGCCTTGTAACTGTCATTCTTTAAACTTAATAATGAACGTCTTTGGAGGCAGCGAAAATTTTTAATATAATTCAAAAATCTGTACACATTTTTTGCCTTTTCTGTCAACTTTTCAGTGAGGGAAACTAAGAGAACCCTTCAATATCCTTCATATTCAGTCAAAAATGTTTTCAAACAATGATTCCTAATCAGAAAGTAACAATATAAATAAATCACTATGCTAAAAAAACTTATACAGCAAAAGATACATTACAACTCAAACTTTATTTATTTCTTGTTATTATAAATTTTCGCAACAATAGTAAAAAAATTAATATGTTAATTGTAAAATTAAATTTAATGATCATTATAAAATCTTCAAACGTGGACTGTTAGAAACAAAAAAAAAAAAAGCTATACATAGAGTCCTTAAGGTGATTCAGGCGATCAGTGCATTGCAGCTGAGTTTCTAATTAGTGATCAGTCGGAATGATTCTTTTGAAGTTTTGTATGATGTTCATAAATGACAGAAATGACTGACGAAATAGGTATTGCTTCTTTCCTTTTAACATGCATTGATAACATTTTTTAAATTTGTTATTTCTCTTGAAATTGGGCCAAATTTGATCATTGCTTTATTAATTTTTCTAACGCTGCCTATAGTTGGTGCTACATGTGAAAAAACTTTTCTTAAATTAAAAAAAAATTAAATTTTTATTATTATATATGAGAGCTATGTCTACTCAACATCATTTTAATAAGTTAGCAAAGTTGGCCACTGAAAAGGAATCGAGTAATAAATTAGATTTGAAAACAGTTATTTACTATTTTGCTGAAAAGAAACTCCATAATAGATTTTTTTTTTAATTTAGGATAAGACTTTGTATTTTATTTGTTTATTGTCTCCAATGTATATTTAAATTACCTCTGAAAATAATAGGTACTAGTTTTAGTTTGTAAGTTCATTGTAGTTAGCTCGTTAAAAATGTTTAAATTTTGTTTTTTCAATAAAACAATTTTCCATTAATCTGCATTAATATTATTGTTTCAATTCAATTATATGTCATTTTTCTGGTTAATATGTGTTCTCTAATTTTTTTTTTTTTTTTTTTTTTGAAAAATGGAAAGGTTAGGGAACAGCATTTCTTGAATCTGCGTACGCCGATAAAACGCTATGGCTGATCCTGGCAATATTGCTTGTGTTTTGATTTGAGCATCATAGTGCGTATATTGTTCATAATGCAGTATTATGTAATATAACTTTGATACGCTAATAGTATAATTTTATTTTAAGCAAATTATTTGTTTTTTATGTCACACCAAACATACTCATATTCCAACGTTTCTTGGAAATACCGATGTTCGTCAGCAATTTTTCGTCTAGTTTCACTACCATCGGGCTTCAATAAAGACATACTTAAAGAAAGGCCGTAATAGAAGAGTAATTTTGAAACAAAATAAAAATTAATAAATTTTATTACTAAAAATCAATATTTTTTTCTTTCAAAATAATAAATCCAGAACAATTGCTTAAATTAACAAACGTAACGTATGTAAACTACTTTTTCTAAACTATATTAAATTTTCTATTATTTTTAGTTATAAACTATTCAAAGGGGAATATTAAATATTAGGCACACCAAGCAAGGCGTGCATGGTATTATTTTATTATTTGCTGCAAAATTGTTCATTGCTATGGTTGCTGAAATGATGCGTCAATTCAACTCCACTAGTAATGGTTGATATCAATAATTATGTATAATTAGAAACATTAAAAATTAAGATACGATATTTTTCAGAAATTTTTTTACAACATTGGCTGTCCCACGAAATATTTAATGTGGATCGCATGCGAGTCTGATATGCTTTTTAGAGATTTAGCTCATTCATCCAGAAAGTTTCTGATAATTTGTGTTTGAAAGCGTTAATAAATACAAGTATAATATAGCTAAGTAGCATATATAGATATTATAGCTAAGCAGTTCCTGATTCAGAGTATTTAATTTGTAGTTAATTATTCTGTATCAGTTTTTACAATTTTAGAACATTAATGAATTTTTACACAAAATTATTGTTTTATACCCTTTGAAGATATTGAAACACACAAGAGTTTAATTTCACTTTGAATTTAAAAGAATGTATCGAGGAATGATTTCCGCTATGTGACGTCTATAAGTTGAGTGTGTAAATATTAGGTCATAAAATCTAACTCTACTGAAATTGAACTTTTAATGATCAAAGAATATATAGAGCAAATAAAATAACATTGCAAACAATACCATGTTAAGTATGACGGAAAGAAAATTTAAGAACCGGTTGATTTTAAAACAAAATGAGAATATATGGCATTTTTGAACCGTATATATTCTAATTAAAGTATGGGTAAGGCAGAGGCAAAGAATAGTATTACATCATAACAGATTGGGCAGCAGGGTTTCTGCTAAGAGAAAATCGTAATTTAAATCAAGTTTTTCATATTCCAAACATAATAAAGAAGAAACCCAATCCAAATTAAGTTTCTTGTAACTGAACACACCTTCGATTTCAAAACTTCAAAAGAAGACATTTCATCGTCAGCGTAAGACAATGTATATAAAGAAAGTAATTATTTAAAACATATAGCAGTAAAAACATTATTAATATTCATCGAAATAAACTCCACTTTGTTTATAAAGGAAGAAGTAATAAATGATGTGACCCGTTAGAATAGTTGCCAGACGATAAAAAATATATTTTACGCAATTCGTTAGGGTGCGGATGAGTCAAACGATAACTGTGGGGTGTGTGCCTTTGTGTCTTTTTATAATGTACTCCTCTTGAATCTTACTGTATGATGGCAGGTATTAATTAAAAATGAATAAAAATGAATCTGACCTTATTTAGGCGATCAGAATGAGTAGACGAAAAAAGAGGTTAGAGACCATTGTTTGGAAAGTTTCATTTTGGTAAAAAAAAAAAAAAAAAAAAAAGCATGCAAGATATTTACTGAATGAATCCAGTTTTCCGATCAACAGCTATTGCTTATAAACTGTACTATAAAGGGAAATGTCTCCATCAAGTGCAAATTTCGCCATGATTGAAGGAAATTTCATCTTGCAAGACGGTAATGAATGGGTTACTTCCAAACACCATTAACTTTTTTTAGGGATTTCTTCAAATAATGTTTTGAAGTAAAGCAAAATACATATATATAGCATTATCATTTCTTTTTTCTCATTTGGTCTAAATTCAAAATTGGTGAGTTTTTAATTGTAGTCTATATTTATGTCAAATCAATGGTAATTTATAGAATTCTTTAAATGGATCCAAAACTTTCATACCTTTCTGTATTTTATAATTCAGCGTTGAAAACATTTTTAGCCGAAAAAATTGACGGGATACGTGGCTGCACTTTTCATATATATATAATTTCTAGTGGTACACCTGTAAAAGACAGCCTTTGTTAACGGTGTACTTGGTTAAAGACAAGTTACTGTAAGCAAAAAATGTCTTGGCTAACAGGCTTCGTTTACGACATTGATTTACTATTATTTGGTTTAAGTTACAGCAATCACATATTGCATAACGGTGATTTTATGACAAGACCGCTATACCTTACTGTTCCAACTAAGTTCTTGTGTGAGGAGTTAAGTTCTTCGTTATTGCTTCTCCATGCAAATATAAGCTCTACACAATCTAAATTTGCTTTTATCCGCAAATGATATTATTCTAATACGTTTCGGACTTATTATCGCGATGGAAAGTCTACGCTTTCCTTGGAACAGTAAGGCATGGCGGTGAATGTATCCCAGAGAATGGGTATATCTCAGCATCAGGATTAGATAATTTGGTATTTACTGAAGATATAATGAATCATGCTCTTTATTTAAATATTTTAAAGGGCGCAATTTAAAATTATCAGCCCAAAACTTGGGTATTTGAAAAAAGTTTGTTTCAAATACTTTTATGAGGCTTTTAATTCATTTTATTTTTTATTTATTTTTTAAAATAAAAGTTATAATATGTTCTAGAAATCTTTTACGTAGTTTTGTTGAGACCAAGTTATAGATACGAGTAATATGAAACAGACTATTCTGAAAGATAAATTCTTATTAGTCGATAAAGCGGTATTTCTTTAAAATTTATTAGTGTACTACGAATACTTTTGGCAAGACGCAAGTTTCCACATGCACTACATCTCATCCTGAGAGTTCTAAGCTATTTTTACAAATATTTGTTACAAAAGCTGCAAGTATAGCAAACGATTTTTTTTTCAGGGGGAAAAAAAAGCTATCTGGTGCACAAATGTTTGTTTGGCTTTGGTTTTATTAGGGTCGCAATAGAAGCAACACGAGGGCTGTTGGCGACGGACTTAGTAATTTTGAACATCGGTCAAGTGTCGAGAACGACACTTGAGCTGGCACCCCCTCTCGTAACTACCACACTCCGGCAACGGGAGGAATTTGGGCCCCAACAGATGTAACGTGCGTCACCTCTCGGCTACACGGCGGGTCTTTTATGGCATCAAGGCTCGAACTCATGACTGAACGAAAACCGCTGACCCTTAGTCTGATGCCCTAACCACTAGGCTACCGCGGTCACTCCGGTACACCAAAACGCCTCACCTAAAACAATAGCCCCTTAGGTGGCTGATAAAAGAAAAATAAATGGTAAGCCAAATCATATTTCGAAACGAAATGTATTGCATTATGACATTTATCAAATAAAATTTATTGCGTGACATCCAAAAGGAAAAACAAACAAACAACAACAAAAAATAGTTTATCCTTCTTAAAAGAAAACTTTTCAATTATTCACGAGATATAACTTTCAAAAATAATTATCGCAAAAATAAAATGCTAATATTTATTTTTAAAAAAATCGAGGTTACGCGAGTTAATTTTGAATTACTAAATTCTGGATGTTACTGTTATACTGATTGTAACAAAACAACTAGACCTTTTGACTGCTATACCAAACCAAATAAATAAATAACTTTTTTGCATGGAAATTTTTTGGGGAAATATTTTAGAATAATGTTCCTTTTCAAAATGATCGAGGTATGATAATTTACTTCATTATGTCAAACAAGAAATGCAACATGACGAAAAAAAATTTAATAAATACATTGATGTTTTCACAGTTAAATTATAAAATAAAATTTGACGATGTTTCTCAATAGACCAGTTTTGTTATTCTACACGTGAATTAAAAGCAGGTTTATTGGATGATTTCCTTCACCTTTTCACTAATAGTTCTTAAATGCCACTCAGAGACGAAACTTTCATTTCCTAGTCCCACTTTCAAGTATTTTCATTGCAAAAAACAATGATTTTTGAATATCCATTATTGAAACAGGAGATTTTAAGAAATCTATGATGAATTTGAACTGTTTTTAGCCTAAGAAAATACAACTGGAAAATTTCATCACCTTGAAAATATTATCAAGACAATGTAATTCATAACTTGTTTTAAAGTTTTCGGAATAAAATATTTTCCCACATGGAATTCTGGCTACTAATTAAATATTTACGGTATATTATTACTAAAATACACTTCTATAATACTAGAAAGAAAAGTGAATAATTCAATTTGTATTTTCACTGTATTAGCTTTCAAATATCCAATACTTTCGATATATTTTTGAAATGAAGTCTTAATCTCATATATTCTAATATTACAACAATAAAAATGCTGACAGATCAATTTCATTAAACATTTGTTTCCTTATATTTAATTCTTTTTAGCCCACAAATTTAAGACTAAAAAGTTCAATTACGTGAGCTATACGTGTATGCAAAGTTTTAACTAGTTTGGAAGTTATTAAGGGCAAAGTCTGCCCCCCCCCCCCCCCCAAGTCCGAAACTGCTTGAGCATATATAGTATAATATTGTCATCCGATTTATATAATGTACGCAAAATTTCAGCTCGATCAGATGATAGGAAGTGGGTTGAAATTCGAGTACCTATATTTGAACTGGAAAGACATGCATACATATCGAGTATAGTAAGTTAAATAAAAGTTTCTAAAAATTACAGTTTATCTTTACCAGTAACAGTTACAGAGAAAAATTTTAAAATTTCAACAGGCAGTGAAAAATCCTAAAAGGCGTTGGAACGGTATCTGCGGAAAAAAAAACAGCGGCACAAGGAAAACTAAGAAAAAGTGAAAATAACTATTGTTTTTTTCTTCTTTTTTTTTTCAGAACCCGAATTTCTTTTTTTATTGATGTAAAGACACCAAAGCATGTTAATTTTTTAAAGAGATTTCTGCCAAATGTCCACGAACTTATACGGTAACGAGTGGTCGCTATGAAGTAATGTTGACCTATAATGTCATTCTCGAATTGCATGAGCAGAATGTTCAGTCTGTTTAGTTCAGTTTAGTTTAGTTTTTATTAACGTCGCACTAGAAGCAACACGAGGGCTATTGGCGACGGACCTCGTAATTTTGAACCACGGTCAAGTGACGAGGACGACACCTGAGCTGGCACCCCCCTCTCCAAACATCCACACCACGCCAACGGGAGGACTTTGGGCCCCGAACAGATTTAACGTGCATCAGCCCCGGCTACACGGCGGGTCTTTGGCGGCCAAGGATCGAACCCGCGACTGAACGAAAACCGTCGGTGAATGTTCAGTCTGACACTTGTCAAAGGAAAATGGCAATGCTCCTCATAACGGGTCTTCTGTCAAACGTTTCTTTAAACAATCTCAATTTTATTCAATTCAGACAAATAAATTTTAAAACTCAGAAACATTCAATAAACATGTAATGCTTCATTTTTACAAGGCTAAGAGCTTATTATAAGCCCATTTAATGTTACAACAGAGGAAAAGAAACATGGAACTGATGCCAAAGTCTTAATTCCAATCATAAAAATTGAGAATTTTTCAAAATCCCATTATCTCGATTTTTCCAGCCTCAAAAAACTCCACCAAATAACTTCAGAATGTTACATAATCCTACAGGAATTATGATTCATACATATAATTATCTGTCATTAGGTAATTGTAATTACATCTATTAAAATTGTATGTATTTAAATAAAATTATATTCAGGTCTGTATTAAATTAGTAGGCTAAATAAATTTGCTTCCAATCAAGTTATTCACTCACAACTGTTAGAAGACCAAAATTCTCCATAGCATCCACAACTGAAAATCTTAACTGAATTAAGATTAACAGGTAGAACTGATTGTAGCTAACTAATGGTAATTTGAAGATTTCAGATATTTTGAAAGAAAAGTATATTAAAAGACAAATGAATACAAAGAGTAAAAATAAATTTATTTTCAATAAATTTACAAATTTTATTGGTGACTTAGAAATTTTACAAAATATACAAATGAAATAAATTGTACATTTCATGTACATTTTAAAATTGATTAATTAAGCAATACAATAAGCATTCATCTTCTGTACTCAAATGAAGATATGAACTAAAAACATATGCATATAAAATAATAAAAAGTTTTTAAGGTTTTTATTTTAACCTCATTTTTTTCCCTTTCAATTACCAACATTTTAATATCTTCGTCCATCATAAGGTGTGCTAAAAAGGAATAATTACAAAAAATATTTTCAGAAATGAAATACATATGTCACATATTTTTTTTATTCAAGTAAATTTCAATAACTTTTAATATAACCTGATAAAAAAACTTAAACAGTTAAAAATTCAATAGAAAATGGAAGTTGATCTGAAATCTGAAGAGTGCAGCTGATTTAACTAAGTTAAAATATAATTGATGAAATAATAATAAAAAAAAAAGCAAATGAGCGATATTGAGTAAATCAATCTATAAGAAACACTCAGTTTTACAAGACACAATTAATGTTGTAATGGGTTTTCATAAGTTTTTTTCCTTTAATTAATCTTTAGAGCTACTTTGCAACGTTATTTGATTTGAGAGCCATGCCTGAACCGTGACTTATGTAAATAATTAAAAAAATAGAAAATAGAAAAATTAAAAAATAGAAAATGTACAGAATAGGAAATGGTTAGATAGAGGGGTTTGAGGAATCATCACGAGAGACTGATGGTGTTAGTGAGATTGATGTGCACATAATATTGATGCATGAGTGAGTGAAAATCATTGTATATTGGTGATACACCCAAATTTGGTTATACTGTGTCAAACCTTATGTAGCTGTGATTTAGATACAAGAAAGATAGAAAAGAAAAAAATGGTTGACAAGAAGTGGTGTAAAAAGAGGATCACTATAATATCCAGAGGCATACCTAAGTGACTGAATGTGAGTGTGGTGGAGTTTAAGGAGCAAGAGATAGATGTAGCTATGCTGCGCCAAACTGTAATTGTGGTCTAGTACTTGAAAAAAAATTGTTTGATAAGAAGTGTCAAAAAAAAAAAAAAAAAAAAAAAAAAAAAGAATGTTATAGGCTATCCCGGGGGAGCATCGCCTGTTAAAGAAAAAGATCACTAAGGCATCTCAGAGGCAAGCTTCTGCGGGGAAGGGGTAGTTAGGAGGAGAATGGGGGTTCATACCCCAATGGGACTCTGATCAGAGATAGGGTGAAAAACCTTAAGTTTTTAAATATATATACACCTATAAAGAGAAATATAAAAAGGGAATTTGTATTCTGGAAGGATGATTATGTATAAATATGCTCTTTTATGTTTAAAAATTTGGTTCTAAAGAATTTGTCAGAGAGTGTTTCAATTGCTGCTAGCAAGAGAAAATTTTTGAATTTGAAGTTAATTAAAAGCTATCTTGAATCAACAATGACACAAAAGTAAAAAATTATAGTCTTTAGACTTTTTTTTTGTGTTATTTATAGATCATTTTAGCTAATTAACTTTAATTAAATAAATACTAATTATGTACTTGTGTTAATATTCTATATAATGATCATTCCAAAAAGGAGGTGCCTTAGGAAGATTTCCATCCTAGGCCTCCATAGCTGTTAGACCCCCACTGGACACAACACTCACGTTTATCAAACACAGTATACCCCATCAGAAAGCAAACACCAGTAGGGTACCTTGAATTCATGATTCCCTTCATTTACTTAAAGCAGATCATTGAGGAAATGGCATTGATGCAAGAAGGTGTTTAGTAATTGTCTGTGAGTTGATATTTAATTGGATCCAATTTACAAGTGTTTATTTCTAAATTGTATCTGATATTGTTGTTTGTAAGGTAAGTAGAATTTCAAAACATTAACTTTTAAATGATGATTGTTAGATATATATACATCAGTCAGAGGAAGGATGAATGTTAAGATATGTTTGATGTGCAACAAGTGATTTTAAGATGGATCCTTACAATCTGTCCTTGGAAGAAAATGTTATAAGAACTCATTCACCAAATAATACATATCAAGATGTTTGTTTTAAGCAATGATGTTATTGATTCTATTAATTCATTATGCAATACTGTTTAGAAAATATAGAGAGACAGAACATATTTATCTTTTCATTAGCTGTTGGAACTCTTTTGCATGAGTAAAAATATGTTTTACACTTCTACCATGATAGAGTAGCTCCAGGCTATTGGTTTCTTGAATTCTAAACATTGCCTCCCAAAAAATAATACAATATCATCTAAATACCTTTTTTATTGAAAGTATATAGTTTTAACTAATCAAAACATCATTCACAATTTTAAGCAAGTATGCCACTTCTCAAAACGGTCCACTATGCAGAGATAGATATCATAAGTATTTGTAAAAATTTAGTGAAAATGTGCAATGTATATATGAAACAAAGATGCACAACATTACCACTTTTCCAGTTTGCAGTTTAATACAGAGGTAAGTACAATCAGTTTCATAATTTAGACATTAAGAATATATTTTCTCATTTGTCACATATTGCAATAAATTATTTTCCTGTCCAAAAATTTAGGAATATTTTCATAACTAAGAAAATATTATTGCCATTCAATCAGCTTTTATTTTATTATTCTATAATAAATAGAACAAAAATTATTTGTATTATTGCTAAAGCTTGTCATTATAAACGTTTATGGCCATATTATTAAGTGTAGTTGGGTGAAAAGTTAGCACATTAAAGATTAATATTTGATTGAGGATGTGAATTAGTATTCATTACACATTTGTTATACTAGTTTGCTCTATAATCTCTTTCTTGACTGAACTTTTATTGAGTTTTAATGGCTCAGAATCTAAGCAGTGAAAGGGGGCAATATGTCATCACATTGTTAAAAAGGTAATAAAAATCTGTCAAATTTTAATGTAACAAATAATATTTATACCTAACTTAATATTTTTCCATTGGTATCGATATATACAATATACTACAAATAGCATTCAGTTGCAAATAACACAATGTATTCTCATTCATTTAAAAAAAATTCATATCATAAATAACAGTTTATTTGATTTAAATAACTTAATTAATATTTCTTAAGTCATAAATTTATGAATAAGAGTTATTATGGCATATCTTTACTTTTCAAACACTTAATCTCACTGCACATTATATGTTGAGCAAAAATAGATTTAAATTTCAACAAAACCCCATTAGAGTGAGAAATTAGCAAAATGCCTTAAATTATTAAGTGATATAGATTAAATTTAAAATATTCATACTAATAAATATTAAGATGTTTAAAAAACATATTGCTTTTAATTAAGTTTTAAAAAAATATAGATTCATACCTTACAATTTCTACATTATCTAAAGCCCATTGATCATAACCTCTACCTTCATGGAAAGGCTGCCACCATCTAAAACGAACTCCATACACTTTAGCAAGTTCTGGAATTTCATACACTAATCGTCTCGGCTGTGATTAAAGGCAATTGGAATACATTAATAAAACTAAGACTTCAAAGAGAATGATAAAAAATTATAATAAAAAATTACTTTCACATTTATAAAATACTACAGATACTGTTTTTATCGATTCTAAAACATCATTCAGAAAATATGCTATTCATTAATTTTGTCAAAATGTAACAGTTTTTATAAATATTTTGATATAGCTTCAAAGAGTATCTTCTTATTGTTTTTTATGTTTAAAAAAATCAAGTATATTAATTTTTAAAATTTTAGTCACATAGTTCAACTTGAATATTTCTTAAAAAAGTATTCAGAAACTTTTTCACAGAATCAAAACTTAAAAATTATATTTCGAAAAAGGATACAGGTTCTAAGAATCTTCCAATTAGAAAGAAAATTTCTTTTGAAAAAGCACAATTGAGGTTCAAAGTAATATTTTAATTCCATGGTATAAGTGTTTTTCTGTTACAGTTTTCTGCAATTTTTTCCCTTCATTTTAGCATAAATTTTTGGTTGTTATTAACATTAAATCAAATGTTATGAATGCATTTAATTAACATTAAGAGTGTTTAAGTTGAGTACAGTTCTAATTTTGAAAAAGATAATAATAATAATAAAAAAAAAACTACCTTGTCTAGAAACATTTAAATAATGAATTTTATAATTTGTTCAAACTTTTTTAGGTGATATTGAAGCACAAAAATTTTAACTTATCTAATAAATCATTCAAATTTAAGATTATTAATTGTTACAACAAATAAAAACAATGTAATGCAGAGAATTGAATGAATTTACAATGACTGTAGATAAGGGCTTTTACTGCATTATATATTTATATTATATAACATACCATATAAAGTTACTTATAAATTATGGGTAACAATGAATGAAATAATTTTGTAGATGATACCAATTAAATGATTGAGGACAATAAACACACACAAAAAATCATTTTAAGACACAATATCTTTGAATAAGAATTAAAAACACAGCAGAGTATTTGAATTTTTCCCAAAGTTGTACATTTATATTTTAGGAATATTTATGTACCTTTTTGAAATCCATGGCAGAGTGCAAAGCAATAAATTCCCAGGAAATTCCATCATTAATACTGTACTGAAGAATGACTGATTTATCCGAAGAAGATGGATGTTGCAAATTAATATGACATTGAGAAAATCCCTCATCAGTACCAATACGAAGAACAAACATCAATTTACTAAAAAATAAAATGAATCAAATAATTATTAATATTTTTTTACATATGATTAAATTTATTATAACAGGATGATTATTTCCTTCTTGCAATCATTCACTTTACTCCTAAGTTTTACTAAAGCCTTTTTTACAAAATGTGCATGCTATTATTAACTTTACATCAGCATGCATATAATCTCTGGCAACATTAGCATATAAATACTTCATACTACCCATCAAAAAGAAAAGAAAAGAAATCTGAAAAATATATAAAATTCAAAATTTTAGAAAAATATTACAAATTGCCATATTTTCAAAGTAATGGTTTACTATTTTTATTTTAACTCAGAAACCTGTTTTGATATACTCTGCCTGACTTTAGTCTGTATAGGGCTAGACTGAGTTAACTATGTCCTAAAAATTAGTATTCAAATATCTACATAATGATTCTTTCCATAATGACTGATATACTTTTTAAATAACAATTATTTTCAACCTTACATTGGTTTTGAAGTTCACTCTACACCACTGGTTCTCAAGCTTTTTCAACCCTTATCACCAGTTTTGTGAACAAAGGTTTTTCCACAGTGTCTAACCCTTTGTAAAAAAATGATTAATATAAAGTAAGAGATATAAATAGGAGATTCTGTGCACCCTTGTGAGGACGCGGTAGTGCACACTTTGGGAACCACTACTCTAGATAATATTTTAAAAAATTGATTTTCACTTCTGCATAATAAATACAAAAGATTGATTTTTATATCTTACAAATCAGACAGGAAAAACTTAACCATATATTAAAATTGTCATTCTAAAAAAAACTATATACTTTAAACAATTATTCACAAAAAAATTCTAAGAAAAGCAAAATCCTCACCTAGCCAAAGAGGCATCAAGCTCTTTAGTCACAATTGCTCTCTTCCCACATTCACCCATGTATAAATGTTTTCCACCACCATGTGGAGCCAAAGAACCACATTCCTGACTTATCCATCCACCTTTCACAATTTCCCACAAATCAGCAGATAGTCCATTTTCGAAAGAATCTAAGAAAGTAGTAGGAAGTATTCTTGCAGTTGTCAGACTTCGAGATGGTTTGCAATCTGGACCTATGACAATGGAAGAAAATAATTGAACGAAAAAAATATTGTATGTAAATAAACCCATTTTTACATAATTGTTAAATGAAATAGTACTTCTAACATTCTATTAATTAAAAAAAACAATGCAGAAAAGAAGGAGATAGAAAAATTTGTATTTCACAACATTTGAATAAATTGTCTCTTAAATTAGCCACATGTTAATTCAAATTTTGTATTAAATTATTATTATGGATCTTGATATCCCCAATAAGTCAATACACACACTAATACAAACTGTTTATACTTTAAAGAAATTTGGAGAGCCTAGCAGCCTTATTCAATCACAAGGTACAACAGTTTGAACTAATCAAAGTTTTCAGAACAAAATTATCTATTTTTATTAAAATGTTGTTATTTCCTTTCCATCACTAATTTAATTTTGTTTTAATAATAAACATATTTTAAAAGTCAATAAATCATAAAATTGTATTTCATACAGTATAGATTCAGATGCATATTCGATGCTTATAATAAAATCTTTTTATACATTTCTTTAGTTCCGGCTTCATTGATCTTGAGATTCAGAAAATTATATAACTTTTATAAAACTTAAAATACATTACTTTGAGTCATTTCAACAAATTACAGTTTCTGAAATAAATGTAATAAAAATGTCTTAAATGAATTTTCATAAAATTATGAAACACACTTAATTCAATTTTACTCAAAAGATTAATTTAATTCTGATCTGAAACGGATAATTTGAAAGCAAACAAATTCAACATCATTATTATTCATTTCATCCCCCTCACTGCTGTTTGTGAATATTATAATGGGCGAAATAGTTCATTTTCTTGATCAAGTAACATTAAACAATTTCATTACCTCAAAAATTTAGTTACATTACAAATACTTGAAAAATACTGTACTTTTAAATTTTACAAAATTAATTATTATAAGTTCCTTAACCTTATAAAATTAAAAGAACTGTCTAAATTATAAAAAAAAAAACATGCATATATCTTGAAAACTATCAATGACGCTCTCATTATAACCATGATTAATTAATTATAACCAGACAATTAGTATAATATTAAAGCTTAAAGGTTTTTAAAAATTTCATTTTTAACTTTTCTCATTAAAATCTAATTGTAGAGATTTAAAACTTTTCTAATTTTCTTAATGAATCAATGTTTTATTGTTAATGGCATTTTGATGCTTCAAATTTAAAAAAAGTCCAAATAAAGTAGGTATATTGTAAAAATAATGAAAAATATCAAGAAAATTACTTTTCTTTTTAATAAGTAAGTTTCATATAATGCCTCACCTGAGAAACCTAGATCACACTGACATTTCCCTTTGATACAGATTCCTTTACCATGACACATTGATGGACATGCTTCTCCAATATAAACATCATCAATAGCCCATGCTGGAAAATTTCTAGGCTTTGGTATATTGGTGGGTGTATCTTGTATCCATCTAAACTGAGTGGTACTGAAACATATTTTAAAAGAATAATTTAACAAATGTCATATAAGGGGCAGAACAGCCAAATAATATTAATAATAAAGTATGTATTTCTAAATAATAATTTAATTACAATGAGATCTAAACATTCAAAACAAAATGTATAAAATTATCTATAAAAATAATAGATACTTGTGTGTGCATTCGATTTTATAAAAAAAATGAAATTAATCAAATAAATTCCTTTTAAATCTTAAACATGTTTTCTTTCATTTTAGATTCCTTTTATAGAAAAACAAACTGGATATTATAAGCGATAGATATTTTAAAAATTTAGGTATCATAAAATAATTAGCTCAAATTTCTTATAAAATAATAAAATTAGCCATATAATTTCAATAGCTAATTTTACTTTCTTTCAAGAAGTTAAAAGAAAAAAAAACATGTAAAACATTTCATGTGAAAAATTTCAGCTTGGTAAAATCTCAATAACAGTTTACATAATGCCTAATACTTTATTTATTGATGTTGCACTTAAAAAGCAACATAAAAGCTATTGGCAATGAATCTTTCAATTTTGAAAAACGGTCAAGTGATGAGGATTGAATGACAGTCATCTGAGTAGGCACCTCATTCTCCTAGCTCCTTCACACACCATATCAACATGAGAACTTTGCACCCCAGCATACTTAACATACATTAGCTCCACTATATGAAGGGTCTTTAGTGGTATCAAGACTCGAACTCACAACTGAATTGAAACTATGCCAGCCATATGATCACAACTGTGATCCCAGCAGATCTTGCTTGACATTGTAATTTTACTTTTAAGAATTGTGAAACATAAATTATTTTTATATAATAAGAATTATTCTTGTAATATTAAAATTTGTGCAGATTTATTACATTATTCACACAAAACATTTTTATCAAATCATTCCAACATTCAATTCATATTTCATAAATTATCAATATTTCTTAAGTTATTATTAGTATTTGATTATATCACAAAATATAATTTCATAATTTTGTGAATCAGAAAAATTTCCAGTAATAAATTGTTAGGTTCTGAATTTAAAAATAAAGTCGTAAAAATGTCAAGATGGAATATATCTTTTTAAAATAATCCCCAAGTTCATTAATGGAATGTTCTGAATAACAAATGAAATTTTATTTTAAACATATTTCAATAAAGAAAACAATTAGCACTGCAAAAACTATTACTAACTAAAAATATCACTTGTTTCTTTACAAAAGTATGTTCAAAATGAGAAATAATAAAATTTTACAATTTCCTTGTAGAAAGAGAAGGAAAAAAATAAAACCTCGAAAATGTTTTTTCTGGCAAGTACAACATCACCAATGTCCATTTTTTATGTGTGTTGGTAGAATATATAGAAGGAGAATGATATTCATTAGGAGCACATTCCGAATGAATTGTATTAGTTGGGAAACAAGCTCTATTTACCAATTCCCAATTACCTAAAAGAAAAAGAAGAAATACTCATTAAAAAAATACCAATAAAAGTAAACATTACTGCAAATTTAAAAAAAAAATATTACATTTATACTATTCACTTGTAACATAAAACCTACCTGAACCTGGTTCTTTTGAAAACTCCAGTTTAATACTGTGATTTGTCAAACAACTATCCGTATATTCCCCACAGCCAATAGCAATCTAACAGATGCAAAATAATATTAATAAAAAGAATATTTAAATTCTGTACGATAAGCATTTTTCAATGATACTTTTGGTTTTAATATCAAAGACAAATACATAGCTAAAATTTTCTAAAGATGATTCTTTACAGTTTCATGGTTTTCTTTTCAAAAAACAAGTACCATTTCAAATCAACAGTAACAAATAATAATTAACACTAAAAAAATTGCATGCATTTAAACTTAAAATTCTTCCTCAGACTATTTCAAATTTTAATAATCAAAATAATAAGTAAACTTATTATAAACACATATCATAATACAATAAAAGTAAGACAAAATTAAAACAAATAAATTAATCTATAAATTAAAGAAGTAAAGTCTGAAAAGGAAATAAAGTCTTTAAATGGCTGTAAATATAGTATTAACCAAAAATAATGTAAGAATTCAAAATAAACATGTATATAATCTAATTCTAAATTATTCAACAATATAAAATGAAACTATATTTAATGTGTAATAATAAAACTAGTAAACTTGAATGCATATAAGTATATATATTCAAGTTACTAGTTTTATTATTATTAAACATACACACACACATGCACAAACTTACTTTAAACTGAATCATAAAACCATTTTCAACTATAAGCTCTCTGGTTGTAATTCCTCGTTCTTCAATATCAGAGTCTTTCTTCCATAAGAGTGCTTGGCTTGAATGGTAACAATATGAATTTTCAACCTAAAAACAGCAATGAATTATTTTTATAACTTAATCAAATGATCATAAATTAAAAACAAAAAAAATTATAAAACAAAGTTACTCTGCATTTAGTTTATCAGCATGAAAAAAAATAATCTTAAAATTATTTTTGTAAAACTGAAAACTTAATTAATTCACATATAATGCATAATTTAAAAGAATAAATTTGAGATAATTTTGTTTTGTAAAAACTGTGCATTTATTGCTCAAGCTTGATCCTCTCAAATTAAATAAAAAAAACATTTATTCTCAAAATTCTTTAATACAATAAGCTATGTTTAACACATACATGTAAAATTTAAGTTTAAATGCATAGCTTTATGAACAAAATTGACTTTGCAGAAACTTTTGTTACAATTGACAAATATCTACCTTCGAATAAGGTCCAAACCACCAGTTAGTGGGATCAGCTCCTCTTGCGTTTTCAAAATCGTCAAACAACTCAAATGCATTTATTTCTGAGCCTCCAATATAAATATTATCCAAAGCCAAAGCAGGCAATAACTCTTCTTCCATTAGTCCAGATGGTTGCCACCACCGAATGCGAGTTGCTGAAGTTCGTGCATGTTCTGGAATCAGTATGTGATCTTCATGAGGTTCAGCATACAGAGCAAAATCTAATTCATGGAGCAAATGCCACCGTATACCTAAAATTATAATTAAAAAATTGTCGTAAAACATTTATATGACAGAGGTTACTTCAAAATATATAAATGAATAAACAAAAGTAAAAAAAAAAGAATTGAAAACCAATAATTTTAAGAACAGCACAAAATTATCACAAGCTGAAATAATATGTTATAACTAATAACTTAGATATATAATTTATTCTATTTTTATGTATAGTTTTGTACCCACCACCATTGGTTGAATATTGCAAATATGCATTGTGATTACGTGATGCAGCACCAATGCAAGCTAAATTGTCTCCATATCCACCAATCTGAGCTACAAACTGAATGAATCTGAAAAGAAATTAAAAATAAAATTCTATGTTGTAAGTAATGAGTAATGAAATATTTTGAAATGAAATTTCATAAAGGCATCTTAAATTAATATAAAAGCAAACATTACAACAGGAAACTAAATGCAATTATGAAAAATGAAGGTAAAGCAACATTATAGCAAATTTTAATCTCCTTTTGGCATGAAATGTATAATGAAATATTGAGAATAATAATAATAAAAAAAAATAACCATTTTTTAAATGTTACATAATGAATTTTATAAGCAGCAAATATTGCAAACTTTCTATCTATCTGTGACAAATCCATTCATTATTAAAATTTAATGAAATATTATTCATTTTTTAAACATTTATTACATGCACAGTGAGAAATAAAAAAGAAACAATAATAATATTTTATCTTATATCATAATAGGGTTAACTAAATAATTCACAAAAGATAATAAAATAAATTTAAATGATTAAAATATTAAAATAAAGAATAAATACATTTTATTTAAATTAATAATGGTAAAAGATATAAAATAGAAAAGCTGAATAAAAATTGAATTTTGTTAAATGTTGTCAAGTTTGCTGATTTCCTTCACAATAAAAAACAATTTTAAATAATGAGTACAAATAAAAGTAATAATTTTTATGCGTGAGTGAATGAGTAAAAGTTGAGATTTATTGTGCAAGAGCCTACTCAGGCCATGCTACGCCAAACAATGCGTATGTGTGATCCAGACACTAGAGAAAACATAAAAAGGAAAAAATTGTTTGACAAAAAGTGTCAAAAATAGAGAAGAATCACTAGTGTTTCCCTGGGGTGCTTCACCTGTGTTTACCAAAGACAATAAGTCTCAAGGAAAAGAAAAAAATTACTGGGGTACTTTGGAGTTGTAATACCCATACTTGGCCTGAAGAAAGTAAGTTCCTGGGGGGAATTACTTCTAAGAGACTAAGATATTATAAAAAGAGCTGGGTTAATAAATATTATTCAAAACATAGTATTGAAATAATCAAACTTAAATGCAACATCATTTTTGAAACATTATGACTTATATTTTTGAAAAATAAAATTTTCATTAAATTCATTCAAAAATATTTATAATGCAAATAATAGATACAGATGGCTTCTTACTTTGCATCTCTTAAGTCCAAATCAACTGTCTCCAGAATACGAGGTCCAGTGCCACTAAACACAGCAGCAAAATCTTCAATAAGTACAGAACATGGAAGTGCTATCTGACCACCAACCACATAATTCCAGAATGTAGGATCAAATGACTTGTCTTTAAAGGTTTCTTTCAAATATGTCTGACAGGAATGAAAATATGAAATTATTGCACGCAGCAGAAACTCATTAAATTAGTCTCCATTAACTCAGATCTCCAGGTAACCCAGATTAATTCAGATAATATTTTTTTTCTCTTCAAATATTTGAGAAGTGATCAGTAAATTTCCAAAATAACATTCAATTGTTTCACCCTTGTATTTTGAAAAATTACAGATCTTTTTAAAAATTTCTTAAGAGCTATGATTATATGAATGAATGTAGGAGGGGTTGGAGTTAACAAATATTCAGTGCAAATTCAATAAAAACATAGTTACACCACTTACCACCAGAGACAAATGGTTTAAGGTGCTATATTGTCTAAATGAAAAATGCAATAAAACTTTAAGTGCACTTCCATTGTTCATAAAGTAGATGTCTTATCTTCTGTGAATGTGATTTGCACTCAATTTGTTCAATAAAAAGATGATTTTCTGCAAATATGTTGTTGTTTTTAAAGTTTTCCCACTTTCTGGTTAAACCAGATTTTTAATATCTCAGGCCAGCTCTGTTCCCAGTAAATCTGATTTAACAAGATGTTATTGCATTGATATTTTCAGTGCTTACAGTTCTAAAATATAACTATACAAGTGATTAAAAAAAAACAGGTAAATGTAATAAATAATTTTAAAAACACCTGTCTCTAGATTTACACAAGAGCTTTGAAATACTCATGTACCATTTTATATTGGTTGTATACAATATTTTGTAACAGGAAAATTCAAAAAAATTTCACCTTTAAAAATAGATAAAATAATAAATAAAACAAAAACTTGAACACTACTGATATTAATTTATATATACCTTACATCAGTAATTAAATATGGTAGTCAAAATTTTAACAAAATCTAATTCAATGCAATTTATTTACCAACAATTTAAATACAAATATTTAAAAAAAAAAACAGTTCATTTAGAATATTTTCATATCCATCAAACAATGTTTGTTACACAGAACTATTTTTTTTATTGAAAATTTAAATAGAAGTCAAATTTATGTATTATATATTTTTTTTCTATGCCTTTCATACAAACTTAAAAAAAATACATATGATATTTAAGAGAAAATATAATATAATTTAGGTAACATACGGGCCTGTCTTCAGCATCTATACAGTTACTTCCTATGTATCCTTTGTCACATTCACATTGAAGTTCTACACAAGATCCATGACCATGACAGTGATGTGGACATTGAGGCCCAATGTAAACATTCTGAACTGCCCACATATTAGATAGAATAGCATCCTGAGTAGCCCTTTGACTCCATCTGAATCTAGTCCAACTAGAAATGCATGAATAAATTACAATTACTACAATTAATTGAAATAGCATATTACAAAGTTGAAATCAAATCATATTGTTCAAAAATATTTCATACAAATTAGCTATAATCTGTAGAAAAAATATTATTTTGAATACATTAAGTATTCTAATCAAATTAAAATAATTCTCTTTCACCCCTACAAGTACAGAAAAATCGTTACTAGGAAAAGTATTTCCTAGCAATAGCCCTTTTAAAACATTAGAGAGAAAAAATAATAAAAATAAAATGCTTAATATACAAATAGTTAAAAAAAGAATTTTAAAAATTAAAAAAAATATTAATATAAAAATCTAATTCTTAACTTTTAAAACATTAAAAAGAAATTCCAAGTAATATGGGAAAGAAGAAAAATTAAGATATTAAGAGAATTTTAATAACAAAAAAAAATTTCATTAAATTTTTATTGAATCACTACTTAAAAAATTAAAGTTAATTTATATTTTAAAACTGCTCATAACCTTTAAAATTGTGTGACAATAAAAATATCATACTTAGTAAAATCTTAATATTTATTTTTACATTATAAAAGGGCTAACTCTTGATTATAAACTATAAGGTTCTAAGATGCTACTAGAAAAATGGACCATAAGAAATAATAAAAATAAACAAAAAAAATCCTGGAAATAGCAATTGCACACAAGAAATGCTTTTAAAAATTTTTCATTCTTTATTGTAGGGGGGGGGGGGGCGTCTTATTTAAAAAAAAAATTACTTCAAGTAAAAGAAATGTTAAGAATACGGCTTTATTGTTACTTTGAAATAATATCTCCATGAAGAGGAAAAGCAAATCTTTTCCAAGGCACAGGAGCAAAGTATATTGAAGGTTGCTGTGCTACACCAGGGCAGGACAATTCCATTGGTAAACATTTCTGAACAACTTCTTGCCAAGTATCTCCAAAGTCTACAGAATATTCCAATTTCACAGGCATACCTGGATCTTCCCAGCTTTCATTACACCCAATTGAAAACTAGAAATAAAATGTATAAATCCAAAATTTAAATGAACATAGACATTAAATTATCTGAGCAGTTTTTAAAATCAATAATTTGAAAAATATGAACTATTTTTTTCATAACCCATACTCAAATGATCATGGTGAAAAAACTTGAATAAGCAATTTCATCAAAATCCTCCAGTTGAAATGAATGCCTTTACATTTAATTTTTAAGTATTGAAAAATATCTTTACAGGAAAGTATTCTGCATATTTATGAAATGAAGAGTGTTCTATCAAGGAGAAGTACCATTATAAAGAATTTTTAGTATCCTCAAGATGCTTTTTTTTTAAGAAAATTAATGGAGTGCATTGAACATGAAAAACCTATTACATATGAATTCAGCACGAAATTCAAAATTTCACTGGAATAATAGGAAACAAATATAATAAAAATTAAGAAAAAAATTAGCCTAAAAATAATGAATTAAGAATCAATGACAGAAGATAAACTGAAAAAGTTACTGAGAGAATATAACCTCACTTTAAATTTATTTATTTATATATATATATAAAATGAATGCCTTTAGTTTTTGTTGTTTTTGGTTATATATATTAAAAATTAAAATATATAATGCTGTCTAGCATTATATATTTTAATTTTTAATATATATATTCTGAGACAGAAATATTCAAAATTAGAAATTTATAGATAATTTGTTACACAAAGCAAAAAATTGTGACTTTTTTTTTTAAACTAAAGTAATTTTCATTGTATCTTACTAAACAACTATTGTGCTGCATACAAAAATGGCCACCACTAAAAATGCATAACACCATCAACTTTTTTTGTTACAGTGAGAAATCAAGAGCCAGCAATATCAGATTTTTCCAAATTAAAAAAAATGAAATGTTTATTTTATATGAAATTTTGTCATGAAATAGAGAGATTTAAACAGAAATCAAATTGGACTGCAAAATTTAATGATATAGAACAAATAGCTATTTTTTGAAATTCATTATTAAACAAAAGTATTTATTTGAATGTAATTTATAATCATTCACTTTAAGAATTAGACAAAGTTGTGATTTAAATGCTGATACGACTATTTATCTGAGACTAATATAAATTCAACAAGGAGTGTTTGAAGATATTTTTACATATAACACCTACTACTATTTTACATATTTACTTTTTTCCTCTTATGCAGTGTTTCATCCACTCATAGAAGAGATCAACAAAAATCAACCATCATAACAGGATCTCATCTCCCTTTTGGATCTTTTTTCTACTGCCTGAATATTTTGGTGGGATTCTTTTCTCAGAGTGTAACTTACTGCTCCTAAAGATTAGGGGGGAAAGCCCAAATTGGAAGCTAGGAATTGTATTTTAAGCAACATCCTAGCATCTAATAACTGTGCAGGAGTTGATTAACTAATTCTTTATCATTTTTGGTTTTGTTATTGCCCAGAAAACCGATAACAGCTGAAGCAAATGGCTTCCAGACAGCCATCTCTGGAGTATTTAACTTTTCCTTGAAATTTTCATCTTTTCAAAAATTTACTAATCTGTAAACTAATGAATATTCCTTTCTTTAATTTAGCATTGCTCACATTTGGAAAAGGATTCTTGATATACTGCAAACCTTCTCTAATTCTGTCCATAGCTTTCATAAAAATTTTAAATAGATCCAACTTTATATATATAATGAAGGAAGAAATGCCTGCTTTCGGTCCATCAGAAGTGCATATTTAACATTATGTCATGTGGCATATAATCTTTTCTAGGTAAAAGTCTTTAACAATATAGTGTTTGTCAGTTGCTCTACTGTCCCATAGATATTCGAAATAAAATTTTGTAAATCCAATCTGAAGTCCTTTTACCAATCCTATGAATTTCAAATTTCTACAATAACGTCAATTGTATTAGGTATCTTTTATTTTCATCACTAATACAGTTATGCTTTTATACATTTCTTTCCTTTTTACTGAATGTGTCATTGATATTAATGGCTTAGTATTGCCATTGTGTAGTAACACTGTCTTATGAACTTGTCTCAGAAGAATCTATGAGCATCCTCCAATCCTAAGGAATTTGTTTGAAACTGAGTTCAGCCATCAACCATCAATATTTATGCCCCTGGACAATTCATATTGAAAAATACCTTTAAAAAGGTTAATGTCTCTTTTGTTATAATAAAACTATAATGGTTATAGCCAGTAAATTGAATTGCAGCAATCTAGACTCTAAAATTTCTAACTGATGTTTGGTAAAATTTAGAACTTTGACTAAATTGTTTAATTTTCTTTGATGAATTAAGTGTGGGGCTGTTTCATGGACTGAAAGATGATCAAATGTGTGAAGCTGATGATTCAAACTCTTCTCGTAATTCTTCGGTAAATGGTAATTGTTCCAAAGGAGAAGATGAAGAAGGTACAACTAATTCAGGTCGGTGTAGTACAGAGAATTTTGCAGACAGAACTTTAGAATATTGTATATTAGATTTCATTTAACAGGAAATTCCATCGATTTTAGTAAGATAAATATGATTGTTCTTTGTATGGTTTGTGCGATGGTTTTTCCTCATTTCCTCTCATATTCATTATCAGTACATGAGACTATAATAGTGATACATTTTTAACTGTATACCCTAAACATTATTATAAAGTGTTATCATTTGATAATAGGTCAATTAATAAATACATACTTAAAGGATAGAAAATCTAATATTTTAATTTATACAATCAAATTTATATCTATTGATTCCAAATTTAAATTTATTCGAAAGTAAAATATAAAGAAAAAACTAAGAAATATAGGACTCTTACCATAAACTCCAAAACATAATGTTTCTTAACATGTATATCAATAGTTTCCAAAACAGCATTTTCATTAGTTATTGATTTTCCTACAGCAACTTTCTGACCACTTTCACAATACTTTTCATGATTAATATGAGTGGCAGTTAGCCACTCACTGTCAAGCAAAAAATGACCCTTTTCCAGAGAAAGATATTTTTCTGGTGCCTCTATATTTCCTCCAATAAATATATTGTCCACAGCCCAGTCATGATGGGCCCTTCCTCCATGTTGAGATTGCCACCAGCGAATCCTTACAACTTTATTCCTTACATCATCATTCAATGGAACAGCTAGATAACTGTAAAAAAAAAAAAAAGGAAAGTTGTATGACAGAAATTCATATAAGAAAAATATTAATTGTTTATTAATGTCACATAAACAACATAAGGGCTATTGGCAACAGATCTAACTTTGAACCATGGTCAAAAGATGAGGATGAGACCTGTGCTGGCACTCCTCTCCTTCCATACCATCCCAAATATGAGAAAAATATGGAGTTTTTGAAAAATCTAGAAAAGAGCCAGGGAGATTTATTTTTTAATGGAACAATAAATTTCAATTGTTTGTTTATTAAATTACTTGAATAGTCAATACATTTTTGCTCATGAAGGATGAAATTAACCTGTTTGAAACTATGATCATGTATACATGATCCACAATTTTCCTTTCAAGGCAAAGAGTATTGTATATGTGATGAGCTTTTCTGTGTCTAGAGACCTATGATCGTTCTGGCGAGGTTTTAAATCAGAACGTTTTATTTAATTTCTTAAATGACACAAGATGACGGATTTAGTCAATTATATTTTAAAATAATGATTCCACTAAGTGTTGACCTTCAACATGCGCTTCCATTTCTAAGCTTCTTTTTTTTTGTTAGAATAGGGGAATTTGAACATGTAAACAATTGCTTGTGTTCAATTCTTTGGGGAAAATTATGCATTTAAAGGGCAATGTTTCATTGTGTGCTGTGATTCCTGTTCATATTTTTATGGCATGGGAAAGGATGGAATGTTTATTTGGTTAGAGATTATAGTACATATCATTTTATTTTCCTGGCAGTACATAAAAAACGTTTCATTTTTAAAATAAAACCATTTTCTTTAAAATTCACAATTTTTTTTTTTAATATCACAAAAATTTTATTTCACTATATTCATATACTATCAATGATAATAAACAGTACATTTCAGAGTATTTAATTGCAGTAACGATTTTACATGAATTTTTAATGAAATTAATCTTAATACAGAAAATTGCCTTGTTCCATGCATATGCATACTTTTGGAGAGTGTGGGCTTGGAGGAGTACTTTTTTTCTCCATTTACTTGTCCTGAATTGGTTCACTGTCTTTATTATGATTAGATTTATTATTTTTCATGAAAGTTGTTCAAAAATGTTAATAATTCTTTAATAACATTTATTCTGTATTGAAAAATCAAAGTTTTGAAAATTTTCTAACTTTTCAAAGGATATTTAAAAATAATTAAAAATTTCACCTAAAAGATTTTATTAAATTGTAATAAATCTTGAATAAATTATTGAAATATTAACATTTAAATATTTGCAATGATTTTGTATTATATTTCTTCCTAAATAATCCTTACTAAGTATTATTTTGTTTGCATTCTTTCAAAAAAAAAAACCCCAAAGTTTTGGATGTAAAAAACAAATACTTAATTATACCAAAAAATTATACATAAAATCATAATTTAAAAATTATATTTAAAAAAGCCAAAAAAAAAAAAAAAAAAAAAACAGGGTGCAATCAAGAAAAATATGCCTAAATATGTAATTTAAGGGAAAATTACATTTAAAAATGCTTTATTATATTTAAAGAATTGTGATATATATATAGAGAGAAAATGTTTTAAAAAATTAAAAATCCTTTATAAAAAACATATAGAATTAATTAATTTAATGAATGATGTACTACCTTGGATAAAGATAGTTTTTGAAATATAGTTCCTTTAAAGTCTTCCAAGTTATTCCACCATTCAAAGAATATTGAAGGAAAACAGTATGATTACTAGATGTTGGAGCAGAAATGCATCCATATCTGAAGTAGAAATGAATCACAGTGGCATATTTTAGATTCAAATCTTTTGTTACAAGTTGTCTGCTACAACTCTGCAAAAAAAAAAAAAAAAAAAAGAATTGCAATATTAATAACATTTCTTATTGTACTTCTAATATATTTTGGCAAATGTACAAATATAAAATATCAAAAAATAGACTCCAGTTAATATATTTTTAAAATATGTTGATTGAATATAAGTCATTTATCGATCAAGTAAAGTTGCAGAATTAAAATAATTAAGAATATTTACAAAAAAAAATAAGATTTTATTGATGAAATACAACCCTTTCAATAATTTCCGTTACATTAATAATATAAAAAATAGACTATTTATAATATCCATAAGAATAATTAAGGCAACAAAAAGAGTTGTTTTAAAAATTAATGTGATTTGATCTTAATAACAATTTTACTTCATGCCAATCTAAATTGCTTTATTATTTTTAATTTTGAGATATACACATACATTGCATGTTCCACATTTTTACCTATTATATAAAAATAAATGTATCCTCAGATTGGATGAAAAAGCACAGCGGAAAGATCTTTTTGAATATGGTTAAAATGTCATTAAAAAGTATAATTTATAAATAATGTAAACAAATTAATTTACTATTACAAATAATAAACAACTTGCATCACAAATTTTAAGTATACTTATTAAATTTTTATGTCAAGAAATTCATCATTGATAAAACTCTAAATTTTGAAAATTATTATTCTAAATGTGATACATTTAAATTTCAAGAATTTTCATCTTCCATAAATTTAATAAAAAATCAATAAACAAAATATTTTATGAACTTCTTGCTCTTGATACCTGATAGCAAATGACAGGGAGATTACCATTAAGATTCTCCATATTTGTTTACAAAATACATATTTTTGGTTATAGAAACTTTGAAACATGAATTTTGAGAGCTAAAAATGCATACAGCATAAAAGTTTACTATAAATTTTTTCAAAAACGTAAATATAAAATTAATAACAGTTTTCATTTAAAGAAATAAATTTTGAAAATCATTATTCTTAATCTCATAGGCTTAAATTTTAAGAAACTTGTTATACAAAGCATTTCTGAATAATTTATGAAAATATCCAATCACATTTAAAACTCTCTCTCTCTCTCTTTCTCTCTCTCTATATATATCAGAAATTAAAGGCAATGACATGAAATGTCAAATGTTAAGCAGTTCTAAAAAAATTCATTTAGTTCTAAAAACATAAATTTAATATAAGTTCACATAAGATAAATAATCACACAATATAATCCTTTATTTAACAAAATTGTAATTAGTGAAAAATATATATGACTCATATTGATTCTTTAATAGCATTTCTTTCAATATTATAGTAATTTATTTACACATCTTTTAAACATATGATCAATATTTTAACAATTAGTTTCTAAAAAAAGTGCTTACTCCATAAAAGTGTAAAGAAGATCCTGAAGCTAATGGACCACAAAGATCTGAGAGTATACCACCTGCTATAAGAGAATATTTACTTTTAGATGGTTCAGTTGAAAATGAATCTCTTAGTTCATTAAACAGCAAAGATTTAGATTCTCCACAATCAGTACCGGTCCAACCATCGTCACATCTTTTTGAATGAAACAGAAAAAAAAATCATTTAGTTAATGAATAATATCTACTTTAAATAATACAAGTTATATATATATATATATATATATATATATATATATATCTGTAATTTACAGAATTTTACAAAATACTTTTTTTTTTAAGTAAAAGGTTTATTGTGAAATCAGAGCAGAAGATAAATAATCAAGAGAAGAATATTTTATTTCACTCAGTTACAAAACACATATGAAAAATGTACTAAATATTACCATGATCCAAATTCAAAATTACATAAACAAAATAAAATAAAACAGTATAATAAGGCAATGGTTTGTAAATAAAAGAATTTCAGAAAGTGAAATCAAGTTAATAAAATTTGAGAAATTATGCCTGAATTGTATAAGCCTTTATATTTTTTGACAAATACAAAACTTTCAATAGATCTTTTACATATAGAAATATAAGAATCTTACAAATGTTATTTATATTATAAATTTTCAAAAATTGGACATTTTCATTCACAATGAAGGAAATATTTTAAATCTGCTTATTGTCCATAAGAACTTAATCACGTAAAAAATGCTGATTTTATTAAAAATTACGTTATAAATGGCATTGTTTACACACAAAGTTATAATATCTTCTTCAGAAAAAGTTGACATATATATGCTCAGAATATTCATATTGATTAACAACATTCTACTAAAAAATATGAATCAGATTTTTTTTAAATAGTTTTGCTTCAAATTACATTACAGTAGAAAACCAATTATACTGCACATATTACTTATCTTTGGACTTTGTATGAGATTTATCTCAACGAAAGAGAGAAAAAAAAAAATCAGATACTTTTAAAAATTTAAGACAGGTCATGTTCAAATTAAATCATACTTCTAAAACAAAACCCAATAAATAAATCAAACTTTTTAAAAATTGATTGCAATATAGAAATGAACAATTTGATATTAATTCTTCATTTTTTTAAACTATACATACTTGCACACTCCAGAGCTACATCTTCCATGACCAGAACACATATTTTCACACTCCTCACCTACATATAAATGTCCAATAGCCCAAGTTTGTGAAGATTTAAATCCTGGAGGTTGAATCCACCGAAATCTAGTAGTCTGAGTCCTAATTTTAAAAAAAAATTGTTTTAAATAAATCATTTGTTTTAACAGTGATCAGAAGAGCATAAAATATTTTTCTATGCTTCAGTTGAAAACAAAACCATTTTTGTATTATTTATGTAAGAATATTTTAAATAAATTATTATACAACAAGTATAATATGAAAAATTCGTAAATATTAATCAGGATATGCTTGATACTAGATACATATATGTAACAGTATTGAAATGATAAATTATATAATTTGTGTTTAGAATATATATGAAATTTAATTTAAATATTTAGAGAAATATTATAGTACAAATATGTAATGCATCTATAGATTTATTTTATAAACTTCAAATTTGTATAAACAGATAATTATCATAGAAAATCTTTAAAGTATTAAGCCAAAAATTAACATTTAAATGAAATAGAATCTTCTGAAATAAAATATACACTCAACATTTGAAGAAGCACTTTGCATGTGCGTATGATTAGAAATACATAACAAATACTTTTTTAAAAAGACAACAATATAGAGGGGTAATTAAATATAAATAAGATTTATAAATAATTAAAACCCATTTTTCATATAATAATATTCATACAAAATATACCGTGTATAATATGGTAAGGGAACTGATATACGTGTTATATCTTCATAAATATCTGACAAAAAGACAGTTCCTTCATAAAAGTCACTGCAATCAACATCTGTTGGAAGACAATCATGCTTAACTAGATCCCAAGTCTTTCCCATGTCAATACTATACTCCAGCAAAATTTCTAAAATAAAAAATTTCATGTCACTCATATTGTTACACATAAATTAATATATTTAATATTAATTATATCATACTACACTAGAATAATTATCAATAGTATTTAAAATCAAAAACTGGAACAATATACACACATTTTTAATTTACAAAAAATTTCATAAGCATATAATCAAATTTATATGGTTGATTAACATTTTTTAAAAGGTAGTTCTTTTCTTCTAGCCATAATGAACAAAAATTACATGTATTTGTTTTTGTACATCATGCATAACTAATCAAATCTTTACAAATTTGAAATAATTAATTTCAAATAAATCTGTAAACAAAAGATACAAATTGAATTAAAATATGCTAAAAGAAAATAGATTATAAAAAAGATCTCATTACAAAATTATAATGTATCAGCAAAATGTCTTATTTCATTTTATCTTCAATTTTTTTCTAAAACTCATTAGCATATTTTTTAAACTGTTAGTAGCAAATTATTACCAAAATAAACTATTTCAATACAATTTATTTTGTTTCACATGAAAACAAATTTGACCATTTGCTCAATATTAAATTATTAAATTAAAAAAAATATTACTTTGTACTAAACATAAAAAACAGTCTGAAGTAATAAAAGTAAGAATATAATTATGTTTAACATTTTCATATTTACAAGTAAATGTATTTACATATTAATAGTATATTTCTTATGATTTTAATAAATATTAATAGCTTATTTCCTACGATTTTAATAAATACAGAGTGTTTTTTAAGTACATAAAAAATTACCATAACATGCAGCAGAATTAGATTTACATCCCATAACAAGTTCAAATTGTATGTATGTATTTTCTCCAACTACGACATCAGTAGTTACAGCATATCTTCTGTCATCAGCACCTGTAAAACATTTTCTCATTCAAATAATTTTATGAAAACAATTTGTATTGTTATTTGTCATGTTGTGCAATTTGAGTAAAAATTAATGGCTAAAAGTTTTAAATATAACAAGCCATTAAAATAAAATATCTGAAATAATACAATTAATCCTTAAAGTTTTCTGCCAATGATTTGTTTATAATTGCCTTTTGGTAGCAGTAAATTTAGTAAATAACTATTATAATGACAAAAAGGATTGTTTTTTTAATATTTCACTGAGATGCAACAAGAAGGCTATTGGTGGTGGACCTTGTAATTTAGAATTTCGATCAAGTGACAAGGACAACAACTGAGCTGGCACCTCCCTCCCCAAACTTTCACAACATGCAAATGGGAGGACTTAAGACCTTGACCTGATTTAATGTGCATTGGTCCTACTATATGATGGGTCTTTAGTGGCATCAGGGCTTGACCCCACAACTTGATTAAATCAGTGCTGGCTGCTAGACCACAATCATGACCATTTGGATACCACAGCAACATTAAAGTGATCAAATTAAAATAATTAATGACAGAATTTTTTATCTAAATACCAAAATAAAATAGACGAGAAAAAAATTATAAAAATGAACAAAAATACAAAAAGAAACAATCATTTAAAAAATTAAATAAATTTTTAAAAAGCATTCCTAATTCATCACCAAATACTGGAGCAAAAACATAATTAAATTTCAATTACCTTTGAAATGTAAAAAGTTATATTTGCTTCCACAAGTTGGTTCTAATTTGGCTCCTGGATTTAGTACCCAGTTAGCTTCTTTGGTACTACTGAAGTCATCATTCAGTGTAGAAACACCATTAGCATCACCTCCAATGAAAATCTTAGCATTAAAAAAAAAATTTATAGTTTCAATATAAAATTTAGTGATGGTTTAAATTAAAATCATTTTTTCTGCCATGATATGGAAAAAACAACTATTGTACATTAGAACTGTTTAAAAGCTATGTACAGAAATAAATAAAAGATAATCTTTTATTGTTATAAATATATATGTTTAAGATTATGATATATATAAGTATAAAATCAATTTTATAACTATAAATTTATCACAATTATTTCATTAAAAGACACTAATAAAGTACAAGCATAATTGAACCATATTTATAAATATTTGACAAAACTTGAGAATTTTTAATAAAGATTAAAATAATTATTTAACATTAAATTAAAATGCCTTTTAAATCATTAATAATGGAACTACATTCAATATTTTAAAAATTAAAAGTTAATTTCCTTAGCATGAAATTACAAACATGAAATATCATTCCAAATTAAGTTTCATCACCTGATCTAAAGCCCATTCTTCCAAAAATAAGCCATCAGAAGATGGTTGCCACCATCTTAATTTAGTTGCATTAGTCCTAGCATGATGAGGCAATTCTATGGCAATATATGAAGGATGAGACACCCTTGACCCTTCACCAAAACCAAATTGTTCAAGCATAATCCAAGTTGACCCACCATCTACTGAATACTGCAGAAGAACAGGTTGTTCTTCTGGAGAAGGTGCCTCAGATTTGCAACCAAGTCTTATATAAAACTGAATTGATCTGTTCAAATAGGGAAAAAATGACAGTAGTTTATCTAAATTCAAAAAATATGTAAAAATAAATCCGTTAAAGGTAATGGGTTACATTCAAAACTATATAACTCTATTCATTATAGATATATATTAATCAATGAATGATAAAAACTTTTAATTTCTGTATGTGCAAGCTCAAGACGAATCTATTCACAAATTAAAAAATAATTTAATTTTATTATTATTACTTCAAGAATATAAAACATTTTATATCATTATTAAAACTTAAATGTTTTATAAGTTATTAGTTAATTCCTTCATTTTTTAAGTTTACCAATTTCTTTCACTGCATCCTGTAATAAAATAACTTTGGTTGAGGTGGAATGCAAATTTAAACACTTAAGTTGCAAAATAAATCAAAAACATTTATTTTTGGCATTTTATCAAAAGATTTTGATGTTATTTTACATAATTATAATTACTCAGTAATTGAAACTTTTCAATTTCAGCATTTTTTTTAAATGTATAAAAAAGTTAACAAGTATCCAAACATGCTTGTGTTAGCCTTTAATCACTTAAGTGATTCTAAATTAATATTATATATTAATATTTAATTTTTTTATGGTTCACAATAATATGTGAAATTGAAATACCATACTTCTCCTATCTTAAGAATAGCTCTTTAATTCCAAATATCTAAAGACAGAAATAATCTTAAACTGCACAGAATTTAAATAATTTCAATTATATATAAGTTCTTTCAAAAATGCAACTAAGTAAATTCATTCTGTTCTAAATAAAATGCCACAATGGAAAGTTTACATTTTTTTTTCTTTTGGCTAAGAACAATGAGAATTTCACATACCCAACATACGCTAAATCCAGATCTCGTGACATGAGAACTCGCTCACCTTGGAATGTGAATACTAAACTAGTACTACTAATGAGAATTCCACAGCTCAGAGATATTTCAGTTCCACTCCACAATTCCCAGTTTTTAGGGTCAATTTTATTTTCTATCAAAGAAATTTTAATATAAAAATAATAAAACAATATTTAATAACAATAGAAGTATTATAATGTAAACAATACATCAAATGTAATTATGACAATAAAACAAAATATACACATAAAAAGTGACATTAAATGCACATCAGAATCAAATATAACTGAACAAAAAGTATCATATCACATAAAAAAGAATAAATTATTTTTATTGCATAAATATCATAACAATACAAAGAGATTTTTAAGTAATTTATTTTAAATATTCAATTAATCAAAAGTTTAGTAATTCATTATTAATAAATAAAACTTGCATTTTATAAATATTCACAAAAAATTCTGATTATGGAACATTTTTTTAAATTCAAATTGTATATACAGTAATAAAAATGAATGACATATGAAGAAGCCTATTTAATTATCTAAGAATTACAGTTTTATTTTATTTTAAGCAATTTTAAATTTCCTCGAAAAATTAAAGGTACATGTTGCAACTTATGAAACTTTAGAGCAATCCTAATTTACAAAGCCTTCAAGTCAACTAAACCTTAAAATGCTATAAAATCAAACTAAATTGTGACGTGATTATTTATTAACCTTACAATGAGAAGCAACACAAGGACTATTGGCAACAGACCTCGTAATTTTGAATCTCACTCAAGGAACGAGGATGACAACACAGTTGGCATCTGCCTCTAAACTTCCTCACCACAACAACAGGATAACTTGGAACCTCAATATTGAATGTGCATCAGTCATGCTACCCGGTGGGTCTTTAGTGGCATAAGGGCTTGAACGCATGACTTAATGAAAACAAAGGCACAAATACGTGACTATGTGACCACTAGGATACAATGGCTAATCAAACTAGATGCAAAAAGACATTCGAATTTTTATAAAAGTGCTTTACTAACACTGAAGTATTCTAAAAATAAATCCTCTTACATTTATTATAAAATATTTCACTGCAATAATGACAGAATCATATTCATATAATAATAAACATTTAAAGTATTTTATTATATTTATTTGCATTTTAGTAGACTGGTGTCAAAAAGCTAAGCATGAATCTATAAATTCAAAAAAATATGAGTAAATATGGTGAAACTTTCTTTATGTAGAACATTTCAGTCGAAGTCTTCAGGTGCAAAATCTTGCATATATCGGAACGTGGAAAAACAGGATCACACATAACATAAAGTGTTCAAACTGATTTCATGCAATTCATGAGCCTAAGAATGCTGTTAATGATTAAATAGAACAAATTATGGAACAAAGATGAGAGCTGAATATGTTTGCCAAAGAAAGAATCATTAGAAAGTTCAAATATGGACAATCTCAAAATAAAATGTCTCGAATTCTGAATTTATCTCAGTGTATGATTTCAAAACTGTGGGAGATATTTCAAAGAGTGGGATATGTTAACAAATGGCCAGTACCAGAATGACCAAGGGTCACAATCATATGCAATATCTGGCAACAATTGTATGACATCAGAGAGACAGTTGAGACAGAAAACTGGGTTCAGTGCTCACAGCTTCCACAGGAATATGAGTTTTTTCAACCAAAAGTTTGCATTCCCTTCATTCTATGCATAAACACATTCATTTAAATTGGAACAACAGTAATAAAAATTAGGACAGTAGGCCAATGTGATGTTCAGTGATGAACCTTATTTTTAGTCTGATTCTTATTAGTTAGCAATAAGAGAATATGAAATTTAATTTTATCTGAGAAGAAGAATCATGGTGTAAGCAGGCATCATGCTAGACGACCAAACAGACCTCCATGTCTTTGAGACAAGATGGTCATCTGTGATTACTGAAAGTTACAAAGATAAAATTCTTCAGGCTTATGTTTTCCTGTTTCAAGGTGTTATTAGTTCTGACTGCAAGTTTATGGATAATAATGTACCTTGTCACAGTTCCAACATGATTGACAACTTCTCTGAGATGGAAAATATATAACACATGTTGTGGCCAACTCACTCACCTGATCTGAATCCTATTGAGCAAGTGAAGGATATGTTCAGTAGATAATTTGAAGCCCTTCCATATTCACCAAGCTCTATTGCAGAACTGAAAAGAGTTCTTTATGAAATTTGGAACTCCTTGAACCCACAATTAATCCACAAAGTTATAGTAAATATGAGAAATTATTGTGCAGCATGCCTGGTTGTAAAAGGCGATCACATACCATCATCCTTTTTTATTTCATTTCTTTTTCACGAAAAAGTGTGAACTCTCCTATGGCCTAGTTTTCTTTCAAACTGTTTTAATGGATAATAAAAGCGATTATTATTGTTATTTTGCTTTGCTTTCTTATTTTATAACAGGTTTACATTTCCATATCACATTTCCTGCCATTTTGATTTAGATTTCCTTCCTCCTTCACATAATTATCAATTATGCTTAACTTTTGGACACCAGTGTATATTAATATCTATATTCAATGATACCTTCAAAACCATCCTTCAATAAGCTAGGATTAGGATGCAAACTGTGACAGAAATCTCCATCAAAACCAGAATCACATTGACACATAACTCCATTAATGCAGAATCCATGACCCATACAATGAAGAGCACAAGAAGGTCCAATATAGATGTTATCAATAGCCCAGGAAGATGGTGAATCTCTGAGAGAATGATAACCCTGAGACCATCTGAAGCGCACATTGCTACAAAATATAATTCCAATCATTAATGTTACATGTTTATTGCATCAAGATACATCATTTTTATAAAACAGATTCATTTGAAAATACAGCAGTTTTATAATTGCATATTGAATTTAAATTAGTCTTTAATAAGGTTTGAAGATTAATTTAGAATGAATAGAGTATAAAATCAATATTATAAATATATTAACATTTTTTAAAATTTTAAATCTTGTATATATATTTTGAATACATATAAAATTAGCCAAAAAAATATTTTAGATAAGTTTTAATTTTAAAAAATACTATTTATTCATCCAATACATTTTTTGAGTACCTTTAATAGCCAAGTTCTTTTTTAAGATATTTTCTTTGTAGGGATAAAATAAATCATTGTAGTATGTCATCAATTTAATTCATGATAATTTTAGTTTTGGCAAGTTTTATATCAATGAACATATGAAAAACATATAGTACTTGATCATAAAGAAATAAACTTAAATGTCCTAATTTAATCAAAACATTTTCAAGAAACAAAATAATCAATCCCAAACTTTTACTTACTATAATAATTTTTCTACCTATTGATATACAAGTTAATCCTCTGTTGTTTTTTAAATTTCATAGTAAAGCAGTTTTATACTCAGTAAGTATACAGTAAAATTCCATAAAATAAGTTATAAAAAGTATCCTATCATCTCTCTCATACAAAAACAAATCCAAAAAGTTAAAATTTCAAATTAAGCTATTAATATATTTAATTATGTATTCTTAAAAGCCATTCTCAAACTGAAATTTGTACAAATAAACTAATTATTTAACATAGCTTGATAAAAATTTCACACTTGTTTTAATATAATTGCACATGAAAAAAGCAAGCTCATACAAACCCACATATCTTTAGTCCGGTGAGAGGAACTATTATCCTTTGCCATTCATGGTGAGTATTGCTGTAAAACACTGATGGAGTTTCAGCTTGAAGCACAGTATCCCTCCCAGATCCATAACGCAACCAAGTTGATTTTACTAACTCCCAAGTTCGTCCTTGATCTGAAGAATATTCTAGGTGCACTGGGTCTTCAGGAGAAATAGTGATGCCACAACCAACTTTAATCTGTTCAAATATTGAAAATTATAAAAAAAACTTATTTAAAAATTTATTTTTTCAGACTAAACATTTATTTTTAAGTGATTTTAAAAATAAATTCCAGAAATACATTGATGTTATGTCCTATAAAAAGTGAGTGCCACTTAAATGAACTAAATTTATTTAAAAACAAATTTTAAATTCAAACACTAATTTAAGAAAACTAATACAATGACAAATAATAATTTTAGAAACGGATAAACACAACAAATTTTCTATTTTTTAAAATTTTATTTTAAACTGCTTCAAAAAGGTAATAAATTGGTTCACTTCTTCTGTTCACATACATTCTGTTTGCAATCAGCATATCATCATGCTAATTTCTTTTACTTTTCAGTAAAAAAGTAAGATTCTGATACTATAAGAATAAATAAATTTAGATTCAGTTGAACTTTTATTTTATATTTAATGAAAGATAACAGCATTGTTTAGTAAAAACATATTGATTTCCTTCCTCAGAAACATAATTATAAATTTTCATTTGTCAGAATTCTAGTAAAAAACACACAAGAAAATTTATATCTTTTCAAAAACTAAATAATTTTTTAAAAAAATGCAGCATATAATATGTTTTTAGAAGTGTAAAACATTTTAATTGAAGAATGATCAATTCTTTGAATTCCATCATTTTGATTAAAAATCAAAGCAATCTAAGATCCAAAACTTAAATCAAGAGAATATGGAAAAAATAACACCTCAAATTGTATAACATAATCATCCATAACAGTCATATCTCTGGTATATAAAGCTCGCTCCCCTTCACTTGAAGAAAATACCATGGCACTTCGAGGCTCACTATAGAAGTCACAAACAATGCAAATTAAAATAATATATTCTAAAAAAAAAGGTATAAATATGCTTCAAAATTAAAAATAATTTTTTTAAAAAAAAGTGAGAAATGGAAAGTAACGGGATTTACAGAGTATTACCTAGTACAAAAATTTCCCATAGCACCACCAGGCCAGAAAAGCCAAGCATCCGGTTGAGGGATATGAATTAAAGGATCATATAAAACATTAGGTTTAACTATCATTCCACCAATATAGATATCATCAATTGCCCACTGCATGTGATCAGTTCCTGAAAAAAATAAGGTGCATGAGCAGTTTTAAATTGCACAAATATTGCAATAAAATTAATGAAAATACATAATTTTTTTATATGATGGCATTATATTTTATGTTATAAAAAGTACAGCATGGTTATTTAAACAACAACAAAAAATCCACTTTCTTTGTAAAGAAAATAAAATGTTGCATAAAATGATTCAGAGATACAAATTAAGTAATATACATTGATATCAATGCTGAAACTATAATTACAATACATATAAATTAAGATAAGTTTTAATTTTTATAAATTATTTTAAATTTCCAAGAACAGAATGAATAAAGATTTCTTCTTCCACTTAAAAGAAGAAATCACTCTGCCTGACTTAAGTAAAGATTATGGGGAGTAACATAACCATATAAATATTCTTATTGTAATTGGAAAAATTATCAGAGAATTATAAAATATTCAAATAATCCTATTTATAAAAAAGCAAAATTTCAAATATATAAATTCATTAGAGATAATATTTTAGAAAAATTCTAAATTTCTGGTTAATTGAAACTTTTAAATTAAAAATAAGGCTTAAGTAATGTTAATATGCATCCACATACATTAGTTATAGTTTTTTGTAAAAGGAAATGAGAGTTATGTACCACATAGTAAGAACCCAAGTAATCATAATTTAAATAAACCTTTGAAATGGATAATGAGCTGAGGAAACATTGGGTCATTCTGAAATCTCATGCCGATTTTCGGTAGGTAGCAAAAGGACAGGTCTGAATATATTAGGATGATCGAAAACAAATGATATGCATTCATATTCTAGAAGACAATACTTCAGGCATATTTGAAATAAAGTTTGGTTATAATACATTAAACTTTTGCCAAATTTATATGATTTGAATTTGGAAGCAAGCAAAGTGTATTATATTTAATGCTTTTCTTTAACCGAAAGGCAAAAATGTCCCATGAGCAACAAACGAGTATGAGCTGTTTATGGAAAATGTCTTATAGCTTTAAGAACTGTACATAAGAGGTTTACTAGGTTTAAAAATGGTGATTTTAACCATGAAGATCAAGAACTCTCCATCACAGTTGAAGCTCAGATTAAAACACTGATTGAGAATAACTCAAGTAGTACAACATTCAAATGCACAGAAATGTTAAAAATATCAAAATCCATTATCCACAAACATTTTGTGAAGTTTGGCTTCATAAATCGTTATGATGTATGAGTTCCCACGAGTTAACAGAGTAAAGTTTGATTGATTGCATTTCCATTTGCGACTAGTTCTATAAACACAATATGAAGACATCTTTTTTGAAGCAAGTAGTGATAGAGGATGAAAAATGGATAAAGATCTTGGGGAAAGTAGAATGAACCTTTAGCGAAACCAAAAGGCAGTCCTCGTCCAAAGAAAGTCATACTCTGTGTCTGGTGAAATTGGAAAGGAGTCCTTCATTATGAGCTTTTATCAAGCAACAAGATTATAAATTCAGAAAAACATTGCTCCCAATCAGAAGAATTAAATACAGCAACTGAATAAAAACATCCCAAAATAGCGAATTAGAAGGGTGTCATGTTCCATCAAGACAATGTGCAGTCTGTCTTTGTAATGTCAATGCACGATGTATCTTTGACAACTTTACAAAGTAGTTAGAGCTCAGTTGGGATGTTCTACCTCATCTACCATATTTATCAGCCCTTGCACCCTCAGATTCCCCCCCCCTTTTGATTATCATAAAATTCTCTTAAAGGAAAAAACATCAAGTCTTTGGTTGAGATAAAAAAAAAATCAAGTAGAAAGGTTTTATGCTGAAAAACCCGAAGGGTTCTGGAAGCTGTCAGAAAAATGGAGAAAGGTTGTGGAATAGATTCAGGCACCTATATAATTTAATAAATACATACCAAAATTTAAATGTGTTGATTACAATTTTCCATCAAAATCAGCATAAACTTTCTAGACAACTCAATAGATATCAATTCTATACAAAGAGTGTCAAGTTCGACAAATTTTATTCTAATGCATTTCATGTTCTTAAAAAATTAACTTACATTAAATAAATATTAATGAAAAATTAATATAGCTTAAAGGTATATATTTAATGAGAACTTTTTATACAATATTTAAAAATACGCATAATTAGAAAGATAAGATACTTACCAGCATTAATGGGCTGCCAAAATCGGAAACGAGTGGCATTTGTCAGGGCTTGATAATCTTTTAAAGGTATCATATAATACTGAGGAGATGTTTCAGCAGAGAAGTGAAGTTCCTATAAGATAATAAAATTCTTTAAATAATACATATGCTATTTAATGTTAATATCAATAAGAATAGTGTTAATTTTGATATAAATACTTTTAATAAATGCCAAGTAATTCCTCCATTATTTGAATATTGGATAAGGATTCCATTACCACGAGTAACAGTTGGTGGCACAGATCCTTGACATCCATATTTAAGGGTAAATTGAATGTATTGAGCAGCAGTTAAATCCAAATCTTGAGTAACGGCCATGCGCATGCCCTCCTGAAAATAACAATAATGGTTATCTATAAATATTTCTCAGAGAACAAAATTTTAAAAAATTAGAAGAAAGTGAAAAAAATCAATAATTTACTTTGTAAAACACAAGTGATGTACCACTGACTAACACACCACATCTAGAACTTATTTCACCGCCATAGATTTCAGGCCAAGCTGTTTTGTTAGAAGATATAATATCAAATGTATCCCTCAATTCACAAGGTAAAGGATCCTCAGGGACACAAAAGGGAGATTTGAAACCTGTATCACATCTATAGACAAAAGATAAAGAAAATAATTCAAGATAAAAGCCAATGTTTTCATATGGTGGCCTTTTCATACTCGGCAATTTATTATAATTTTCGTACTCATTACATTTTTATATCATTTTCGTACTCGGCAAGTAATTATAAAATCTCCTTATCATTTTCTTTACTATCCTCAACCTATATTGTTATAAAATAATCGGCTACGCAGTCTGTGCAATATTTGGTAAGTTTAAAGATATTTTCAATTCTGAATTTTCATTAAATCTCAAATTTATTTTTCAGATTAATTTTTAAAAAATATTGAAATATTAGCTAAAACGTGTTGCAAATGTCTAAATATAGTATTTTTTGACAAGTAAGAATGATTCCCGAAGTTTCAGAGCTCTAGCTTGATGGGAAGTTGGTTAAATTAACGATAGGAAATTTGATGACATACTGATACACACACAGACAGACACACACCAAGTGAAATACATAAAAGCGAAGTAATAATTTAAGATAAGCTATACAATTTTATAATCAGGTATTTTTTCACCAAACTATTTTATACACAAGAGGTTTGTATTTATACAGTCTTAGAATATGCCTTTAACACAATTTCATTTTCAGAAATACTTCAGCTTAAAAAATGCATAAGGTTTGATAATTATGGTGATTAGTCTAACACATAAATATGAAAAAATCTCATTTTGATTAAAAACTGAGAATTTTAAATCTTGGATTGTATCATAAATTTAAAAATTCTGTTTTTATGCATTCATTACGTAATCATGATATAAATTCAATTATCTTCACTGAATATTGACAAAAAAAAGCATGAATCTTTTATAAAAATTAATATATCTGGAAAAAGAATAGGAATGAAAGAGATGTTATTCAAATTAATATATGAGAAATTACATTTTTTCAATAAAAATAATTTCATTGCCTTAAAATTATACAAATTTCAGTTTTTACATAGAAATAACACAAAATTTAAAAATAAAATTTATATAAAAAACTAGACATTATATATATATATGAGTGTGTGTATTAAACAAATTTTACACATACTTTACAAACAAAATTGTCTTTCATTAAAGTACTAATGCAAAAATAAAATATTTCTCAATGATACTAACATGCACTTAGTACCAACACAATATCCATGACCTGAACACATCCAGGGACATCCATCTCCAAGATAAACATTGTCTAAAGCCCAAGCATGTCCTGAATGTTTCATAATTTCAATCCAACGGAAACGAGTTGAAGGAGATCTACAAGATTTTAAAATAAGATAAGGAAATGAAGTTTATTTGGCTCTAGTAAATCGCAATTTTAGATTAAATTGTTCAAATTGCTTTTTCAACATAATTGAAAATCCAATTACTTCATTCATTCTTTCTCACATGTAATTTGCATACAATTAAATATACTTTATAAGTTTGTTATTCTTATTTTTGATAAATAGTTTAAATAATACAATAATACATTTTTGTAAAGTTGATTTCAACTGTTATCAGAGATGATTATTTTCAGCTTCAATATTTTCCATAAAATATTGAGATATAGTAAAAATTATTCTTCAATCAAAGTCATAATGATGTTACATCTTAAAATATAGCACTTTGTTTAAATACACATCTACAATAACTGTAAGGACAAATCACTCTAAAGAAGTTAAGTATTTCAAAATTTTATTTTAGATTTAATATGCTTTAATAGCTTGAATTTAAGTATCATTATAATAGCATTCCAATATATCCTATTCTAAATTAAAACTTTTAAAAATTTCAATATTTGTAATATCTATGTCAATTTTGAGTATAAATTAACTATGTAAAATTAAAACTTATTTTAATTCATATCTCATCATGAATTAGATTATGTACATATTTTAACATTGAAGATGTGTTTAATTAAAAATTTAAAAAAATGGGTAAAAAAAAAAAAATTTGATGAATGCTCGACAAAAAACACAAAGTCTTCAAAATATAGTTTAAACAAAATAAATTTTAAATATAATCAGTTACTATATAAAAAAGACTGCATATACTTAAAAGATTTAAACATTCTTACAATGCTCGTTGGGGAAGAAGAACTGTAACTCTTGTCCAGTTTCCATATTGATCTGAAGAATGAACAGTACCCGTAGAATAACTAGTACAACCTACATCTGGAGGCATGCAAGGAGATGCTACTAGTGACCAGGTACGACCTTTATCCAACGAAAATTCTAATCGAACACTAAATGGGTTAATATGATATCCACACCCTAGATTTATGTCATATTGTACGAAACTTGCAGGATGAATCTCAAAGTCCCAAGTTTCTGCATAATGTTCTTCAGCTGAAATAAAATAAAAGTTTACAGAGAATTATTTTTCTCTATATATTTTAACTTGGGATCTGTGTTTAAAAAAATACAAATAAAGTAAATTTAATATTTTAAGACAAAAAAGTAATCCTAATGGGGCATAATATGTCAAACATATGGTAAAATCCATCACAGTGATATTTAAGAAGAAAAAAAATCTTTTTTAAATCTAACTTTGCATAATAGAAAAAAAAAAAAATAAATAAAGATACTTGAACTAAAAAGTTTATGCAATGAAATATATAATAAAAGCTGTACATTACATTAAAAAGTAAAATTTATTAAAATTACACATAATAAGATTGACTTAGAAACATCACAATGGTTCTTGTAATTTTGCACCAAGATCAAGTGTTGAAGATGACACATGAGCTGGCACCCCATTCTCTAAGCTTCTATATCAACCTAACATAAGGATATTGAGCCTCAGCAAATTTAACATGCTTCAGCTCAGATACACCACAATGAATCTTTAGTAACATTAAGACTTGAACCGCATGACTCAACCGAAGCACCTCTAACCAAGAGCTGCAACTAAAACCAATCTGCGACAATTGTTGCATTACACAGAGTATAGTACTAAATCAAGTAAGAAATAAAATGTTGCAAGAAAGAATTGTTCATAAAAAAAAAGTAGTTAAAATCTTGTAAACAAGGTAAAAAACAAAAGTGGGAAACTTCAAAATTATTATTTGCACTTCCTATCCTTAATAGAATTCTATATAAGAAAGTGGTTCATATCTAACCAATGTGGTCCTTGAATAGATTTATATACAATCATATCTTTGTACTCTAAAATATTAAATGAACTAGCACTTTTCATTAGTTTTTAAAAGAGTCAGTTTTATTTCCTTTATTAGGTTGACTTCTTAGTGTTGGGTTCATATTTTTGAAAGTTTGCTTTACTTTTGCTCGTGTTTTCTGTACTGTTAATAGAACAAGAAAATGAGGATAATCATTTCAGAAGAGAAAGTATTAGATGGCTCATTTGCCAAGTATGTAGTTCGATCTAGATAAATATTCAATTTAAAATCAAATGTAAAAAGAATGAATGTTGTTGAAATATTTTTAGAATACAATGAAACGAGTGAAGTATTCATTGAAACAACAGAAGTAGATGTAAATTCTTTGGACAATGATTTTAGAAATTGAAAAGGTGATATTATTTTTATAATATTCTAATCCATATTGGTTGGTAGCAGAGACAGTTAAAGATTTAGCAGCTTAACTTGTGTTTGCAATACCTATGGGACTATGACTTTTCACACTTTTCAAAGGAAACATTTTGATTATTTTTAACTTCTTATGTCCTTTTTTATAATTGCCAATTTGGCCATTATTTCAAATCTGAAGGATGTAACTGGAGATTCGATAAATATACCTCAACTCCAGATTACAATCTGTGGAAGAATTCCCAATGGTCACACATCTAAAATATGTAAATTGTTCCTGACAAGCTGTCTGTGAATGTCTAAATCTCTGACAAAACAATGTAGAAAATTCAAAATGTAGCCATATTTGGTAGTTAAAGCTTTCTTCTTTAATTCTCATTGGTAAATTAGAAATTGAAAGCTAACACTAAATGCAAGTTGGAAAAATTATTGCATCTCTTTTAACTATAATCTTTCTGATCTGAGCAACATCTTGATCATAAAATCCATTGAGAATTTTTGCTTTTGAGACATGCAACAAGTCAGGTTAAGAAATGACCCCATTGCATAAATTTAAGGATAGGTGTAGATAAACAGTATAGACAGAATCTAAAAATGTGTTTGCAGTTGATAATAAATTGACATTGTCAAGTGGATGTAATTTAAGTAAATCACAGGATCAAAACTTTTTAATAAGCTTTGGTTCAATACGTATCCCTTTTAGAAATTTATGAATAGCAAATAGAGATTTTCCAGACATTTCATTGTTTTGTAGAGAAAGTGTAAAAAATTTGCGAATGAACTGCAACTCTATCAAGGTTGAAAGAGATGGATAAAACAATGTCTTCAACAAAGGATGAAAAACATGGATCTATGAGAGAGAGTCAGGAATTCTTCTGTTCTCCTCTCATTGCTGAATAATAGAGGCAATCTGCTAATGAACTGCCAATTGCTAGGTTCAGCACTTACCTAAAATTCACTCATACTATCAACATCAGGTCAAGGATCTGCTGAGAAACTTGAGAAAACCCTTACCTGCAATAATAACTCAACAGCACTGTCTCACTGGGGATCTTCTGAAGAAACTGTACAGAGTCTTATCACCAGCCAATCGACAGGAATAAACTCAATCCTGTCACTTGTCTACAACAAAGCAAGAGCTAAGGAATTGTAAAAGGAATCCCCCCCCCTTTCCTCCTTATGGGATGCTACACACAGTAAAAGTGGATTACCCAATCCACAGTAGTAGTAATAAAAAAATCAAAGAAGAATTATAATAATAATAAAAATAAAAAAAACTATTGCATAACAAAATTTTAAGCTCAAATTGTAACTGATTTTTTGTATAATGAGAATAACAGACAGTGATTAAAAAGTTTCTATGTGTACCATATAAATAATGTTTCACAGATATATATCTATGATCTGGATGTTAAGAGGAGGAAAGAAGAAAAAGTAAAAATTGGTTAACAAGATAGATAAAAAAGTAGGGAAAGATCATCATAACAATATGGAAGTACATTACCCATGACTAATACAGCAAACCTCATGAGAGTGAGGAAGATCACATAGGTACATCAGGGTCATAATTTCCATACTTAACTAGGAATTTAAAAAATCTGATGCTTTTTATATATTTCTGATTAGTGCAAATATATAAGCTATTAATTAATAGCTATTTTTGTATCTCAAAAAATTCAAATATCACTGATTGTTATTTGAATATTTTGGTTTACTTTTCAATTATGTAATTGCTAATAATAACAAAAAAATATACATAATTTTACAAACTGTGCAATAGTATTTATTTATAAATATATTTAACATGGGTAAAATCACTAAGTATTACTTCATTCAGTGACAAAAATATGAAATTTCAAATGAATTTTTATAAAATAAATTTTAAAAATATAGAAATTAATACAAAATGCTGAACAGATTTTATTCCACTTAAAAAAGTTTTAAGCATTTTAAACACTTTAGAAATTCCTGATTTTAAAAGAAGGAAATAAAATCTCACTATGATCTGCAGCAAAAGTTAAAGCTCGACCAGCAGCAGCACAACCTGCTCTAGGAGTTCCATGTTGAGTCAAAAACCAATTTTCCACTACAATTGGATTAAAATTATCTTGAAATCCTTTAGCATTTTTATGGTTTCCAAGTACTTGAACATTATCAATAGCCCACTGAGCATTTTCCTTTCCTAGAAAATTAAAGAATAAAACTACTCAATATTCATTCGATATATTAAGTGGTAACAATGATAAAAGGGCATATGAATTGTATGTGTTTATAATGATAAAAAATCATATAATAAATGCACAAATTTTTAATAAATGCTAGTATGAACATTTATTAAAAACATGAATTAAATTTATTGTTCATTATCATTCATTAAATTTATTATTACTTCCTTTTTAAGTTTAAACATAATAAAATTCAGAGGAGATACTAAAAGAATGTAAATCGATTCTTAACATTTAAATTACATATAAATTAGAAACTATATGATTTAATATGTTACTAAAAGTAATTTCTAGAATTTGCATTGTCTTAATATCTAATAAAATTGTTCTTTTTCATAATAATCATACTGTTTTCTATATGAAAAAAGATAATAAAAGCTGAAATCTCATAACATTGTAAAATCCTCATTTAGAAGAAAAATTTATACTACATGCATAAGAAACAAATAAACAATTTAAAATATTACCTCTCTTATTTAAAGGTTGCCACCATCTAAAAGAAGTGCTGCTTGATTTTGCCTCTTTAGACAATGGAAGCTCAATAGATGTTGGCTTCTGACTAAATATTTCATAATCTAATTCCCTTAATGTTTGCCATGTTAGTCCATGTGTTGTAGAAAATTGAACAAAAATATTCTCTCTTCTATCAAGAGGTCTTCGGCAAGTAGCAGAATTTTGAACACTTCCTAGTTGAACAATGAATTGCAATGTTCTGTAATAATTGTAAAACATTTTAGACACCATATAAATGAATAATAAATTTATAATATACATCATTTTTTCAAAAATGTTGAATTAAATGAATTTGAAGACTTTTTATATTTTGACTCCAAAATAACAAATAGATTCATTATTTAACTTATAAAATAAACTACTGTCATTGTCTTTACAATAAAAGAAAATTAAGACCAACAATTATCAGAAGCATAATTTTCCTTTTAAAATTTAATTATTATTTGACTAATGAACCGAAACTAGTATAATTAAAATATAAAATACCATTTTAAATTATTATTTATTTTTTCATGTTAAAATACACAAACTTTATGATAAAAAAGAATTTGACTAAGAAATATTTCAGCCTTCTACTATATACAAAAAGATTAATTCAAAAATTTTAAAAATATTTTAATGCATTTTTAGAAATATGTAAGAAATTGAAATTAATCCTTTTGATTAAAGCTCTAATCAGACTGATAATATTTAATACATATTCAACTACTTCAGACAACCAATATTCATTTAATAGTTAGAGAGTATATTTTAATTTATGTTTATTTCAAAACTTCTATCACATATATAAGCATAAAATAAAAATTAACTTATATTTATGTAAAAGCTAGTGATTTTTCTGCAACCCCCAAATTAACATTTTCATAATTCGGAGTAAATTTTTAAAACCAAACACTCAAATAATATTCAATATCTCAGAATAATTAAATTACATATCTAAATACTAACTTTAAATTTGTTGTATCTAAGTCCATGGTTTGAGCTAATCGATAACCAAGCTTCCCAAAGTAAAGAGAGTTTCCTAAAGATAAGTTTCCACACCCTAATCCAAGCTGTCCTCCAAAAACTTCCCAATTTTGAAGTAAATCATTCACATCATCAAATCTATCAATCATACCAGATGGATTTTGTTGAATACTGCTGCAGGTTGGACCTTGAAATTAAATATTTTTATTAAAAAATTTAAGTATAATAATGGCCATAAATAAATACTATAATAATTTATTAAATATATTACACTACATCAATGGTTAGATAGAATAACTTTTTTTTTAAAATTATTTAAAAAAATTCATCTATAAATAGTAATATTTAATTTATGATAACATAAGAATTTTTTTTAAAAAAAAATATTACAGTAAACAAACTAGTCATAACATTATGAAGCAAATAATACAAAAAAAACCCTAATAATAAAATAAGAAATAAATATTCTTTTTTTTTTCATTTATAATAAAATGGGTAATATAGCAAGCAATAAAGTTTTTATTTCAATCACATCTACTTCTATAAAATACATTTATTCATGAAAATATTTTTTTGAAAAATTCCTAATAATTTTTTTAAAAAACAACAATAAGTAACAAAGCATAGTAATATTTTAGCATATATTAAAAACGCAGTAATAAATACATCACATTCAAAATATATTATAAACACAGTTTAAATTTCTTACCTTGATAACCAGGATCACATGCACATATTTGTTTTTCACAGCTTCCATGACCGGAGCAATGCAAAGGACAAGGATAACCAACATAAAATTCATCAATTGCAAAAGGAGGTAACTGAGCAAATTTTCCAGAATATTGAGCTTCTTGTTTCCATCTTAATAAGGTTTGTCTATTGATTTCATAAAAAATAATATTGTATAAGTTAAATGCATGTATAGGTTTATTTACTTACAGCAAAAAGATGTTAATAAAACAATGCTTTCTATAATACAAATATTTAATTTTTATAAATGTAAAGTAAAAATTGATGGACTTATAAATTGCTTCAGTTAGAAAGATAATCTCAGATACTTAACAAAAATAAATAAACAAATGAAATAAAATATTATTTGTAAGCAATGTATAAAATATAGATGAAACAAACACAAAATTAATTAAAGTAAATGTGAATTAATGCTTAACTATTAATAATTTTTAACAGCATTAGATTATATGCAAATTCAATTGAAAAAAATTCCCGAAAGAGAAGGAGAACATAGCTAAAAAAAATAGTACATTACTTTTGTGCCAAGTGATGTGTTACAGGAATAAGCACGCGTCTCCAGGTTCCATACAACCCTGAATAATAAGTTGATGCTTCATGTGCAGATCCAAAACACTGTGAGCCTGTGTAACACTGCTCTTCTACCAAAGACCATGTAACACCAGAATCATGAGAATATTCTAATTGCACAGCACTGTCCCAGTCAAATTTGTTAGAGCAACCAACATTAATCTATAAATATTATTGTAAATTTATTTACTGGATTGAATTTTGAAATTATTTCATTAACACATAATTCCCTCAACAGTTAGAAATTAAGATAGAAATAAAATATATTTATTTGATTTAATAACAAATTTTTTTATAAACAAAAACATTAAAAAAATAAAGATTTTAATAAATAATTAAGGAGAGATAATAGTAGCTACACTACCTGGAACATAATGACTTGTCCTTCTCTTAAATAAAGAGGTCTAGTTATAAGAAATTTGAATCTTTCATATCCATTCAGCAGCAATACTTTTCTTGTAGAATTGCAATAATGCTGCATAGATGATTTTGTTATAGCTGATACCATTTTTTGTTCTTCTGGAGCAGAAACCTTAAAAATTTTTTTTCAATTTTGAGATGTTGCTTTACTTTCAAATAAACGATTCATTAAAAAAAACATTAAGAATTAAATATCTACACAAAAAATTAGCTTTCAAGATTAATTTTTGAGTTGTAAAATAATAATAAAGTTATTTAAGGAACAAAATTTTCAGTAAATATGTTAAATTTTTGTAATCCTTAAGATATCCTCAAACTTAGGTAACTATAGAAAGAAATGGAGGAGGAAGGAGGTGCAAGTGAATGTGAAAGTACTTTTAGAAATGGGAAAACATCAAAATTGCTTAAAATTCTGAATAATTAAAAAATTAACATTCTATATTTTAGAAGAGAATTAAATTATCTATAACAAATTTTCCTTTACTTTCAAAAGCATTCGTAAAAAATATTACATATCCTAATCTCTTCACACAAACAAATTTTTATTCTTCATAAGTATCAAGTTTGAATTTCAACATTTATTTTCTATTTTCTAAAGGATTATTTATAATACCATAACACTTTACATCCTTTTAATGAAAATAAAACTAAAATCTCAAACAAACTGCTGCTTTACAAATTGATGTAAGAAATTAATGTTTGAAATAAAAATTATCTTTCATTTAAAAATCCTTTCAATGATATCTCTATTATATTATGTTAACGATGGATAATACAGATCTTTGTTGAGTGCTGCTCACATTGGAAATTTTAATCCATTTTTTTTTTTTTTTTTGTATATTTCAGAACTTTTTTTTTTTCTCTGAACCCTGTAAAATTGACAAAGTAACTGGTATTTCATTATAGAGAATTTATGTTCACAGCTATGTTCTATTTATATCACAATTTTACTGACACATTTTTATGATATATTTCATGAGATTATATATCATTAGAGCATAATTCATGTTTTTTATTTAAAAAATAAAATGTTCATTAAATGTTCTTAATCAAATTTTTAAGGGGTGATGGGTTTAGCACGTTAAACCCATTATAAAAGATTTATTCGGCCCTTCCTTACATTCAGATAGTACTTAAGCAAATATTTTTAAGAGCTTTTAATCATTCAATTTAATTACTTAGTATGACATCAGTTAATCAAAAAAAATTTAAAACTTACAGAACTAATATTAAAAAATTTCATTATATTCAAACAGAAGCATTTAAAAAAATTATATTGAGAAATGCTATAAGTATTAAATATTTTATTCAATACTCACCTGTTGCATAGCTTCCAAGTTATCTGGCTGTTTGCTGTTAGCATTCAAGTAGACATCATCAAGAGCCCATTGGTCTTTGCCTTCTCCAGAATGCTGGGGTTGCCACCAACGAACTCGTGTGCTGTATGTACGAGCTGTATGTGGTAGAGTAACATGCTCTAATCTAAAAAAATCAATTTTATAAATTTAAGATTTTGAGAAATTGAATTAAATATTTAAAGAAAACAATAAAAACTACAAGAATTTAGAAAACAAGTTTAATAGATCAATGTTAACTGGTGAAAAATTTCAAGAAAATAAAATTTTGCAGGTAATCATTTCAAATGCATTTGATACAGAAATTCAAATTATCCAGTATCCTAAAAATGCTCATGAAAAATGAAAAATTCTGAATATAAAATAAAACTTCATAAAATTCCTATTACCTAATATCTCATTAGAAGAATCCATCTTATATAAATTTTAAGAAATAGATAAGTTCTAGGAACCTGCAGCAAGACAAAATATGTAATGCCATAAAACATTCATAAGCCAAAACTATTTACAAAAGATAGAATTCTTTATAAGTCCTTAAAAAATTTTATTAAGTGTATTTTAATAAATTCATAATGGCTATAGTAAAAAAAAATCCATAATTAGATTGGTATTCAGTAAAGTAACATCAGTCAGAGATGAAATAACAAAAAAATATTTCAGTGTTAAAAATGTTTCATTTTAAACTAATGTTTGCAGAATATATATATATATATATATTATCAAATATTTTTGGCAAAAACCAACTTAAAACTTAAAATATGAAGACTAGAAAGAAAAAAAAATGAAAATCCAAACCTTGAACTTCTGTAATTTTGGGGATCCAGTTCCTTCAATAAGTTCCAGGAAATACCTGCATCATTTGAATATTGAACTAAAACTCCTTCATCTTTTTTAGATGCATTGTTGCATGTAGATGGATCACCTCCCCCAATACGAATAAAAAATTGCATGAAATCAGTATTTTCTGTGTCCATGTCACTTGTAACTAATTGTCTTATACCATCCTATAAAAAATCATATTATACATTAATATAAAAATAAAATTGAATTGCAAGGCAAAGCATAAACTTTTCTTATTTTCTCGAAATTTCAATCAAAATGATTTCTTTAATATAAAAAATTCTTTTTATGAGGGTTTACTAATTATTTTATTGTAAACAAATATGAAAATTACTGAATCCAATCACCAGATATGTATAAAATTAGCATCTGACAAAAGTTACTGGATTATACCATTCAAATAATTTACAATTATGCTAAGCAATCTGTGAATGAAACTATCGTACAATATAAACAACTTTAATTAAAATTTAAAATAATTTTTATCAATTTTAATTTGACAATTTTAAAATTGAAAAAAAAAAAAATAACAATATCTGCTGATAAAATAAAATAAATCTCTAGGACAATACCAAAGATTTTTTTTTTTTTAATTTCTTAAAACATTTGAAAAAAGTTACATTAATACAAATCAAAATAACTAACTTGATAAAAATATACTGCAGATCCTGACCCTATGGGACCACATCCTTCATCAGCTGGCATAACAGCACCTCCACTAATATCAAAATTTCCTTTGACAAGTTCCTCAGGTGATTCAAATTTTTTAATCATTTTGTTCTTCAGTTTATCCTGAGGGACACAACTTTTTCCATAAAATCCAGGATCACATCTGAAAATTCGTTTTTAACAAGTGAACACATAATATTCAATAAATTGACATTAAATGTTTATTATTAATAGGCAAAATTAATAGGGAATAAATATCAATTAATATATTTAGGAGTAATAATATTTTAAATGAACAGTTTGTATTCATAATATTCACATTCATAATACTAATTTTGAAAAGAAAAGAAAAAGTAAGCTTTTTTTTTCCTGTAGACTAAATTCAAACAATTTTCCTAAATTTCAATTCAGTAAAATTTTTATATGTGACAAAGTTTTGATTAATTAATACTTTATTAATTTCGGTATTTAACATTTTTTAAAAATTTTAATTGTAAAACATTCATGCTCTGAATTTCCAAATAACTATAAATGAACAGTCAACAATAATGCTATCATGTATACAAAATATTTAGACGAGCAAGATAGAAATAAATTATGTCCTTTTTACAAGTATAAAAACAGTTCAATACTTACATGCAAGAACCATCTGTACATCTTCCATGACCACTACACATATCTTTACATTGTGGTCCAATATATAAATTATCTACAGCCCAGTTGTCACTTGTATCAAATTCATGTTGAATAAAACGGAAGCGAGTGGAACTAGACCTGAAAAACATGATTTGGATAAAATAATGAATAAAAAATTCACATCTATATACAAGAAAATACTATATTTTGTTTTCTTTCTATAAATAGTCACAAAATCAAACTAGTTAATTGAATGAAAGGAATCAAAATAAAATATAAGTAAAAATAAAATGACAAACAACTAAATCAGAGCTAAATTTCATGCGAATCCAAATAACTATGAAATATTTATAGTTATACACATATAAACATACACAAAAACAAAATAAAAAATTTAAAATGAAATGCTTATCAATTCAAATAGTTTAAAAGTCAGATACTTTAAGAGGTATTCTATGTAATGTCTTTCTTATTCAAATAGTATAGAAATTAAAGTACAATAAGTTTAGAAAGCACATTTAAATATAATAAATACTGAAACAAAAAAAAAGTTAAAATTTTAATTCTCCATAAATAATGTCACATCAATAATATTCCAGAAATTATATGCAACATATAAACTTTCAAAACTGAATTATTGAAGCATATTTTCTTTTAATTACTTTTCTAATATTACAGATTCAAACTCACCAAGTTGCTGGAAGAAGGCTTACAGTAACACGTTTCCATTTGCTAAACTCAGTAGCATCATACACTGTGCCTTTAGTAAAAACTCCATTACAACTTCCATTAGATGGTAAACAGGGTTTATAAACAGGAAACCAATTCATTCCATGATTTGTTGAGAATTCTAAACGCACCTGATTAATATTTAGAAATTTTAAAAATGACAGTATTTAATTACTAATTATATAAAAAAAGGCACATTTTTTCTAAAAAAATTAAATGCTTATTTAGAACAAATAAGCATCTCACTTGATTTTTCTTTTCAGAAGAAAACATGGAGCCACATCCCATTAATAAGTCAAATTGAACCATATAAGAAGGGCCAACAGTTATAGATTTAGTTTCAAGAGAACGAGTAATACCATTATACACCTCTTCATCAAACCTGTAACAATATTTTGAGATCAATATAATAAATTATATCTTAAAATAATGATCACATAAAAAAGCAAGATTGGGTTTTTTTTTTGCCCCTTAATTTTTATATATCAATGACGGTTAATATTTTTAAATAACACCTACAGCAATTAAAAACAAATGACAGGAAATATTTCAAAAGTTATTTAATTATTAATAGTTATTTATAGGTTCGAAAATTGATGCAGGAGCATTGAGCATGCAATATATATGAATACATGTTAATACAAAGGCAAACATTAAATTCATTTGACCAAACATGTGAAAATACAATTTAATATCAATAAATAAGGAGGAAACTCTGCATATGCCTTTTGAAACATTAAAGAAATTAAAATGAATAACTCATAAAAGCAATACATATTCTTAATATCAAACTAGAGCCAACAAATGATATTGAAAAAAAATTTTAGAATATTTTTAAAAAGATTTTGCTTATAATCCAAAATTATGTGATTAACTTACACAACTGCTGCTTGTTCAGAGCTGCAATACTTTTTCACTATTCCCGAACTATAACGGATTGAAGTATTCATAGCATTAAGATCTGAGAAATTTAAAGAAATAACATTTAACAGAGACGAAGACAAACTGATATCATCCACAGCCCAAACATCTTCTGATTTACCAGAATGATAAGGTTGCCAAATTTTAAACATGCACCACTCTTGCTGAGAAGTGCTTGGCAAAGGTAAAGATACTATCCTGAAAAATTATAAATAGGTTCATTTATATCTTACATAAAATTTTCCCACAAATATTACTATTAACAATATGAAATTATCAACTCTTTGAAGAAAGTGAATTTCATATAAACATTAATAAAACATTCTTTTATACTCAAAAAAAGTAAAAACTCTTTAGAAGATTTTATTGAAACATAACAATGTGTTAAGAGTAATTTCTTTTTGTATATAAATTATTTATGTTTTAATGTAAGAATTGATAAAACACTTTTTTACATAAATAAATAAAAGGAAGAAAAAAAACTTTAAGAGACTTAAATTAAAATATAACTATGTTTTAAAAATTGTTTGTTTTAATATAAAAAAAAATATATGAAATAATAAATGAATTACATTTCAAACACATAATTCAATATTTTGGAAACATAGCAGAAATTCATTTGAACCACTCATCATGTATTTACACTATTAATAATTTTTTCACATTACAAAAAATATGTTTTAATGAATATCATGATCTTTTGTTTAAAACTACATTGATAGTACAATTATTTACAAAACGAATAATCAATAAAACTTGTCAAAATATAATTATAAAATAAATAATTAATAATCCAAATACAATTTTTGAAGAAGTAAAAATACATTTCAAAATTATCCCATCAAAAATACATATTTAGTACACAATTTTAATCACGCAATAATTTTAAATGTTCATATTTTAAAAAAAAATTTCATGTAAACATTAGAAAGGAAATTTACTCTATATAATAAAGTAAAACATTTAAAACTAATGCAAATGATGAATTTTAGAATTGAATTATAAATAACTTTACAAGCAAGAAATATCTAAATCTCACTTTGGTTCTCGAAATTTTGATTTGTCAAAAAGCTCTAGAAGATCCCATGTTAAACCACCATTACACGAATAATGGACATACACAACTTCTGATGGATGATCTGGTGATAGACAAGGACTTTTTTTAGATGAACTGCCAATTCGCAAAGTAAATTGAAAAAATCTAGGATAGAAAACAATTAAACTACATGATTATTGGGTACATTACTTAGCATACTTAAGCATATCCTTAAAATTTTAGATCAAATATTTTACCTAACAAAAGTAGTATTGACTTCTTTAGTAATCAGATACCTAGGGCCTGGCTGATCAAATACTACAGCTTTACCACTACCCAGAGATCCACATTGATATCCCATATCAGCTCCAAAAATCTATGCCAAAACACAGGAAAAAATGGTTATTAATTTTTAAACAAAGTTTTTTTCAAAATATATAAATCTTAACAAACAAATCCTTGAACATAATAAAATGAACATTGTAAGACTGACAATCAGAGTTATTATCTATAAAAATTTCAAACCCACATTGAATTCAAAAAAATTATTCTATTAAAAATAATAAGAGCATTTTAAGAGGGATTGTTAAAATAAACAAATTTCAAGTAATATTTTTCAGAAAGAAAGACTAAAAAAAATTTTAATGCTTTACAAATGCACCAAGGAAAACAGATTAAAAAATTATACATGCTTCAAATGACTATATATATATATAATATATATATATATATATATATATATATAATGATTCAACTTAAGTACTTAAATTTGTTATTACTTAACTGAAAAAATAATTTATTTCCTAATTTTTCCCATCCTCTAAGTCAGAGGTCTTCAAAATTGGTTCTGCAGAACCCTAGTGTTCCCTGGAACTTTTGACAAGCATTCCACAAGGGATCACTATTTGCTTAATCAAAGTGCCAAAGTATTAGACAGTTTGCTTGTAAAAATAGGTATAAATAAATATTTTATGGATAAAGTAAAATCACGTGCTTCAAATACATTAATCGAGATGCATTAGGTCACATATTGGCCACCATTCTTTGGCTTAGGTCAGGGGTATTCAACACTTTGGGGAATCATTTGCACTTAGTGCGTTTCCTTGGATGCTTTTTCGAGAGTCATAAAGCAACCAAACATATAATTCCATTTGGCCGTGAACTCGCCGAAAAAATTTCAATTAGACGTATTCGTTTTAGATGTATTTTTTTCAAATTCTCCCCCCACACACTCCAAAAAAAAGGTTTGACATTGTGATAGATAATCAGGGAGGATTGTGGCAACACAATAAATGTTGACAGGAAATTTTATGGCTCATTAGGGAAACCCGCTCTTTCCCTTAAGAGTTGAGGCACTTTCCATTGAGATATTCCTTCAAAAGGGTGAGGGTAAGAATTTCTTTAGTTGCCAGCAATAAGGGCACTAGGTATCAGTAAGTGTTTGTATGTCAGCTTGGTTTGAGATTTTATTGGATTTGAATTAAATACATTCTTTGATATAGTTTTTTCAATATAACCATTTATTTAAATGAAACAAAAAGCCTCTTTAAAGAAGAAAATAGGTTATATACTCACTTTTGATTTAATATTAATTTGAAGCCTTAACAAATTAGGGTGGTGGATGGGAATCTGTTATTTTATTCATTTGGACAAATTACTTTTTCTGTGTCTTCTTTGTTTGGCTAACTCACATTTTTTTCCCCTTCACATGAAAATTATCAAATAGAATTAAGTTTTTGAAGAATATCTATAAATTTCTAGAAATATCTACAAATAAATATACATAAAATTTCCGCTTTATTTCAAAAAAATAAATGAAAATAATGAATATATTCTATTTCAAAAAAATAAATGAAAATAATGAATATATTCTATTTCTTTGTTTCTTACTATAATCAATACTTTCAGTTTTTAAAATAATGATTATTTCATTAAAAGATGTCAAAAAAAAAAAAAAAACCCGAATATTTTAAAAAATTAAAATTATTAAAAATAAAAAATTTTTAAAATTTTTTTTTTTTTTTGTAATTTCATTGAAACTCAATGGATCAGTGAAAAGTCATTTAGAAACAAAACTTCCAACTTTACATAATAAAAGTTTTGATTATTTCAAAATAAAATGTAATGAGTTGAAAAATAGAATAATAACCTTTAAGAACTTTGTTAAACATGATAATGCTTTGAAAGGATCACATTGTATAAGTTAATTGTATTGCTCAACAGGGTGAAGCTCATACGATCGCAGAAAGCTTAATTAAACTGTGTGTAAAAGATGCAGTTACTTCTATTATTGAGGAAGAACATGCTAAATTAAATGATTGTGTACCTCTATCAGATACTACAATTTCAAGAAGTGTCAAAGATAAGTCTAATTTTTGTGAAAATGAGCTAAAAGACATTTGAAAGCTTCTGAACGTGGATTTACTATTCAACTTGAAGAAACTACAGATATAACTGGATTATTGATTTAACTCGTCATTGTGAGATAAATATACATGGAATGACTGCTCAAGAAGATATGCTAATTTGCAAAAGTCTACCAACTAGAAAAACTGTGGAAGAAATTTTTAATATTGTAAATTCATATTCAAAAACATGATATATCTTGGAATTTGTGTCATCAAGTATGTACCAATGGAGCAAAGGCAATGCTTGGAAAATTGAATGGTGTAGTTGCATGTATGAAACAAAAAAATCCTTACCTGAGAAGTACTCATTGTTGTCTTCTATCGACAAGCTCTTGCAGTGAAGAAAAAACCAAAAGAACTTAAAAAAGTATATAATGATTGTGTGTTAAAATTATAAATTTTATCAAACCAAGACCATTTAATTCAAGACTTTTCAATTTATTGTGTGAAGGTATGGAAAGTTTACATAAAACACTACTATTGCACATGAATGTCCATTGGTTAACTCATGGAAAAATGTTGATAAGATTTTGCAAATTAAAAGATGAAATAAGAATTTTCTTAACTGAACATGCACCTCTCTCTCTCTCTCTCAATTAGCTCAGAAATTAAATGATGAAGTTTGGATTCAGAAAGTTGTGTATCTAGCAGATATTTTTACCTATTTCAATGAGCTCAACATATCGCTGCAAAGAACAACTATCACTATTTTCAAGATACAAAGTAAAATTAACGCTACTCTTTTGAAATTGAAATTTTGGACAGATTGCATTTTGAAAGGTAATCTTGAATACTTTCACAATTTGCATAGTATTTTAGAAGATAGTAAAGCTAAATCTCAATAAAAATGTGAAAATTACTGTGGTCCAACTTTTATCAGATCTGCAAAAGACATTTCTTGAATATTTTCCTGTTCAAAAAAGAAATTATTTTTGATCCAAAATCCTTTTCAAGACTGTGACACCTCTGAACTCCCAATGAAAGAAAGAGAACAACAAATTGATATATTGACTGACACTGAACTGAAACTGAAATTTAGTTAAGTTGACATTAAGCATCTTTGGATTGACATCAGAAAAGAATATCTTCAAAATGCCAAAAGAGCTGTGAAAATCTAATGTCATTTGTTTCAACCTATGTATGCAAAAAACCTTTCTCTTTGTACGCTGCAACAAAAACAAAATACAGAAATGGATTGGATGCTGAAGATGACATTAGGTGGCAGATTTCAACAATTATTTCAGATGTAAAAATATTATGTAATGAAAAACAATCACATCCAAGTAATTAATAATTTTTTTTATATTTTGTTATAATTTAAAATATTGTTGGTACTGTTAGAATATATTTTAGAAGAAAAAAAAATCTCATTAGCTACCTTATTGTTCATTACCTTATTAAGATGTTTACATTGTGATAAAATAAAAATGAACAATAATTTTGTAAATTTGAATAGGATTAAAGCTTTGAGATATCCTATTGTTTTTTTTTTTTTTTTTTTTCAAGCTCTTTGGTCAAGGGGGTTCCTCCAAGAAAACAGTAAGCTCAAAGGATCCTCCAAAGTGTAAAAAGTTAAATACCTCTGCTCTAAGTCAAAAGTATCCTTTAATTTATGTGATCACATGCTCAAATCTGTTGAATCAGCTTGCACATAATCATAAATCTGTCAGAAATAATCTCTACTAGACTGATAAACATCAGGGAAAATCCCATGGAAACCCTTCATCTTATACCACATAAGTTACCTCATGACTTGGAAAAATATCCCTAGAAATCCCTACAATAAATTAACATTAACAATAAAAATTCTTGCTCTTCTGATGTATCTGAGATGGCATATTTTTGTCCCTTGCCTTTTACATTTTATTGATGCATACATGTTGAATTTCTCTCTCATCAAAATGAATAAATAATCTGTAGTGAACCAAGATGTTCTTATTTAACCCAAAACCAAAATCATTAATGCCTTTTTACACTTTGCTTTCAGTGTTATTATATATATATATATATATATCAACTTCATATTTAGACTACAAATTCAAGTTTTAAACATAAATAAACTTTTAGTTTATTTTAAATGATCTTACTTTGTTGATGCCTGCCAATTCATTCAATTTAGCAGATTGAAACATTTCTGACAAATAAGATGGAATTATTACAGAAGCAATTTCACACTTCTGACCAGAATATCCCATATCACACCTAAATGAAATATAATAGTTTAAAAAAAATATTCAAACAGTAATTATTCTCTCATTAATATTCAATATTACATCTATTGCATTACAGAAAATACTCACTGACACCCAGAATTTGTACACTTTCCATGACCACTACATCCACTTGGGCAGATACCAATATAAACTGAAAAGTGAGAAAAGAATGGTATTTTCAAAACAAAGAGTCATAAGATAAATTGTGAAAAATAACCAATTAGTGAAATGAACAAAAATATTTGATAAAAGCAGAACATTTTGATTAATTACTCAAAAGGATATTTCAACAAAAATGTCGTAATAATTGATGTTAATAAGAAAAGATTGAACAGCTTTTTTCAAAATTTGTTTAGTTACTATTCCATAATTTAATCAATAGACTGTTCTGAACAAACAATTAAATTGTTTGACAATATAATTTCATAAAAGCTAACCGTTGCTCTAATATTCAAGCATCAATATTTAAAATTTATTGCATCTCCATGCACTGTACTTTTCTCCAAAACAAAATATCAAAAAAAAAAAAATCATATTGTTTAACAAAAATTTTAATATACATTTTTTTAAAAACATTTAATATATTTTTTTAAAAAAAAAAATTTAAAACTAATATTTTTTTAAAAAAAAACAATTAAAAGAATCACAAATAGTCAAATAATTTTTTTCTTTGAATATAATACTCATAAATGTTCATATTTTTATTCATTTTTCTTGTCAAAAAAATTATTTGCAGAAATCTTTTAATTATATTTTTATATACTGACTCAACAAAATATCAATTATGTTAATTTTATAATTGGTTTTATATAACAATAAATTTTGCTTTTATATATTACAATAACTATCAGAAAGCTAGTTGAAAATATCCACCAATGAAAAATATTAGTCATTTAGATTATATAACTGTTTAAAATTACCACAAATAAAAATTATTGGTCATTTAAATTGTATAACTACTTAAAATAATTATTTTAAAGAAAAATTATCTGCAAAACAAATTTTATATTGAAAAAATTTCAATAAAAATACGTTTCCATACCATCATCAACAGCCCAGTTTGAAGTAGAATATTTTCCAGATTGTTTTACACGGAATCGAACTCCATCTATAAGAGCTGCATATGGTAATGGATAGGAAACTTTATTCCACCTGAAATTCATACAGTAAATTTAGTACTTTTATTTTCATAGGATTCTTGAAATTTGCATTTAAATTATTTACATTTACCCGTTCATATCGTGTGATGTTAAACGTGATTTCAGGGACGAATGACTACCATTGCATATTGGTGGTAGACACATTTCATGCAAAGAATGCCAACTGTGTCCAGATGTTGTGCTGAATTCCACAGAAACTCTGAAAAAAAAGAAAGGGTACAGTTAAAATATTAAGTAAAATAAAAGGAGTTTTTCAATTTCATTCAGCATTCAGATAGATATTTTACTTATTTTCAATTTTTTAATGATTTAAATAAAATTATATTTCCCTGGAAAACATATGTGCACTTTTTCCTTACTAGAATATTATCTATAGCTATAATCTATCAAATATTTGATAAAATATTTTTCTATTAGAATATTAGGATATTAATAAAAATAAAATAACTACATTACTTTCAAACTCAACAAAAATTTATGAAGCATTTTTATGATTAGGAAGAGCACAAAATTAACTATTTTGGCATATTTTATCATTCAAATAAAGGGAAAATGTAAATAAATGCATCTGTATTAAAGCAAATGTATAAGTGTGATTAAAAAAAATTACTTTCGTACAAATATAGAAGTTGTTTTCACAAATAATGTTATTATTTATTTATCAAGAGCAAAAAACTACAGAAAGAAAAACTTTGAGAAGGACCCAATTGAAAGAAAACTTTGTAATTTGTACTATCTCATAAAAATATTATTAGTTCAGTTCTTTTAATTTTTTTTTTAAATGTTTATTTCATAACAAAGAAAAATCTTTAAAAATAAGCACATGTTGCTAGTTAATATAAATTTAAACAAAAATAGTAAATGAAAAAAAAAATTAATTTAAAAAAAAAAATATCAAAACCTCCAAATCGAAAAAAAAAAAAGTTAAATAATTTAACAGAAATTTTTTAACAGTTTTTAACTTACGCATTTGCTGTCAAATTAGGCCCACATTGAAAGTTGATTTTAAAATTCAAAACATGAGTGATTTCAGATTGCAACAAGGGTAACAGGAGAACATTATCCACAACCCACATATCTTTATCTTTTCCACTATTAGAGGCTTGATTCCAACAAAATCTAGTTCGATCTGTTTGGGCTTCTGCCGGTATTGGAAGAGAAACAAGAGTTGGCTCCTAAAAATTATATTACAATTTTTTTTATAATATATACAGTTACTTTGAACATAAATCAAAGCAAAATAAAAGTAAAATGCAAAAACACATACTGAATGTGTCTATATGCAAAGTGATAACAAATTTTCTTTACAACACACACACACACACACACATATATATATACTAGCTAAAACATATATACAAATAAAATAATTCTAAAATCCTTATTATCGAGAAGAAATTAATCAAAATTTCTGGAATGAATTATTAATTTATTAAATTATTTTAAAACTTAAAACAGTTGTAAAGAAGAAAAAAAAAATACCATGACTGTTGCATGAATCACATCAGTTAACATGATTTGTTCACCTCGAGCTGTTTCAGCATAAACTAATACTGGAGTGTTATGGCTCATATCAGTATCTTGCTGTATTTTAGAACAATTTTCACCACCTACAAAAGAAAATGTAATATATGTTACACAAGAGGCATTTATAAAACAAAATATAAAAAAGATAAAATAAACTAATTTAATTAAACATCATTTTTTAATCATTTTATAATTCAAATGAATGGATCAAAAGTTTCATTCATTTGAATTGTATATCACTAAATGTTTGAAATCTTATTCTTTTACATAGCAAGTTCAAATAAAATATTTCACTTATCAATAAGTAAAGAGCATCCTTTGATAATTTTTCCCTCAAATTTATCATTAACATATTTTATCAAATACTTTAATAAAATATAAAGCTCCTAAAAAACTGAGTAATGTAACTTCAAACTTAAGCCATAGCTCACTCATGTTTAGAAATTGAAATGTAACAATGGTAGCATATCTGCCAGGGCAGTGTATCAGATGGAATTTTATTTCTCTTCTATTTTTGAAATTTTGCTAATTTAGATTGTAAGTTATGCACAAGTGAAATAATTAATGTAGAATTTGTGGTAAAATTTAAAATGATATGAGCATTCAGGTTATTCTAAGTTTGAATTCATTTGAAACTTACTTAACTACAGTAGGATGTGCTCAGTGTAAAGACAATATAATGTATGTACGTTTGCTATGTGGGTTGATAAAACACAGCAATCAGGCCATAATCTTATACAATCATATTAGCTTTCAGAAATTGGAAATTAAAAAAGAAGATGAAAATAGTGACACTGAAATAAGTGATTTAGAACAGAGTGATGAAAGTGACTGATGGTCATTTGTTAAGTTCATTTATGACATTGATATATCAGATTTTGAGTCAATAAATGTGGTTTAAATTAATTATAAAATTCTGCTTGATTATCTAATTTACTTATTATTTTTAATAATATGACAATTTATGGTGATAAATGACGTTTACCGAACTAGTAAATACCGGGTGGCCCAGCGGGTAATGTTTGAAACAAAGTCCAATAGATGGCTCTAGGTGCACGTGAGTGAAGCCAAACTTGGTGCGCATGCTCCGGTGAGTGGGCAATTGTAAATGTGATGTTCCTTCAGTCTGCGGTGCGCTTTAGCGGGTGATTCTCGTTAGTAAACATGAACAAATATTCGACGGATGTTCGCGTCTTTATTGTGCTACAAATGGCCAGATGTGATGAAAATGTTAAGGCAGTTCAACGAGCATGGCAGGAGAAGTTCCACAACAAGAATTGGCCAAACAAAAGGACTATGGCAAGGTGAGTCATTTTGTGCGTTTTACGGTACAAATGTTTTCCTTTTTGCTTCCATGTTTGTACTGAAAAATGTGTTTCAATCCTCTTCCCTGTAGACTGTATGCCAAGTTCAAACGTACTGGATCGGTGGAAGACGATAAAAAAGCTTCCAAGATGGTATCGAATGGCCTCCATATTCACCAGATCTGAACCCCTGCGATTACTACCTATGGGGTTATTTGAAGAGCAAAGTGTGGCAGACAAGTCCTACGAACCTTCCAGAACTCAAAACCGCCATTACAACTGCTGTCGACACGATTGACAGTGAGGCCTGCTCACGAGTAATGGTTGGATTCCAGAACCGCCTAACTGCTGTCCTTGTTAAAGATGGCGGGCACTTCGAACCTCTTTATCATTAATTGCCCAATATGTCCATTCAATAAAAGTCATTAAATTCTTCTCATGTCTCTTATTTGTTTGTATTTTTTTCATTTGTTTCAAACATTACCCGCTGGGCCACCCTGTATGATGTCTATTAGAAATCAGCAGAGGTCCTTTTTGGTATGTTCAAAATAAAATGTTTGTTTATTTTTTAAATATATTTATGTATTACTGTTTACAGTTAAATGTAAATGTTATAAAGTGTTATCAATGATCATTATATCAATATGGAAGGGAATTACTGAATAAATGAATATTAAGCTTCATGTTTCGGAATGCTTTGATGTGGTGTATATGGCGGTGCAACTTATCAAATGAAGTTTCAATTATTTTAGGTCAATTATCAAGTGTGTGGCATATATGCTCAGGTGACTTATCTAACCGAAATTCTGGTACACTATTAATACATGTATTGTATTATTGTTCAGATGTTAAATTTTAAAAAAATATCAAAATTTCATCAAAAAAAATTTTAAGAACATTTCTTTAAAATCAATTATCAACAAATTAGCATTATAACCCCTAGGGGCACATATGTTTCAACTTAATAATTCTTTTTTTATCAGTAAATTTTTAAAATTAAAAAACAATCATTGCACAGCAAAATGTACCTCATTCAACATGCTTAGCATAACATTATTGTTAGGTATTACAATTATTTGCAATACATAAATACTTACATACTTTATAGACATATTGCATCATAATATTTAATTTTTTTGGTCCTAAGAATTAAAAGGGAGAAATTAATTTTAATGGTTTAACTCTAATAATGCTTAAATACTATAGTATACAGTGTTTGGGAGAAAAATAATGAATTTGAAACAAGTGTTTCCAAAGTTTGTTTCATTTCCCAGTGGCTGAAATCTAATGAATGATCTTAAATTTAAAAAAGAAAACTTTCTTACCAAACAAGAAATGGAAGCGCAAATTTCCTGCTTTAGCAGCATCAACGAAAGGTGAACAAAATATCCGAGTTCCTTTTGCAGACATTACCAAAGCTTGTTTGTAATTGGATATTTCACATTTTGAACTCAATTCACCACCTTTAACCACCCAACTGAAGAAAAAAAATCATTAGTCAAAATTCAAATAAATGAATAGTATTGTAAATCCATTACACAGTTTATACTTACGATGTAATAGCTTTATTGAACATTTCATTAAACAAAATATCTTCTGATGCAATAACTGTTGACATGTCCAAGTCCCTTGTAACAACTGCTCGTTTTTGACGTCCATGACCACTGAATGTTAGAGCATTACCATCTGAATGACACTTCCTCTTTTAGAAAGAAAAAAAATTAACCTATGTAAATAACTTTCATTTAAATTTTTGAAAAATTCCTTACTCAGTTTATACTTATATATTTAATAGAAATAAATGTTAAGCTTTTAAGCTCTAATTTTTTGTACATGCAATAAAACCTTTAAGTATTCATTCCTCATATTACTAAAAATTAGTATTTCAAAAATTATCTGAATTCAAGCATTTTAATGTTAAAAAGTGACGAGTTTAAATTCGTGTTTTTTATTTGTATAATGTGATTTGGATAACATTCACAATAAGGCGAACAAAAAATATTAATAATTTTTAAGCATAAGAAAATTATGTTAGAAAAAAAAGGCACCTTAGAAATGAACAAACTATTTAAGAAATTTTCAATCGACTGTGTTATTTGCCTTCTTTCTTTAAAATTGTTTAACATACATCTACACAGAAAAATGTCAAAGCTTAATTTAGATAATGAATAAATTCTCAACTTATTCCTTAAATTTACATCATTCAAAGAATGAATCTGGCTTTAAATAGAAATAAAATTAAAATTTTTACTCTATAAAATAATTACTACCCTAGTAGGTCAGAGCAGATTAATAAATATTTTGTAGATATTAAATATTTTAGCTTAAATATTTAAAAAAAAAAAAAAAAAAAAAAACAGATCAACAAACTGTGGGATTACCTGAACAGTACCACCTGGGAAAAATAAGAAATTCCCTGGATCAATTGGATCAAAATTGTCTTCTACAAATTTTGGACGATCAGAAACACTACTTATAATGATATTGTCAATAGCCCAGCATCCTTTGAACTTCCCACTGCTAGAAGAAGATTCCTGATGCCACTGAAAACAAACATCTGTAGCTTTTGCAGATGGTGGTAAACAAAGAATGTGAACTGTAGTTTCAACAGCTGGTTGAAGTCTTAGCAAGTAAAAAATTCATACATCAGTTTAAAAATCCATTCATTTGTAAGTAATTAAATATGTTAAAAGCAAAATAATTTTACGTATAATATGAACAATAATACAGTTATATATCTAATATTAAGTACATATTAATTTAAACTGCCCACAGTATAACAATAATTTTTTTTAAATAAGTTCAGAATATTTTTACTAATGTAATTTGACCTTTCTGAATAATGGAGAAAAAAAATAAGCTGACTGAAACCTAACATCCATTAATAGAAAGGTATTATTTTAATAGAAACATTTCTGAAGAATATACAGGAGTTTTTCTGTAGCTACTTTAATAGTTTAATAAAATTTGATAGGAAAAAAAAAATACTGATAAAAAAATAAAACTTTAACAACAGAAATAAAAATAAAACAGAAATGAAATCAATGACCTAATTTCAAATACTAATATAAAAATTTTTAATTAACTGATATTTCTTTTTGAGATTAAAATAAACTTTAAATTCATCTATATATTTTTGAAGAACTGATTTTAAAATACATTAATCTTGTAACACTAAAATAAAAATGTAATAAATTCCCTTTGATTGAAATTAATACATGTGTATATTATAACAAATTAAATGAAATTTCACTTGTATTATATCAACTACCTCTTAAAATTTATTTGTTGTGTGTATTGATCCTTTTAAATTTCTTCATAAAAAAAATTTTAATATCTTTACAAAAATGCTTACTCCTTGAACCTTTTTCATTAATTTACTTTAAAATAAAATTATTTTAGTCTATTACATTCTGCTTTTATTAAAAGCAAATAACTAGATAAAAATAATATGATTAGAGGAATGGACATGAATTGAAAAAAATAGCAACCAATTTATTTATTCAGTTTATAAAATTTGTAATGAATATCCTAGACAACTTAAGCTATTCATTGACAAATATTGATAAAAGATATATATAAATTTTATAAAATTAAAATTACACCATTTTACAATTATTTAGATAAAATTTATTATTTCAGATTAAAGTAACTATAAAAAAAGTACTAGTAACTTTTCTCTTTAAATTGATACATATAATTCAAAATGAACCCATGAGCAATTTCAAATTAATTCAAGAATAAAAAGGAGAAAAGAAACATTAATTACATGTTATTAAAAACAAACAAATAATTAAATATTAAGAGGAAAACATATACCTTATTTGTTCTAGCTCATGCCATTTTGTACATTTGCCTGTTCCATAATAGACATTAATTGGAGGCTCATCAACAGCAATAGAGCAGTTTCCAACACCTATCAAGTTTATTTAAACATTAAAATAATTTTTATAACAAATTTAATACATCATATATAAATATTTTTAATTTACCTAAAGCAAATTGCAAAGTTGAAGCTGTTGTTGTATTGAGTGAAACTGTTGTCTAGAAAAAAAAATACATATAAACATAATTATTGATAAATCATGACTACATAAGACATATACAAAGATATATGAAAGAAATTAAAATTGTATACACAGATCAATTATAAAATTATATTTATTAATTTACAAAAAGATAAGTAAAAATGCCGGTAAATAAATATCAATAAAATGTCTATATTTAATGAAAAATTAAATAAATTTAAGAATATATATAATTAAATTTAATCTCTTGGATATTTCAGATATTTTTAAAATGATAATATAATAGCATTTCAAACTTTAAGCAGTATGTCTTAAATTAAAAACAACAAAATTTCGAATTTAGGGGGGGGGGTTAAAAATTTTTTTGCCTTTTTCAAAAAACATTAATAGAAAAATCACCAATGAACGGGGTCCAGTTGCACTACAGAAAGTTGCAGCTTTTCCATGTAAGACAGATCCACATTGATCATTAACTACACCGCTAATCATTTCAGACCATATCAATGAATTTGCAGCATCATAGTTCTCAAAATCTTCTCGAATCACAAGGCCTGGATCATGTACTACACTCATTACAGGATTATCAGTTGATGTTGCTGAATCTAATGAATAAAAAAACTAATTTAAATGCAATCTGTGCATTAGATTGGATTTTAATTTATTGTTTTTTCAGTTTATTCTCTTTTTCAGTTTATTCTAAAATTCATAAATACATTGATAAAAAATTATAATGCCTCATTATTAAGGCATAATTATTTTTTTAAAAAAAAAAAATCTTTATTTTTCCAATCTTTTTCAAACAAATAAAAATAATGGGTTTCATTCAATAATAAATAAATAGTACAATGTTTAGAAAATTAATTATGATAACTGCCCCAGATATTTAGCTAAAGAAAGAAATTAAAATAGATTACATGATTTGCATATTAAAATAATATATAACATACATAATTTTCATTAATGTGAAAAAAAAATGAAAGAAATAAAGGATGAAATTTCAGATATGGAGGTCCTATAACATTATTATTTATGCACTTATTTATGAATTTTATAATATGACACAATTATAAATTTATGGCTTATTAGGTATAATTTCTAAAAATTACCCACTACTTATGTAGAATTGAATTATGAATTACAGAAAATTATTTCTTCGATTTTTGGAAAAAAAATTTAATGAAACGTTACTCTTTTAAATTAATATACTTACACTCTTATAGCATACTTTTATACATAAAATATTTGTAATTACAAAGGCAGTTATAAAAATTTCAATCAAAAAAAAAAAAAACTCCAGCTTATTAGATATTAATATCATTAATCCTCATATCAGCTAAATTTTACATAGCAAACTATCATAAGAAATAATTCAGAGATGAATATTTGAAACATCACTATCAAACAATACAAATACCTCATTCTTAAATATTTGATTTTATAACAAATATACGGTAAACCACTAAAATTGCAACATTAAAAAAAGCTGAAATTTTCAAGAATCATAAGGTATATAAAACATGCCTAGCAGTGTAATCTGTACTTAGTCATTGGCAAACAAGCAATATAGAAGAGGACACTAGAATGTTTACTCATTGTCATACTTGTGCATTGTTTGTCTCCATTAAATGTCTGAATAGCTTTACATGAAAAAAAAATCAAAATGAATACATTTGGAGTCTCAGCTAGATTATAAGAAGCTGTAGTTGATTACTACACAGGAATATTTAGAAATGAAATTGTCAGCAGTAATTGTTAAAATCTAACAAATGAAATGCTGATATAAAATTAATAATTCCAGGATCATACAAATTACACAATCTAAAGGATCACAATGATTCAAAACAATCAATTCAATTCAAAATCTCTAAGTTTTACAGTACACTATACAGATATTTAAAATATTTTGCATTTTATATCTAGCCATGTAGCAAAAATATATCGTAAATCTAAATAAAGTCTTTTAATACATCCAAACTATCCATAATTGTACATTAATATTGTACAATAAAGTACTATAAGCTATAAAAACTTACTTTCTTATCCCGATCTTAATGAAGTGTGTTTTAATTACTATAAATACATCAAATATCCCTCTCAAAATCTGAAAATTATAATTAACTTTAAAGTAAAATAAAAAATGTACCTCCTGCTTCACACAGCTGAAGAGCTAATGTATCTTTAAACAACACTTCATGGCCTAATGAGGCTGTTGCTCTAAAATTAAAAAAATATTTATCTATTAAAATAATTGTATTCATAATAAAAATAATTTTATTCATTCAGAAAATAAATGCTTTCTTCATCTGAGCATATATTTCTGCATTTAAATTATTTGTGTACAGAGAACAATTCACAAAAATACAAAAACAAGACATAACATTAAAACAATTGTATTTAAATTACATATTTTATTAATCCACAAAAAGCATTGAATTACATTTTAAACAAAATTTTGGATTGAACAGATTTTAGAATGGTATACTAATGCCTTCTTTTTTAGATACACATATGTGTGTGTATTTTATATAGAGAAAAAAGAATAATTTAAATGATTGGATAAAATAATCAGAAAATTGAATGAAAGGAAACATGTACATCCCCAAGTATCTTTTTCCAAATTGTGCAAAACTCTAGTTTGAAATTTTTTTCCTTTTTTTTTTTTAAGTAATTCCAATTTTTGTTACACTTATATAACTTAACTACATTTACACAATGATTTTTACCTGGTTACAAATGCCCTATATTTTGGGGATTACAAAATATTTTGTTTGAAAAAATAAGTACTGTTTATATGATTAATCTATCTCAACAGGAGATATACAGAAAGATTGTCTAAAATTCAAAGCTATTTGCTCTGTACAAAAGATTTAGATAGTGAAAATCTTTATTCCCAAGGCACATCTATGTAAAAATAGCATGAATAATAAAACAATCAAGCTCTTTCCAAATGTTCTTGTATAACATCTTTAAATCTCGATAAGCATTTGTGTTTTAAATAAGCTGAGATATATTAAAATTAGATATTTTTTTTATTTTAAGTTAAAGAGAGAGCAATATTTAATGATGTGAGCCATTGTTCCTATACAGTTTTTTTTTTATTATTATTATTATTTATATCCAGTTATCCAGATTGGATGTAGTAGCCTATTTTATTTTTATGAGAAAATATGTTTCATTGGATTCTGAAAGTATTACATCCAATCAGAATTGGATTGTCAGACATGTCTTATTATTGATAGTTAGCAATGCCTTATATAGTACAATTATTTCAGATATAACAATATTCCTCTGCAAAAATAGTATGAATCAGTTATTCTAAATAAAATAAAATAGCTGTACTTACAAGAAATTTACACAACCTGTACCAGATGGAGGAGCCATCCATAGAAACATCAATGATTTTGCAGGTCTGTGTGATAAATGAGAGTGAACTATAGCACATACAAGCCCTCTTACACCATCTTGCTCATTAGGGAGATTAGGATTCAACAAATTCATTGTTTTAGCCATAGTACCAGAGGGTGCAGTATAAAGTCCAGTCATGAGAAAACCATCAAAATCCAAGCTTGATGACACAGTGACTAAAAGAGGAGGAGGGGATGTTATGAAAAAAAAAAATTTAAAAAAAAGGAATAATGGCAATATATGAATAAATTTAATGAAAAAAAAATCAATTACTATAAATCATTTTAAAAATTCTTAAAAAATTATGATGAATAGTGGGGCATAAGTCATCTTATTTACACTACATTAATGCTATTTACTAATGTTAAGACCCCTTAATAAAAAGAAATTAGAACTAAATTAAAAGTATTTAATAGTGCTATCTCATTCCTAGAATATGTACTAAGTTCATGAAATAATTACACATGAATTTAATAAGAGGGTGGATTTTTTAATGGCACAAGAATCATACATGGCTATGCAGCATCAAGCAAGTTATAACTATGATCTGGATAATTCAAAAATAGAAAAAAAGGTAAAATTTAAGAGACAAGAAGAGATGAAAATAGAAAATAATCATTACGGATTCACAGGGCGTGTCACCCGTGTTAACTAAAGACAGTTAAGGAAAGAAAAATGAAAGAAAAGATCACTAAAGTTCCTTGGGATCATGATGCCTGCACTCATTTAAAGAAGGTAAACTCCAGAGGATTGAATTCAACAAGAAATTTTAAAATATCAACATTTTAAAATCCTTTTTAAATGTTTAAAAGTATTATTTATATACAACCACATTTGCCCAGTCATTAATATGTCAGCCCAGCAGTAATAAAAATATCAAGGAAAATATAATGTTCTATATATGTCATTTACATTTAAACCAGCTATTTAAAAAAACATTTAGAGTTTTGCAACTTCATTGTACTTGAAATTTAAAAATATTGATGAAAGTAAATTCTCCATCAACTAAAGAAGTATACATAGAAAAATTTGCATTTCATTTACTTAAATTAACACCTACAAAAATAATATAGATTGTTTTTATTTAGATATGATAATTAGACAGTAGTTTCTTTGCATATAATGTTATGTGAAAGAGATAAATCTTTCAGCATGAAACTTGAAAAAATCATGGACACTTTTCAATTCAACCTATTATGCCCAACATAAATAGTACATGTGATATTCTAATAAGACAATGCTAGAAACATTGCAGTGGTTCGAAATAAATGAGATTACTTGTTGAATGAAAATGAAAAAACAATATCTGAGAAAATTATGCACAAAGATTATACTTAAAGTCTCCCATGTTCTCATTCCTATATTCATTGAGAACTCAATTCATAACTGAATTTAAATTATAAGAAATAAAATAATTAAAAAAAAATTTATTCAGATGAATTCAGAATCCTTCCTGGTTCACAGCCTCTAATAGGTGTGATTAATGATCATTTTGACTAGCTAATGGTTTTCTCTTGATAATTGACAAGACACTGTGAATATAGGAAATAATTCAATATTTTACTTTTGGGAGAGATTCAAATATGAATAGAACAAAACTTCTTAAAAAAAAAACTTTTTTTTAATGAATCATAGAAATTTTATTAAAAAACAAAACTGTTTATTTCAATTTCCAATCAAAAGATATAAAAATTTAAATTAGATTAACTTATGATACATTTTAGAAACAGAATTCTATTTTTCTCTTTTTGCTGTATCTTCAGAATTAAATATACAAACTAATTAATTTAATTAGCTCTTTTAATTTAAAATAGTAATATACAATGACATGTATTATTTACACCTGTCTTACAAGTATAACATTGTTAATATTCATAGTTGACAATGAAATAAAATTTTATTTAATGTAAATTTTATTATCTATTATTATAAACATGATAATTATATGATGGCAGATATTTGAAGACTATATTTAGATATTAGATTTAATTTGTTTATCTTAGGTTTGAAAATTCAACAGAAAATTAATTTTAAAGACAAATAAAAAGCAAATTTATATTTATGCAGTCATCATCTTTAGTTCTTGTTATACCTAACTTCTGCAAGAGGCAACAACAGCAGTATACTATTTAATATTTAAACAGTAAATGCATAAAAACCATTGCAATTCTAAAACAAGTTCTATGAAATGAAATAATTACTAATATGTTCTTTGATCTACAATATGTATATATATATATATATATATATATATATAATCATCTATCTTCCTTTCTCTCTCAATATGATACAAGTGAACCATGTTCAATTAATTAAATGTTAATATTTTCTTTTATATAATCAAATGCTAATAAAAGACAATGCAGTTAAATAAATCAGCTAAAATATTTCATGTATTAACTTTTAAACATTTAGAAATATATACACATTCATTATGTATATAACATGTTTAACCATGCATTTCTGTCTAAAGCCAAAAACAGAATTTTAAATAATCTCCAATTTTTGTCTCTTTAATCTTATTGATATTTAATGTTCTTTTCAACTTTTATCTTAGAATCATTTTCATGTTATAATAATTTTTTAATACTTTCTTATTTTCTTATATTAGTTATTTGATACTTCATTTAATATATATTTTCATTGTAAATCATAATAATCATAGTTTTTAATATTGTTTTTATTCTTATTTTTTTAATATTAAAGTAATTTATCATTAGCTTATATACATAATTTTTTTTATACCTCATATATTTTACATTATATATATATATATATATTATTTGTGCATCCAATGTATGCAATGATGAAATAAGATCTACTTTCCACCTTTTAATTCCCTTCCACTGTATAGTATAATTTGTCTGACATCCTCCCAAGTTCACAAGTTCTAGATGTTCAGGACATATTCTCTCCTCGACAATTATTCCATCTATTAACATCACCATGCTCAGGTTAAAAGTTAGCTACTTATCTTTTCTAAATATATCGGGGCAAAATTACTTTTCATTGTAGATTTAGTAATGTGTCTTTAACGATTATAGAGTTTAGATTTAAAAAACTGGAGCAAATTTGAAAGTAAAATGAGAAATAAAAACAGAAGAGTTAAGAAAAATAGTAAAGAAATACAGATACAAAAAAGCAATTGCATGCATATTATATAAATATATATATTTATTTTAAAAAAACTAAAATATTTAAAACAAACTAAAACAATTGAAAAGAATTAGAAAATTTAACAAATAGATATAAAGATTTTGTTTCTATGTCTTCATAGCGTAACAATTAAAAATGCAAACACAACCACTCATTCAAAAAATGAGGGGGGAAAAAAACCCATAAAATATAGCTCAAGAGCATGATAAAAAAAATCTTGTGGAATGCTTGTGAATGATTTTTCCAAGAACTATACTGCAATTCCCAACAGGAAAATCTTGACGCCTAAATAGGAGGTCAAAACTCTCCTATCAGCAAAGCTCCTTTTCCTGAGTCAGTGTATACTTATCAAAACAGGAAACCAAATGCCCTAACATTAGTTTATAATTGCTTCCTATTGATTCAAGTAACTTGCTAAGCTATATAAACAGCAGTATGTTTTCTTTTCTAAGATATATGAACATAATTAAATAGATAAATATGACTAAAAATCAATCATATGTTTGCTTCTTTTTATTCAAAAATACTAGGAGATTAATAGATAAGAATATAGAGCTTCCTCTCTGAAATGATGTTTAGCAGATTATATGATTTTGAAAAAGAATTGAACAAGAAATTTGTGTTGCAGAGGCATTAAAAAAATATTTTACTTCAGAAATCACAAAAATAATTTATTTTTAAATAAATGGTTTGAAAATGTTTTCTTTCATTCATTATTAACATCACAAACACACACACACACACAAAATAAAAAATTGCATGCAAGATGAATATTATAAACATACAAAGGAAAATGATAATTGAGACATAAATATATGATTTTTAAAGCATCAAAAGAATAAATAATGTAAGAGACAAAATGTATAGTTATAAATAAATAATGTACACAACAAATAAAAAAAATGCAAAAAATATAGAAAAATTTATATAATATTTCACATTTGAGTATTACAAAAAATTATGAGAATAAAATAGATGAAGAGTAAAAATGAATATTTAAAAATATAAAAAAATAAGTACTTGATATATAACTTAATTGCTTAATATGCTTCCCCTTAAAAGAAGTACAGCTTTTTTTAAATTAGGAAACAAGTATTTTCAATATTAATAAAAATGAAGTTACAAATGTATTTTATAAGGTGAGGGGAAGGAGATTCAATAAATCAAACTTTTTTTAAAAAATTAGAGAAAAAAAATATGAACTTTTTTTTACATATTTTCTCTTTATAGATTTCTCAAGTAATTTAGTATATAATATTCCAAACTTTTTATACACAAAAAAAAAATAACTTTTAATAAGTTTATTAAAAAATATGTTATTTGACAAATACTATTCATAGAAAATAATTTAGAGATATCATAATACTTTTCAATTAAAAACAAATGCTTTGAATAGGAAAAGATATATATTTAAAATGAAAAAATGCATTAAAAACATATGAGTTGCTTTTTATTAAATTTAAGCTTTATAATAAATCTAAGAAACTATCTTTAAAAAAAAAAGTAATGAATGGAAATGTCTAAAAACAGTTTTGATGAAATAATTTTACTGCTACATTAAATTTTTAAAATAAGTAGTGTTAAAGAAGCATCAAAGTATGAGCTACAATTGAATTTACATATTTAGTTTATAGAAAAGATAAGAATAAAAGCCTGCTAAGCATACATTATAAAATTCAAAAGCAATCAGTTTTTTCTCATAACAATATTCAAATATATAATATATTCAAATAAAAATGTCTAAATATTTTTTAACAAAATACATATTAATATTTACTAATTAGATAATTAAATAATTATTTTAAGTGCAGAGCATTTATACATATAAATTAATAATTTAGTTTCATCCTAAAATTTTGAAGTAAGAATAAAAAATATCTCACATTTTGGTTTTGTAATAATAATTGTCTGATTAATTTACTTATTGGATTTCTATTTGCTATAACTTTTAAATACTACGCATTGAAAAAATTAAAGAATACAAATATACACACATAATACCTAAAAAAATTCAGATAAAGCAAAAAAATTTTTAACACCTTTGAAAATTAATATGAGTTAAATACTGAATAAAAGTATTTTTCCACAATTTTAACAATGTCATGTTTTAAACAAAGTCTAATGTATACATCAAATTATGTTTTGTTTTCTGAAATAGTTTTATTTAGATGAAAAACAAAATCAAGAGAAAATTACAGTAAAATTTTAATACAGCTTACAACAGAAAATTATCAAAAGGTTATTTACTAATAATCTTATTAAAAGAATATAATTTAAATACCTTCATAAACTTTTCCGGGTTCATAATATTCAGGATTGCCTTTAATATTTACTGATAGTGCTATTTCTCCTCGTACTGCTCCTGGTTGATCCAGATCACGATGATACTGACAAAGAAAAAAGAATGGCGAAGCCACCGAAGCTAAATTTTGTGTATTTATAAGTTGAATGTTTAAATTAATTGCAAGAAGAAAGAATGCAAACACAAACGATGGATTCTGTAGCATAGCTGCCATATTTTTCAACAAAATGCTTCTCATGATAAATGCAAGCAAGTCATAAATCTGAAAAATAATTTTTTTCTTTTAAAACATTGATTTGTATTAAATATTTTCATGAACAGTTTTAATATGAAAAATAAAATTAAGAAATATATTAAGAAAATTCACAAACTGAAATAATGATTAATTTATAACAAAGATCAGTTAAATTTTATAATCAAAAGTTCAATAAAAAAAAGTAGCATATTCCATAATACATTAAATAATTACATATATCAGTTCTCATTCTATCATTTTTTATAATGGGATATTACTTTCCAATGTCTATACTTAGATATTAATAAAAAGCATCAAAGGAATTTAAAATAATCACATATTTTTCTTAATATTAGAATAAATAAATTTTAGAAAAAAAATACTGTTACCTAAATGAAAAAAATTTACAATCATTAATCAATATGGTGCCATGTTTTATTCTGTAGCATCATGCTATAATAAAGAAAAGATATTTTAATCCACTTACACACAACTTAGAAGCCTTACTGAAGCAACAGGAAACTCAAAAGGAATTATAGGAAGTAACTCAATCATCCAATGTCCAGTAGGAACTGCCCTATAGTGGCCAATTGATAAAAAAACAACTCTTATTTCCTTGCTTCCTGCCTTCATTTTTCACTCCTTTTCTTTTTTACAGTAGAAGGAATCTAATAACAAAAAAAATGTATGTATAACTATACTCAATATTAATAAAAAATAAATTAATAATGATATAAAATTACATTCATGGGTTTAAAAAGTCTAATAATAAATCAACATTAATGAAATGACTAAATTCTATACAGATAAATATTTCAAATGTACTTTACAATACTACAATGTCAACATTATTTAGTTTAATATAATAATTTGAGGAAACACTACATATACTATATGACTTTCTTTAAAAATAAATACACTAATCACTAAGACAAACTTATTTTTCATATAATTTTTTTTAGTATATGAAAAAATGATGATTTAACTTTTATGACACATTTAACTTTCAAAAATATTATTGATAAAATACTATGTTTTTATTTCCATTCATAAGTAAGATTTAATTTTATTATTCTCGGACATATTTCAATATGTCTATTATTAAAAAATGTAACAAGATTTTTTTAAAAATAATTCTAATAGAATATACCCATTTCAAAACTGCTTAATAGAATTGGATAAAAAATCTTGTAGAATAAATGTATATAATTTATCAAAACATTATTTCAGTAATATTTAAAGGAATGTCACAAATTTTAAGAAAGAAAGCATTTTTCAACATTTATCAATATACTTTCATTTATGGTAACTATCAAAGTAACTTTAATAATTTTTAAAGCAAAAATATGAAATTTTAAAAGGTTTTATAAATAAGTTTTTAATTGTATACGTAAATTTTTAATGGTTACTCATTTTTTAAATTAGCAGTTTGCTTTTTATAGTTCAATGAGGCACAAATGTCGCATAAAATGTTGCAATGTTGTTCCTTGAAATTTAAGCGCACATAAAAATGTTTGCAATGAATGGCAATTTTCTTTCCTTTAGAGGAAATCAATCACAAATTTTGTATCTACAGAGAGTAAAAGCATTAAGTTATAGAGTAATTTCATATTAAAAGAAATGATTATAGAATTAATATAATGGATATGTATACGACTTGGGAAAATATATCCGAAATATCAGAACAATTTATCATAGATAATCAACAGTTCAAAAAAATGTCCCAGTTTTTGTGGATAAAATTTGCATTAATTGCTTGTGTGAGTAAAATTTCTTTGCAATACTTTTAGAATTTTTAAATTAACCGCTGATTTGTTGCTTTTTTTTATATATATATCTGTAGAGATAAGTGAGCACATGACCACAAACAGTCGCCAATCATTTCATTGGATTTAAATGTAACAAACACATAACTAAATAATTTCAGCAATTTAGAAGCAGGTTTGAAAACAAAATTCAGAAACCTGTAAAAGCCTTTAAAACTGTACGATGTAGCATATAAAGCGGTTTAGCAGACGACAGTACATAGGTCAATTAAATACAATTGTTTGATTGATTGAAAGTAAGAAGTTTAATTCATCTAATATTTGTTTATTGCATTATATATGTCTTAATTACTAAAATAACTTTTTGAAGCAATAAAAGTTTATTTTTCAACAATTAATTTGATAAAATTAGACATTGAAAATGAATTAAATAAAACTAAAAATCAAATTGTAAATTATTGCTCTGACCTAAATGGCAACATGAAAATGACAGCTGTTAAATTTTGAATCTGCTAATCATGTGGATTTTCCGCTACAATCGTTGTAGTATAAATAAGCTGCATTTTAATGATGATGTAATTTTAATTGATAATAAAACTTATTAATTTACAAGATGATTCAAGGCACTGAGTCCAGGGAAGTTGAACTCGAAAAGCTTTTACTGGATGAAAGGAAACGATGTAATGAACATAAACAATACTATCAAACATTAAAGGAAGAGCATGCTAAGTATGAAGTTCAGGTTGTGAAATTTTTTGAAACTTGATTTTAGAAAAATTGTGAAACTTTTGCAATTCTTTATACATTTTTTTTTTTCCCGCTTAGACTGCGTGCTGAGCTGACATTAATTTATGATCAACTAAAAGAAGCTACTGCCCAAAATGAAAAACTGAAATCGACCAATGAAAATACTATTCGGAAATTAGAAACAAAAGTAAAGGAACAACAAAATGAAATTGCAGGATTGGTTAAAAAGGTGGAAATATTCATCATTTAATATTTAAAAGTGTATAAAATATCTTGACTTCTATTTTTAAGTGTGATTTTTTGTGGACAAAGCGATTAAAAATAGATAACGTACTACAAATACATGCAAAATAAATAAACTCTTTTACAATTCATGATAGTATGAAATGAATGTCTTATTCATTAAAACACAATTTTTTTATATATATATTCTGAAATTATTTACCCTTCAAACAAGTACAAAATGATCAATAATGTTTTCCTTGGAATATTTTTCTATGCATCATTAATTATTATTGATATTAAATAACTCTTATACAGAATTATTTTATTACTTAGATATTTTTCATACTTAAGATTAATTTAAGTTCTATATAATTCTTTAATTTGTCAATTATGTTTCATGTTTTTGTTATGGGTATTTTTTGTATACCTTATTTTCTTATATTAATTATTATATATATGTGTGTTTTAGTTATGAATATGGGAAATGTATTGTTAATAAAATATAACTTGATAATATACTACATCCAAATAAATGCTTATGGGAACTGTTTACTTACTACATTTAATACTAGAATGGGTACTTGTCTATTATAGCGGTGCCCGGTGATTAATCGCCAAGTGGATTGTATCCAAAGATAGGCTTCATGAGTTTGGCAATGACTTGGCGTAATCATAATTTGATGGGTGCTGTTATAATAGACAAGTACCCTAGAATGACCTGAGCAGTCATTTTGACTGCAAAGCAACTTTCGAAAACTGATAATTGTTTAAACGGTTATGCCAACTTACTTAAATTTCATGACTTTTATTATATTTTTCAAGTTTTTAAATACATTGGAATTTTTTTTTAAATATTTTTATATGTTTATAAATTAATGCTCTACCTAAAAAAATTGAAGAAATAAAAAATATTGCTGTACAGATTACAAAGCCATCTGTGCTGTTGAAATACCCTCTTTTTCCTCTTCAACTTATCTCTTTTGTTCTATTTGTATATGCATTTATTTGCAGTGCCATTATAGATAAATATGAGTCAGTCATATTTGTTTCAGGCAGTGAAAATTATGTTTGTGACAGCTATTTTTTCAATGCTTCATTCAGATAGACTGAATATTAATTAGTGTTCATTACTTTTTCAACATTTGAATGCAAATCACATTGATAATGAGGAAGATAGCGATTCAGATTTAAATATTCTTTCTGAAAATGAAATTCTTGAACAAAACTCAATATATTCAGACAATCTTCATTCCCTTGAAGGAACTCAGTGGCAAATATTCTCAATGAAAGTGCTATTATTCCTGCAAGATAGCATCAGGAAACATATTGAAAGAAAAATAGGATCTATTCCATTTGTTAAGAAAAATATTGTAGAGAATGAAAAATATTGACAATGGCTGTTTTCTGAATCTATATTGAAGCATATTCAAAAATGGGAAATTGCTCACCACCAAGATGCATTCACCCAAAAGAATTTGATGTTTTATTGCCTTGTTTATTGAAGAGGAGCCATAGATTCTTCTTCATTAGGTTCAAATGATTTGTGATCAAAACTGGAGGATCATCCAGTATTCAATGAAATGTCATGTAACCATTTCAAAGAAATTTTATGCTTCATGTTGTTTGATGATAAATTATTCTAGCTTAAATAGGGACAATTTTGCACTTGCTTCCCAATTATGGTCACCTTTCAGCCATGGAATTCTAGTGTTCTTGTTCTTGAGCTGTTATTTTAGTGATTCCTGGTGCCACTTCAGACCCTCCATATGGTTCAGGCTTAATGCACATTAAGCCTGTCAATATTCTTAAGTCCTCCCATTGGTGTGGTGTAGAAATTTGGAGAGGGAGAAGCCAGCTTGGATGTCTTCCTCATCACTTGATCAAGGTTGAAGATTAGAGGACCATCACCAATAGCCCTCATGTTGCTTCCAAGGTTTTTTTTGTGATGTTAATAATGCAATCAATTAAGGTTGCCTTTTGTGGAAAATTCTCAGTTGTTTTATTGACTGACAATCAACAAACAGCTGTTGTTTGTTTAATATGTTCCAAATATATACGGTAGACAGCAAATATGCCTGATAAATTTGGATTAAAATTTTGGCTGGCTTTGGATGTGTTGCAATCAAATATTTCTTGAAGGGTTTTATGAATCTACGAAAATATGAAAAGGGGACAGAAGTGCGCTACTTGGGGAATATGTTGTAATGAAATTAATGAACCTGCTTCTTTTTAAAAAAAAAAATGCTTCAAGAGAAAAAAAAAATTTACATCTCGGAAATTTACACACTTTTTGTTAGTAAAAGGAGCATCTATTGTTGGTACAATGAGTCTAAATTGAAGATAACTTCCTTTGATTTATAAAGATACAATTCATAAACACTTCTTATTAAAAGTTCTAGTGAACAGCAGAAAAAATGTGTTACTGTTTAATGGTGTTAGCCAAAAAAAATGCTTTGTCATGAGTATTATGCCTAGACGTGCTAAGATAGCTGATTGAGCAAAATTGCTCCCAAAAATGGGTAATTTTTACAATTCCACTAAGAGTGGCATAGATATACTTGATTAATTGAGCTAGTTGTACACAATGCAATCGGCTTCAAGAAGATGATCTACTTATATTTTTTACCACGTTCTAAATTGTGTAGAACATGGTATAAAAATTATCTATAATTCTTTTATTTAAATAAATTGTATTGTTTACAAATAGCTCAAAATTTTATTTTTATAAATTTTTTTAAAAAAAAAAAAAAAACTTGTATGTTTTCTTACATCTTCTGAAACAACAAGTAATAAATGTTATCGATCTCGTTCTATTAAATGTTACATACATTTTTAATTGTTTAAAATAAACTTATTTTAACCTTTCATAATATTTGCATTAAAAATCAAACATTTACTCTGGATTTCTTATTGCCACCAAAATGATTGCTTACAGCCATTCTAGCTAGTTAAAAATATTTATTGTTCTAGTGTTCAGTGATGACATTCTTTTAATAATTAATTAGATTTAATGATGATGATTATTCAAATTTACAGATCAATATGTTGTGGGAGGAATGTTAACCCTGTCTCATCTAGCAATTATGTTTCATTCTATATAATCTCAAATTGATCACATCTTTCGATTCCTATTTCATCAGCCTGCATCTGTTGCAGCTGAGCCCCCAAAATTTTTGGGAACTATTTACTGCCCTCAAATGATGATACATTTTTAATAATTAGATTTAATTATGATTATTATTCAAATGTACAATGAGGGATTATTAACTATGTTTCATCCAGGCATTTTGTCTCATTCATTACCATCTCAAATAGATTGTGTCTCTCTGTTTTTGCTTTATTGGTGTGTATTTATCCTTCTACTTGTGTTGTTTTTTCTCTCCTGTCCATAACCTTTCCTGTATGTTCTGATGGGAATTCGTCTTGAACACCTACACACCCAGATTGTTCTCTGGATCGGGGGGAAAAAGTAATATCTATATCTGTTCCAGATGGGGGAGACAGTCATCTCCCATGCATGTCATAGAAATTCCTTATATTCATTTGTACCTCTTATACTACTTATTATAAATGTTAAAGGGCTAATTTTAATGAATTATAAAATTTAGTGTGTATTTCTTAAAATATTTTTGTTATCTAAATTTGTAAGATTCTGAAATTTTAAGGATAAATATTATAAATGATGCAATATTTTTTGTTTAATTTTTATATCATTAATAAGCAGAAAATTTTCATCAGAATTCAATTGTAAAAACCAAAATAAATAAATTTACTGTCATAAAATTTTTAAAGAATGTTTTCTTCCCTTCTCTATCATTTAGTTAGTAAGAGATTGATAATTGAGATTAAAGAGAAAATTTGCTTACAAACTTAAAAATATGCTATTTCTCTCTTTTATGAAGCCAGGAAAATTTGAAATTTATATCTAAACTTAATATACTCTACTTAATTTTAACAATTTAGTCTTAGAGAAGCTTCAAAGTTTGGTATGATATTACTTCCACTCATTAGCTATATTAATTCTTTCACATATAAACTTTGAATGTTTTCTACTCGAAATAAATTTTAAATGTATTACAGTTAAAATCATGTGATGAGAAAAAAATCCAAGCTACTGTGTTTGAGGAAGCAACAGCACATTATGAATCAAAGATAAAACAATTGCATGTAGAGACTGATAAAGTTCGAGATCAGTACAACAATTTACATTATGAAAATGCAATATTGAAATGTAAATTTGAGAGCCGGGAAGCTGAATATTCTCGCACACTTGAGAGGATAAATTTGCAGCACCAGGGTGAGGTATGAATTTCATATAATTTTTCTATCCATATTCTAATTGTTTCGTTTTTCAAATTGTGTTCCTCTTTAACTTAAATTTTCTCATGCATTAACTTGTGTAACAGTATTCATAAAAAATATTATTTAATCTTCGTGAAATTTACAATGTATAGTATTGTTTGCTTGATAGTAGTTATTATATAAACTATATATTTGTTGATGTGGAAATGAACCTAAACCTGCTTATTAAGGATATGCAAATAAATGCTTTGACAAGGATATTAATAAGACAGTAATGCCTTTTATATTTTTGCCTTTAACAATATCATTTTTGATGCTTTGGTTAATTTGGCAAAAAAAAATTCTTAAAACAATAGACATTTATTAGGCATTTTCCTACAATACACACTTGATAAAAAAATGCATCACTTTTCTTAAAATATACTAATGTGCAAATGCATTTCTATGAGTGTCCATTTTGTGAATTAAGACTTATTTTGTCAATTTATAGTAACAAAAGTTATATATATTGGAAATATTTATCAAAACATAAGAGCTTTTGGTAATTTTTCATTTTGCCAGCGCTAATCTCACCAAGCAGATTTTATTGGCGACAACACACATATTCCATTAGGCGTTGGTTGTATTATTTATGGTGACTTTATTGCTTGTACCTGCGAAATGGAAAAGTACTGATCTTTTAAATATATCAACTTCTTGATACAGGGCTAAAAGTACTTATTATAGTTTTGAAAATAATGAAATCCCACTAATTACTTTTTATCTTCATGGTTTGATATATTTATGTGCTCAATCTCAATAAAGTTTTTTTTTATTAACATGTTTTTAAAAAAAAAAATTATGACTTATATACTAAGTTATTATGCTTTGACAGAAAAAATGCAACTTTTTTAGAAATGTTATAGTAATAATAATGGATATTTTAAACGTTTCCTTGTTATCTTTTATTGGTATTTTGATTTATAGTATTAACAATTGTCTTTTTTCAAATAAATTAATAATATTGTAATTTTTTTATAGGTTGAGCAATTAAAGAGTAAAATTGATGCTCTTGGGAAAGATAAATCTTACCCTTCAGATACCTATGCTATCGAATTGAAATCCTCCAAGCGAGAAGTACTTCAATTAAATTCAAAAGTAAAGGCTCTCCTAGCTGAATGTGAAGAACTACGGACACAAAATGAAACTCTTAGTTTACAAATGAACAGCTTAAATAAAACTAATTGCAAGGAAATTTCTAATTATGTCAGCAACATCAGAACACTAGAGGTATGAAACTATTAGTAAACTATTGTATTCCCTTAACTGATTCAATGTTTCACAAAATAAGTTCATAATAAAGTAATTTGTCACTTTGATGCTGATTATTGACTCATAATTTTGTAAATTTACTTATAGGTCTAAAAAGTTTTAGATATATATAACATGCACAATCATTAAAAAAATTGCATATTTATCTCAATTTACGGACTGTAATTAAAGATTTAAATATTTAATACTGATATATTGAAAATAACACTTCAAATATTATTTCCTGAGTCCAATGTAACATTTAAATGCTTTTAAGTACCTTGTACATTTAAAATTAACTTTTAAAACTCTTATATAAATTTAACCTTGCAGGGGAGATGACTTTTACAAACAGTGCATTAGTATGGATGTAATAATTGTGAGCAACATGAAATTTTATATTCTTAAGTATTTATATGTAGTTACTATCTAGTACAATGTGTCTTGAATGGATTATTTCTGTTATTTTTCAGTTATATGTTGTGTTAATTTTTATGCTTTGACTGCTTATTCCCTAATGAAAAAGAACCAAAACTTATTTTTGTTAAATTTTGATCTGTTTATCATCACATTGAAATACTTTGAATTAAAGTAGTTGATTAGATGAAATATAAATTTTGGGTGCATCTGTTTCAGGATATAAGCATTCTATAAATCTTGTTAAATCCCTAAGGATATTAATTAAAAGATTTTAGAATAAATTATTGAATTGAATTGTATTCACTGATATTTAAATCAGTTTTCAATGTATTGAAAATTTTCTTTTAAATTTTTAGTTATTTTTTAAATAAATTTTAACATAAAATTTTGAAGATGGAATATATTTAATTATTTTATTGATTAAATATATGTTAACACTATTTTAATAATGTTTTGATTATGTGGATGTTTTCTTTAAACAATTATATTTCGTTATCTTTTCTTTTAGTCAGAAAAGCTAAAAGCATTTATGCAAAAAGAAATCCTTGAAAAAGAATTGACAAACTCCCAAGAACATCGTAAAGTATTAAATAATGAACTGAATGCTTGCAGGCGGGAAGTACTTTCTCTGAAAAATTTGTTGGAAGAGTGTGAACATAAATGCCATATGATGTTGACAAATGCTCAAATAGATATGGAACAACTGAAAGCTTCTAAAGAATCTGAACAAGAACAACTTATGGATGAATTATCAAGTAAGTGTTAATTTCTTAGTGTGATAATTAATTGAAAGAAAAGTTCTGGATTTTATTCTTTTAATCAGGCTCAAATAAGTTGTAGCAATTGCTTCACTATTAAAAACTTGATTTTTTAAAATTATTCCATTTCTTACATTTTTTTTTCTTTTAAATTATAGGTATATAATAAGAGAAAAATTATTATAAAAATATGTGAATTATTGTATCAGGCATGAAATATTTAATGTGTTTATTTAAAAAAAATCAGTATATTTGATTTTTTATTAATTTTTGTTTTATATTCGATTACATTTCTATAAAATTGCAATATTTTAAAAGAATACTGTAAAATAATTCGAGATAAAAACCAACGTTTTTATATAATGACAAAGTATATTAATTATTATACATTAAATTCAAAACAAACACGTGATAAACACATAAAAAAATTTAATTATAATTTCAATTTAATCAAACATTTATTGAATATTTTACAGTACATATAAGCCTTTCCTTTTTAGTTTCCAAATATTTTTGGATTACCAGATCTAACAGCGTGGAGGTGAGGTGACGCTAATTTGAATATGATTGGCTAAGTGTAGATAAATCTGCATATATTACACGTCATACTCTTCTAGACCCAAAAATGTGGACAAAACACAAACGAACTTTACTAAAAAATTACAAATGGAGCAAATAAAAGTTATGCATCTAATAATTTTTATTAATTCAGGATTTAGTCGACATGCCAATCATTTAAATTCTACTTTCTTAGTACTTATGAAATGCTGTACATCAAATTCTAGAAAACATAATTTTTAACTTTAAAATTTACTTAAAAAGACACATTTGTGAATGTATTAAAAAATTCTTAATATAAAATCAAAACAGGCATTTGAAAGTTTGTAAGTCATTTTATTAAAACTGGGAACCAGAATTCAGAAAAATTTATTTTGATATGACATGGCGCCAAATATTGGAAACTTTCTTTCTTGCAAATGATTACAGGCTTAAAGTCAGCAACCCTTACTACCTCGGAGATAGTATCTCCCCTTTGTGAGAAGAAAGGTTTTATGATACCTCATACAGAGTATGGAGGAATTCCCAATGTTCTCCGAAGGGGAAAGAAATTTTTTTCTCAAAGTGCCGAGTGGAAGGGATATTTTGACTTATTAAAATTATTGAAATAAGAGTTAAAACTTGTCGCAAATATCTAAATATTGCATTGTTAGGCAAGTAAGAACGATTCCCAAAATTTCAAAGCTCTAGCTTTATGGGAAGTTGGTTAAATTAATGATCGAAAATTTGATGACACACACACACACCAAGTGAAATTCAGAAAAACGTTTTTAAAAAGTCATGTTAGTGAAATCTTAATATATGTGGAGATTCTTGCAAACAGAGAGGGAAATTCATTTTATTGCGATTATAATATTAATTTCAATTAATAAAGATCTTACCAAAATTACTATATTAATCTTGGTAAGAAAATGTATTGTTATGGAAAATATTTATCAAGAATTTTCTACAATTAGATGGAATTATATAAATATATTCTCACCAATAAATTTTGTTTTTATACCAATGACCTATAAAATCAAAATAGTTTTTTCTTGATCCTGTGTTTTATATTCAAATGTTTTGTTTCCTTTTTTAAAAAAAAAAAATTTAATTATATGTTTTCTTTAAATTTTATGTTTTGTGAAATGTGTGCTATGTAAAAAATAGTTATAACTGTTTTCAAGATTTATCAAGGTAAGTAAGTACTGCAATATTATGTTAGCTGATTGAAATACCTAATGTTTAAATTGCTAGGGTTAAAAACCGAGTTGCAGAATCTAAATTCCAATCTAGCCAAGGAGCGCCAATCTATGATTGCAAAAGAACAAGATATTCAAGGAAACTTATCAGCTATAAGACAGCAGTTCTGGCAACAGTCTAGAGATATGAATCAAGAAAAGTAAATAATATTCAAATAATTCTTCTGGTTTTATATATAAGAAAATATTCAATTCGTGATATAGCTGTTTGTAAGTTAAATTGTTCAACATTCTATAATCCTATTCCTTTATTATGAATATTGTCATTTTACATACATTATTCCTAATTAAAGATTTATATTCTGCATTTTATATATATAATGTAGAAGTATCTATTTTGTGCAAATGTAATCATTTTTAGTAGAATTGTTAATTTTTTTTATTGATAAGTTTCTATTTCGCACAATTAAATTATAGAATATCATTCTACATTGACTTTTTCTGTGTTATAGAGACAGATTAGAGCGTAAAATGAAAGAAATAATCACTGAAAGGGAGGACCTAGTTTCTCAATTAAAACAAGAAATACTGACTTTAAAACAAAAATTAAATATTTGCTCTACATCAAAAGCAGAATTAGAAAAGGAAATGTTAACTTTGAGGTAAGTATTTTGTACAGTTGTTGGTTATTTGATAATAGTTCTGATTATGAATGAATTTATCTATATTAAATTTAGATTAAAATATATTTACGATCCCAGTTAGTATATGAATTGATATCAAAATAAGTTCTTAGTGTATGATTAGATATAACTATTAAACAGACTATACTGTAATATCTGATTCTTTTGTAGGTTGATAAAAGAATTTATAAAAATATATCAAGTATATTGCTGGTTTTTACTAGTATTTAAAAAAAATTGTGACATTTATTAGCTTATGGGTTTTTTACTATTTATTTAAGCATTATTCGTCATTATAAAAAATATAAAACTATTAGCTGAATCCATGTGCTGAAACAATGAAATATTCAGATTTAGTATCGTAAGATATCTGAGAGAAAACTAAAGTTAAAGACTACTATTGTGCCTGAATAAAATAGGAAAGAATACAATGAAATATATATTTATTTATTTAAGCTTTTTATTGTATGTATTTTCTTTATTCTGATTGCGAGTCACATTTTATTTAGAGGCCAGTTAGATGAAGCTATGAGACAGACAGAAGGCCAGCAAACTGAAATTCCTCCAAACCAAAATTTAAATTATGAGAAAGAAATCAGAGATCTAAAAGAAAGAATAGATCTATTATCGGCTGGAAATTTTGGTGAACAAAGAAACAATATTCACATTTTAAGTGCCAAATCTGAAGTGAGTTATTTATTCTTTGAATTATATCTAAATATAAATACTCTGCTTGTGCAGAGAAATTCTCATTGCCCATTTTATATAATTTTTGTGGTATTTTCTGCCCTGTGGGCATTTTTAAAAAATTATATGCTAGTCATTAATTTCTAAGTAATTTATGATATGTTAGAGCCACATCCGCACAAGTTGTCTGTCATATACGCACAAGTAGTCATTAATTTCTAAGTAATTTATGATATGTTAGAGCCACATACGCACAAGTTGTCTGTCACACATACATGAGTCTATGGACTGTGTTGTTTCTGTCAAGTCTGAGTGTCATGAAAGTTTTGCATGCAGTATGACTGATTCACATTAAATGTGTCATAGAGAAACACTTGTGTTGGTGTAGTGTATAAATTTGGAGAGTGGGGTGCCAGCTTAGAGGTTGTCCTTGTCACTTGATCATGGTTCAAATTTATGATGTATGTCCCCAATTGCTCATGTGTTAGTTCTTATTGTGATGTTATTAAACAATCAATACAATGTAATTTTAACTCTTTATTTTCATATGTTAGCAAAAATTAAAATTTTGTTTAGTAAAAATACATTTATTTTTGTTTTCTGGAAATTTTTGTCTAGCTTACTCACTGTAAATCAATACCATGCTCCCTTCTCCTTTTTCTCAACCTTTACCCCTTGGCTGGAACAATTAGGCCTAGAATGGAGTTGAACTTCAACATCATGAAAGATATTTTAAGCAAGTTGAATACATATTTACAGTTCTTCAGATACAGTTTCATACATATGTACACAGGCCAATTTTTTGATAATCGTAACTTATGTATTGAAGAGAATTATAAATCAGTAACCTATTGACCAAGGAAGAACATATTCTTAACCATTTAGAAACATTATATAATTTGTGCAACATATATTGCTGGAAAGTAGCTTTTGGAAGGTTCTCCAACACCTAAAAATTGTACCTCAAATTGTAATCATATACTTAATTTTGTGATCTTTCCTTTCATAATCATATCCAACCATCATGAAATAACATTTTATATCTAAACTCATTAAAGAAGAGGACTTCACATTTCTAAGGCACTCGTTCACAATTCTAAGGCCTTTATCTTGTACTAGTGGTTCTTATACTTTTTAACTTAGTAACTATAATTCCTTGCTTAAAAATTAAGAAAAATCCTTCTCCATCTCAACCCTAAACATACATGAAAAAATTATGCTGTTTCATTTTTAATAAAAACTTCTTTTGCTAAATTAAAATGAATTACTTATAATTCTTATTAACATGTATACTTTTAAATTAAAATTTGCATTTTGTAGTAAAAATTAATCTTTGAACAAAATGCTTAATTGAAATAATACATATACACAAAAAAATGAAAAGAAGTAGTTTTAGAATTTTTTTTAACCCTTCAATGGTTATGAACAAGCCCAGCTTGTCATTCGAATAGCACACATCAAAATGGGCACTGATGAGTTTGGCTAGTCCAAAGTTTTTCAACCCAAATAGTTGCAGCCGAACCCTTCTCAGGCGGTGAAACTTTACCCATTGGACGTTTACAAGTTGAGTTCATCTGTGCATATTATCCTGTGTTATTTGTGTTACAAACAATATTTACTGGGAAAATTTAGGTAATTTGATGGCTTACAGAGGACGGTACGCATACTGTAAAAAAAATTATGTAATAAGGAAAAATGTTGCCGATCCAGTTGTTAACCTAATTATTTTTCTTGTGTAATTTGGCAGGAGTTTGTTACTGAAAAATGGTGCATTTATTGCAGACTGTAATGATCCATTATGGGCAATTCCATGTTTTAATGTGTATTACACACAGAAAGAATTTTTGATAAATATAACAATTTAAAAAAAGCTTTATATAATTTAAAATTGCTTGTACTTATTTAGATATTTTTATATTTTACAAGCTAATATTTATAATATTTAACATTTACTCAATTATTTAAAAGTGAGTTACAATTGTTGTAAATATTACATTAATATATCGCAAATAATTGCTGAAAAATTCCATATTTTAGAAACTAAAATTTGTAATATTTATCATTTACTGAATTATTTAAAAGTGCAAGTTACATTTGGTGTAAATATTGCATTATTATTATACTTCAAATAATTCCTTAAAAATTATCTTTAAAAAGTGAGTGAGCTATCCGTATCACAATCGGAAAAGAGTGACATTTTTTAGGGCCACTAGGGGGGAAACTGCTGCCACTTTCAGCGATCTTTTGATTGTAGCGCTGCACGTCATAGGAGAGTGAAAACTGTTAATTCACCTAACCATCAAAGGATTAAGCATACAAAAATTATAGACAATCATATTTTAATGAGATGGATGTGTTTGTTTTTTGCTACATAGCAAATTAAAACTTGGTACAATATTTGTCACTGATTGATGTGAAACATCTTCAACATTTTTCAGCACTGAGCAATATTTGAATTTAATAAGCATTAAAGCTAAAGAAGTCGTTTTGCATAATATATCATGCTGAATGACAGAAGAAAATTTAATTCCCTTTCAAAAATTATGGGAGATTCAGCTCTAATTCCGAATACAGTTAAGGATTTTTGTGAAAACTCAAGATTTTTAAGTTTGGTTCTCTTGAAAGCTCAGCTAATTTCTTTTGGGCTTTATATGGCCGATGATTAATATTGTTAGTGTCAGTAAAAAAGTAGTTTTTGAATGCAAAATAATTATTTTGAAATGTAATGTATTAAGTTAAAGATAATAAATAGTTCAAGGCTACTGTTTCTTTCAATTCCTGTATGTAACTTTAATTTTGGCAACCCCAACATTTTATTTTGTGACCTCATTTGGGGTTGCCAACCACAGTTAAAGAAATGCTGATGTTATACCATTGCAGTCTCTGATGCCATTATTAGGAGATCATAAGAAATTACTATGCTGTAAGGCGATGTTTGATGTGTATGCCTGGCCACTATCATTGTGATAAAATTGTGGAGGTTGGTACACAATCCATCTCATTTAAATGAACTCATAAGGTGTAACCAACCATCCTGTGCTGCGAAAAAATTATGTACTGCTGCATCTTTTTTTTTCAAGAGTATTAAATATTTTATTGGATACAATTTTCTCATTTAATAACTGAAAGTGTTACACATTTCTGAATTTCAAATAATATTCCAATTCATTATTAAACAAAGAGCAAACTGTGTATAAGTTAAGCTTTGTTGGCATTCTGAAACTCTCTAAAATGATTGAGCACTAGGCACAAACTTTCTCATTATAATGGCTTTCATTTTTTCATAATTGGTTTCATTTCATCATCTTTAATGTAAAAGTGATCGCATTTGCAGCTCTTGCAACTAATAAATGCTACAGAATTTCTTATTTATATTTACCAGGAACATCACCTATTAGGGACGTCTACAGTTAAGAAAATAAGGTTCGGTCTTCAGGCCTATTAGGGACTTCTACAGTTAAAATTCCTGTCTTCTTTATCAAATGATCTTTAAAGTTTTGAACATGTATGTCACTTTCGTTAGAGCTGCAGTAGTCATCACCGCAGCTGGCAGCCAGTGGTTTTCATTGCGTCAAGGGTTTGATCCTTGATGCCACTAATGTTCTGCTGCCGTGTAACCAGGGCTGATGCATGTTAAATCTGTTGAGGCCCAAAGTTCCCCCATTGGCATGATGTGGTTGTTAGGTTAGGAGGTGCCTGCTCAGGTGTCATCCTCGTTTACTTGACCGAGGTTCAAAATTACGAGGTACGCTGACAATAGCCCTCATGTTCCTTCTAGTAATGTGTTTATAAAACCAATCTATCCAATCATTTGATTTTTATTATCCAATTTCAAATAAACTCTTGCATACATGAGCTTTATTTCAGCTTTGATTTGCTCTAAATCAATTGATCTTTACTTATCAATTTTGTGATTGACTGTTTACATTATTTTGACTGTTGAGTTTATTAAATCCTTCACATACTCAGCATCATGTTTATATTAACTATTATTTTCAATAAGCTGTCTTTCAGCAACAGTTAATTTCTCATTAACAGGTTCTCCTAATTCAGAAACAACAAATTGATGAATAATAATCTTTCAAGTTCTTACTTATTTTTCAGATACTCTTAGTTTTCAATATCCATGGAATGCATATAGCCGTAATCCTCTACATTAAAGGACCATGTTAATCGAAACTTAGATTTTCATAACTCAAATTTATTCACTGTACTCAATGAAGACACATAGACTGTAATTATTGTATGAGCCTGAATGAAACACACCAAATATTTTTATTAAGATAGTAAGAAAAGAAAAATGACAAATTTAATGGGATCCATTCATTTAACATAAAAATAATTCAAAAGAAAATATAATTTAGTCTGATAAGCATTGATTTAAAATAATGACACAGGTTACGTTCTTAGTAATAAAAATAAGTAACATAAAGGAATGGGCGTACTAATAAGAATTGTTACGCTTTATGTTCAGTCTAATACGATATATTTCATCTTATTGGATCATGCTTCAGGATCCATATGATACTAATTACATATTGAATACTATCTATTTCTGGAGCTTTGATCACATGGAGCTGGGGGGGGGGAATCTTTCTTGCTTGGTGCGTACATCACAATAGGTAGGGAATCATGGAGCACATATGCTCAAACAGACATTTGGAATTATATAATATTTGCATGGTCAAATAACTGCTAGTCAATAAAATTTAACTTTAGTGATAGAATAATTAAAATTTCCACTGCTTAGTCTTTTTTTATGTAATCCGAATAAGATTACAGCTTCACAATCCCTATTAGAGTATTAGCTACTATAAAGTTAAAATATTATTCAATTGTGTGCCAAATTTTCAGTTGTATAAATTTTTCTTGGTGCTGCAATTTCTTTGAAGACCAATGTGTAATTCAAATTTATTATTGTTAGGATAATTTAATTATTATTAGTTAACTATTAATATGTTTAATACATTCTAGATCAAAATATTTTGTTCAGTTTATGTATTGCAATTGTGTATTTTTTTTTATCTTATGTGTATATATATATTGTAAATAAACTTTACATAGGCTAAATCTGATCATGAAATAATACAATTAAAGTTGAACTGGGAGCAACAAAAGTTACAATTCCAGCAACGTCTTGAAGAATTGGAATCACAGTTAAGAGAAACCAGGAGCTCTTCAAATGCTGACAAAAGGGAACTTGAATCTGTAAGAAAATGTTGTTTAATCTCAAGTTTACAAATGTTGAATGAAATTTACAAATATTGAAATCTATATGTATAAAAAACAATAAAATAATTTATGCTTTTTATTAGGGAATGAATTCTGTTTCATTACAGCCAAATTTTAAAGTTCTGATAACCCATAGGAATTTAATTAAACTAAATATAATATTTATCATCCTGAGTCGTCTGTATTCCTATAGGTGTTACACACTTTGGTAAACATAAATAATACACCTAGGCATTCCCTAGCATCTTTTCCTTTTTTGACCATCCCCTTATTCCCTTCCCTTCACCTTATATCTAGATCACAGATATATATTTGACAATTATGTTAAATCATGTGGCTGATTAATTGTAAATTAATGAATGTTTAATGCAGCTTGAGATTAAATATGAAACGTTGTGCCCTTAAAACAAATAATCTAACTGTTCAATAATATAAACATTTGTTAATGCTGCTGTATATTGACCAATTTTGATAAAGGCCAAAAACATTTTTTTTTATTTAATCAAAATTAAACGTTTGAAAAATTTAAATTAATATAATTTTGCATTTCCTCATCAATATGAGTCCTAAATATTATAATAATTTCATAATTATATTTTTTTTAAAAAAATTTAACACTTTTGGGCAATTAACCTGTTTTCGAAAGTTTAAATCTGACTTTTAACTTTGTTTATTCAAGTTTATATTTTCTTCACATTAGCATGCTTATAAATTGTGCTGTTAGAAATATTTAGTTAAAACTGCTTATTAATTAAAAATGTAACTTATGGAGCTGAATATTATCAGTAAAAATTTAAAAGACCATACGATTTTTAAAAAATTTTCAAAAATAAAATCCTAGTTCTACATTAAAATCTAATTTTTTTCTTCCCAGAAAATTAAAGGAAGAAATTTTGTTTTTGTGTAAAATATATTAATTAAATGTTATTGAAACAAATGTACTATATAAGGAAGTTTGGTGGAGGTATGCTAACTTAGGTGTCATCCTTGTCACAGGATCGAAGTTAGGAAGTCTATCATCAATAGCCCTCATGTTGCTTCTAAGTGCATCATTAAAAAACAATCAATGTATCATCTAAAACTATATTTTTAAAAGTTTATTTTGTATTAATAGCAGTCTTTCCTTTACACTCAAGTTTAATAATTGTATTTTATTATTAAAAATGAAATAATTATTTTCTAAGTCTTTCACTTTAGGGATGAGATAATTATTTTAATATATCTATGTATGAAAAAAATATAATTTGCTTTCTTGATTGTTATAGATCAAAATAGTCAATTTTACTGAAATAAAATAATACATAATCTCTCTCTTTACATCTTTGCTGCATAATCATAAAAATTAATGGTTTTAATGTTTGTAATAATTGCTAAATAATGAAAGTGGCTCATTTATTTCATTTGTTTTAATAAATACTGTAAATTTAATGTGTCCTAATTTATATCCAAATTTGTAAAATATTTTATCTTATTTGTAAATGCATAAAAAAGTAAAACATTAAGCTAACATTTTTCCATTTTTGATTCATTTCTCTTTCTATTTTGGGTTATGTTTTCATCTATTAATGTGATACTTTATATTATTCTCTTAATGATATATTTGAATTGAATAATCAAGAATTTTCATCTTAGATTAGCCATTTCAATCATTTTGTCATAAATTATGTAGATTTATTACTATTTAAAACATATATATCTTTTTTTTCATAAATAACACTTATATATTTTATTCCATGATTGAATAAGATTAAGAAATGTTATTTTGTAGTTTTTAAATATTTTAACTAGATATTAATATTTTACAATATAAGTGTTGGGAAAAAATCTCTTTTGAAATTTTCAATTTTTAATGCAGGAAAAGTTATTTGGTGAAATTTTTTACACAGTATAATTGTTATGCTTAATTTTTTTTTTTAAATGTTGTTCTAATTTTTAGAAAGTTAAACAGTATACAAAACAAATCAATAAACTGAGAGACAGGCTAAAATTTCAGAAAATACAAAATGAAGAATTGGAAAATCAAAAAGAAATTTTAGAGTAAGTATGGCACCTGAGAAAGACTTTATTCAATTGTTTTAAATTTACTTAAATTTTAGTTTTTTTTATTATTATTTAATATAAATTGAAAAATATAAAGTATTAAAGGAAGTGAATTAGAATGATTTAATTTACATTTTTATTTCTAAAAATATATTTGTTCCAAAATATTAATATCATAAAATTATGTAAGTATCATAAAAACCCTTTTTTTATGTATGAAGATATTTATGTAGAGTTATTCAAGAAAATTATTATTATTATTTTTGAAAATGAGAAGAAATTAAACTGTTATAATGTATAATTTGCTTGAAAGGATTTTTAATATTTAATCTGTATGCTTTGATTAAATTTTACTTGTAATTTGCAATATTTTTTATGCTTCAAAATCTAAATCTTGTTCATTACATTAATATCTTCTTTACATTAAATGGTCGCAAATATTAAAAGGAGAAAACTAATGTTTTAATGCTTTTTTTTTTTTTTTATTTTATTATGTACTTCCAATCTTTCTTTGCCTCTTTAATATTTAATTATCTAAATTATAATTAAAGTCAGATATATATATTTGAAATTTTTTTAACTTTTAAGATTTTCTGCTTGTTGTCATTTTACATATTTATTTTCATATATCTTTTAGAAAAAATATTCCTCCTGAAGTTCATTTTCAAGTGAAAAATCAACTATCAGAGCTACAAAAGAGGCTTGAAAAATATCATTTGTTAATTGCAGCTGGTCCAAATTCTTCTTCAAAAAATGTTTCTTCAGTGCCATCTGAGAAATTGTTGACAGACATAAAAAATATTCATTTTCAAACTTCACATCACTTGGTAAGTTTTTATCAAATTTTAAAGGAGTAATGTCTCATTTCAATTCCTATAAGTAGAATCTGTACTCATTCTGTTTTAAAAATATATTACTCGATGTAATATTTTGGAATGTGTGGATATTTTTTCATTCAGTGTTTTAATAAATGGTGTGTGATACATTTACTAAATATGACAAGATTTGAAAATGCTGGAAAACAAGTGATTGTTACATGCTGTGTTTCTCAGAAATCTTACAAAGAATAAGTACAGGGCATTATATTAGGGTAAATCTTTTACTTGCTTTAAAGGCGGTGAACATAAATTGTTTATTTATTTTCAATTTCTTGCAGGAAAGTCTTTGATATGACTCCTATTGTCAATATCTGAAGATAAAGCTATACAATCTCATCTTTTACACAATTTTTTTTAATGCAGAATCTCCCAGATATTGTTTGAGCTTGTATAAACATGATTTAACTATATAATATCTTGATGCTGGGTAAAATATTTTTCAAACTGTTACAGCAGCAAGTGTATCAAAAAGAAGAATTTTGCTGTTTAAGAAAAGGATATGAAAGTATTTAAAATTTTTCAAAGATCAAGGGAATGGCATTTACTTTAAGAGGATTTTTTTAAATAATAATTGGGTAACTGATTACAAACCTTACAAAAGCTACTGCAATGTATTAAATGCAAAGGTATGAGTATGCATCTTTGATAAAAATTACATTTGTGTGTATGTGAGAGAAAGAAAGATTGGAATTTTTTACCATCACAAAAATATTCAGGAAACTGATTATTATGGCTGAGGAATAATGGTGTAGATAGGCAATGATTACTTACAGAGAGTAGTTTGATAGTAGTTTGATTGTTGAATGTGTGCAAAGTTACACAGTACCTTCCATAATTAATAAGAGAAAAAATATTGAATATGTAGAAGAGTTTGGGAGGGGAGAGTGTGCTACATTGTAGTTTATAGTTGCCTACCAGATATGAAATGATCAATGCGAAGAGCCTCTGACTCACGCTGGAAACAGGGAGCTCTCTACCAATAAAGCCTCTTACCTTGTCCATCGAAGTTTGCTAGTACAAATTCGAGAGTGGTATGGGGCAAGAAAAGATAGTATTCTGATTGATTGGTTGGATGATCTTGGAGGGATGAATGTGTGTTTTAGAGCACTATGGAGTAGAGAAGAGAAATTTGATGTGTTTCCTTTAATGCAATAACCACAGTATAAAAAATTTTAAAATTTTGTTTTACGCTGATGAATGGCTACTGAATTATTGCAGACTTCTACAGAGGTGGTTGGGTTCACCGAAAACAAAATCAAGTTTTAAAGCAATTTTGACTAGGCAAGAATAATTAATGTGTCATCCAGCTTTAAAAACCAAGATATGAGGATCAATTTTGAGGGAATAATCATGTCACACTATTATGACTTATGGGGGTTGTGTGAAAATTCAAAGGTAGCACTGAGCTTGGGTAGCTAACCTCGTAGCAGATGGAAAATTTTTGAATAAGTATTAAGAAGATCTCGGCCTTTTCAAAGTCTATTTCATCTGATTGCTGAGTAAAACAATAGGTTTTGTAGGAGTTTACTGAAAAAATTTGCAGATTACCTTTTAATACAAGATAAAAATGGATTTATATTAAGATCATGATAGATGACTTCACCCATATGACAATTCAGTGAGCGTTGACTATTTTTCTGAGATAGTTGTTACTGGTCATATGCAGTTTTCTTTGAAGTTACTTGGCTGCTGCTTCTCAGATTTATGAAACAGGGGCTATGGCTGATTTAATTACGGTTTGATGGAGCAGAACTTAATGTATGATTGTCATAGTGTTTTTTCTAGAAAAGAGCTTGTAAAGCTTAAAGTGAGTTGTTCACAATTTTCTGCAAGAATATTCAATTTGATGAGAGAAGGTTAATTTATTGTTCAAAATTAAACCCATACCCAAGACACTAGATGTAAAACATAGAGAGCAGGACATTACCTGTATATTTTGGGAATGGAAATCTTCTTGAGCTTCTCTGGGATACACTCACAAAACTGTGTTGCTCAAAAAAAATTGTCTGCCTGGAACTGAGCAAGAACTTAAAATTACCTTGAAACAAATGGGACAAAATTCTCAGAGCTCTCCCCAATATTTTGAATTTAGTAGATAGCAGTTATTTAAAAAGATATTGAATTTGCCTCGTTGTCTGAGAAAGTTGCACTCCATACAATTAATCTCTTAGGCCTGTCTTGTTATAACAAGAGTAAACACTTTTGTCTCAATTTAAATTTTCTGTTAGGAGCGTATTTATTCTCTCTCTTATGGTTTTTCCGTGTGATTAAATCTGTACCTTTTTGTTGAATAAAGAATACTTAGTACCTTAATTAAACATATACCAAATTTTAGTTTTTAGGATCATGAATTATATATTTGATTTTAAAAACATCTAAGAATATTAATTTGATTTTGTGAAGAAACAAATATATGAAAAATAATTTTAAATTATATTTAAAAAGGGCTTTTAATACTGAATGTAATATTTATTTCCTTTCAAAATACAATTCAGAATAAAATTCCTAAATATTTTCTAAAATTATAAATGCAAAATTATGTGTTATAATCATTTATATATAAGAATGCATTTTCTGTTGTGTATAAAGATATTGTTATTTTACCAGAATTATTGTTTTAGTTTCTGCAATTCTGATTATATTTTGTATTGATGATTATATTTCTGTAATATACTTGCATTTGGAAATTAAGTTTGTTTGTAAGAATTAAAAATTAGTTAAATTAGTTTCAATTTTTAATTATTGGATTCTTAATTATAAAGATTCTTTTTATTGTAGGCTCCATATGAACAATCTGACTTATTTCAAAGACCAAAAGAACAGAATGTTAAGAAGGATTTTCATGCACGGACTCTTCGTCCCCGTCACAAATCATTAAAGACGAAAGGCATGGCACATTCATCTGAAATAACTAGCCCCATTATCAGTTCAAGCAGTGACTCAGATTTGGAAAATTTATGACAAACATTATTAAATTATTGTCCTCTTCTGTGTATATATATTTGAAAAAATTATGTTCAAATTATTTTCGTATATATTAAAATATATTTATGAATATTTGTGTAACATTTTCTTTATATATTTATATTTAGAATTTTGCTTTGAAATCTATCAATTATTTCTAAAAAAATTAATTTTTTTGGTTAAATACAAAAATTGATATTTTGGGAAGATGGATTTTTTCCTGTACAAAATAGTTAATAACCATTATAATTTTTATATGTATGTATTATTTAAACATATTGGTTTGGTAGAAAAAATTTTAATGCCTAGGAAAAAAACGTCACTATCTTCCACTGGCAATTTGTTTTAAAACATGGTACTTATAATAGAACAGACAAAAAAAAAATTTAATCCTTTTTAAATAAGTAATTAAAAAAAAAAACTTTAAAGTAGTAAACTTAATGTACATACAAAATAATTCAAATGAAGTTATTGATACCAATACAATTGTTAAGATGAGATAGGGAAATATATTTCCTAAGTAGCTCATTTCCAAGTAAATTTACTTTCATAAGAAATATTTCTATAAAAATGCATTAAATATTAGCTATAGCAGAATTATAAAAAAAAAAAAATTAGTCATTCAAATTTTTATTTTAACATGTTGAAGAATATAAAATTATCAACAATGAGATCTGTAAATTTTTTTTAATGAACTGTAATTTTCTCAAGCTACACAGCATCTTAGAGTTTTGTTTATTTTCTTTTAAATTTCTTTCTGATTTGAAGAATTGGTATTAATCAGCAGAAAGAAATTATCTTATCAATAAATAATTATGAAAAGAGTATCTCTTGTTTTAGTATTTATGTGTTGCCATCATAGTAAATATCAAGTAAAATCGAGAAATCAAAACTATAATTAGCAGATTTCTAATGTTTTGTTGTTACATTTGCTACTTTCTAATGTTACACATCTTAATGTTTGCAGTTTAATAAAAAATAATCCAAGAAAAATCAATTTTAAATGTTAATTATGCAGTATGTGTCAACATTCATTACTTATAAGAATAGTGATTTACTTTTCCAGAGTTACTCCAATTAATGTCAATTCTGTTTTAAAATTTTTAATTGTTTTTTAAGTTGCAGGTTTTGATTATGATGCTTTAAGCCTTTTTTTTTTTTTTTTTTTTTTTTGTAACAGAATTTTTCATGAATGTAAATTTTAAATTTTCATCAAAACAAATTTGAACTTAAAAATATGCAAGATAAGTTCTGTTTTCAATATTATAGATATTAATTATAAATAAATATTTAAGAAAATTTATGATAAGAATGAAAAAGTCTTGCTCTGCCTGTCTCTATTTCTATTTCTGAACATAAAATGTTAATCATGTCAAGAAAATATTTAACTATTTTATTTGTTAAATATTTTCTTGAACATATTAAATATTTTCTTTTGTAACTGACAAAGTTTCTACTACTGCACTATAAGAAATCAATGGAATATATTAAAATCATCATTAAGTGGTTGAGTATCATAAATGTTAAATCTATTAATATTAAATTTATTATGTCAAACAATACATTCAATCAACCTTTATCTGTATTTTGTAAAAAACATATTTATAAACAAATTTTTCTAATGGAGGAAAATATGAAAATGGCATGTTTATTAAAGGAATTTTTTCTACCATATGACTAACTATACATGATTTAATTGAAATGACATCATACTGCAATAATGAAAGAGGATATTATCCTTAAGAAATTCCAAAATTAATGTTTTGAGGCAAGTACAAATTGTTATGCAAACAATTTGTATTTGTGAAAGAAATATAAAATAGAAAAGCAAGGAATTTTTTATTTTACTTAATATCTCAAAATGTGGCGAAATTCATATTTTCCAATATGAACTCATAAAAATAAGAATATGAGGATGTGTGTACAATACTTTAGAATACTAATAAAATCTTTCAGTTTTTAACTTACAGTTACAAAATTGAAGGTTGAAGAAATTCTTCCTATATAAGAGTATCTAGGGGAATAGTGAGCACATATAGTTTTAAAATGTAAAGAATAAAATATTTTGAGTTTCGAACATTAATTCATGCTCAAATCCATGTCATCAATAAAATGATTTTCACATACATGAAAACTTTGTTTAGTGTGGTTTTAATAAATGCACAACAAATTTTTTTTACCATTCTTTGAAATATGCGATATAAGTTTTTTGATTAATGCACCTTTTTAATGATGCTAACCTTTAGAAGCACTGGATTTTTCAGGATTCATCATAATTATTTCCATTGCTTGTTCAGTTTGATTAGCGCAGTTTTGAATTCTGGATGTTTCAAGGATCCATTAACCTCACTAATCAAGGGATATATGTACATTGTAATTCAAAACCTATGCGGTGTCCGTGTAAGACAGAATAGTCCCACTGTAGCTCATGCATGTCGTAAAAGATGACTAAAATGGGTACTTAGTGTCTGGGGGTATAGCCGGGCACCCTGCTCCTGGGAATTATATCAGGGGAACTCAAGGATTTACTTTCTTTAGGTAAGTACAAGCATCATGACCCTGAGGCACCCTTGTGAACTTTTTTCTTTCCTATGGAGTTTACTGTCTTTGGTAAACACGGGTGACGCACTCCCGGGATTCCATAGCGATCCTTCTCTTTTTTCGACCCTCTTTCTTGTCAACCAATTTTTGTCTTTTTATTTCCTAATTTTTTTACGTCTAAACCACAGTCAAATCTTGTTCGGCGTAGCATAGCCACATCTGGCTCTTGTGCGAATAACCTTAACATTCACTCACTCCCATATTGTAATTCAAAAATTATGCATGGAACATGAATTTTAATTTCTAAATATTTGTATCAGAAACATTGGGCGATGGGATCCGTAATAAATATTCTTGAAAAGGAAGAATTTTTACATACTTTTGAAAAATATTATGGACACAATTTGGAAAATGTACTTTGATTTTATTTGGTCTGCAACAAATGCATTATTAAATAGTTATTACAAAAATTAGATAATTTAATTTTAAAAGAAAACTTCAAACAGTTTGTAACCCCTCTTAAATTAAAAAGTGTAATTAGTAAAAGTAACAAAATAACGAAACTATTAATATAAAAAGTAATATATTAACATTTTTTCTCTTTTCATTCATGTTAATATAATACCATTAATATGAAAACTTTCATGCCTCCATCATTTGAAATTTGCTTAGTAAGGCAACAACAATCAAATACTGAAGGAGCGTCAGCCCATTAGACTTTACTCCATGTGAATTTTTTTAGAGTTAAAACAAGCACTTTACATATATGTGCGTTAGCACTTTACATTTACATAAGTGAATGAAAAGAAAGAATTGATAAAGATTAGATTGCTTTTAGCAGAAATAATGATTTTTTTTAATTCACATATATCGATGAGATTGATAAATATAAGTTCTTTTTATTTTAATTCTTTATTTATTACCTCTTCGCTCCACCAAAAGATTGAAAAGCGATAGGAGAGGAAAAGTATTATTTTTATTTGATTTTTTTTTTTTTTAAATTTAATATACATTTGTTTTTCAGATTATCCATATTTTTTTTTTATGAGGAATGACAAGAGAGTTAGGATACATTTTTAATCTGGATGATTAAAAATATAAAGAGAGTAGAGGGAAAAAGAAAGGAGTGGTAAGATAATAGACCTCGCAGCTACCTTGGTTGTTGGGCCGCGGTAGCCTAGTGGTCAAGGTCGTGGACTACCGGCCGGCGGTTTTCGTTCAGTCGCGGGTTCGATCCTTGGCCGCCTAAGACCCTCCATGTTCGGGCCCAAAGTTCTCCCGTTGGCGTGGTGTGGATGTTAGGAGGGGGGGTGCCAGCTCAGGTGTCGTCCTCGTCACTTGACCGTAGTTCAAAATTACGAGGTCCGTCTCCAATAGCCCTCGTGTTGCTTCTAGTGCGACGTTAATATAAACTAAAACTACCTTGGTTGTTATATGAGTTTCTATTGGTAGTTTGAACTGTGGGGGATCGGGGTTAGCTAGGAGCTGTTTGTTGAAGACATGTTTTTCAGCTGTTAATGCATTGGATGAGTTGAGTCTCTCTCTCTTTTTCTGGGGTATGTATATTTATTGGCAAGGGTTTGAGTTGGAATGCATTGGGTTACGGTGGGATGAAGTGGAAATAATTGTTGAGAAACACACACCAGGTTCGATAGGTAGAGCATAAATACCATTATTGTGTGCAAAAATTAGCTAGGCTAATTAATGGATTAATGTGCTTTTTAGTCTGCGGCGACTCTCTTCTATAAAAACGTTAGAAGTTAAAAGGCCTTACTCAAACAGCCAGATGAGATGTCTTTTCAGCCTGGTTGGTAAAAGCTTGCAAAAGCGACTAAACTTTCCTTCGGACCCACTAATTCAGGGTTCGAAACAACGTTGCGGCACTCAAGGTCATCAACTCTCTTCCCCTCCACGGGATCGGAAAACCATCAGCTGCCGGAAGTCTAAAGTAGATGCATCTGGAAAGGTAATTATTATGTTTGGGAAATTTGAGGTATTTGTGTATTACTGAATTTCTAACATAACACGGGGAGTCAGCTATAATACGAAGGATTCGAGTTTGAATTTTTATTTAAGTGGGTGGGAGCTGCATGCCTTCATACGGGGGGAGCATAAAGAAGAATAGATCTTGGTATTTGTTTATAGAGGAGGATTTATGAGAGAGTGTTAATACAGAATGTCATTCTATTAGTGGCATGCAGTTATGGATTTTAGCTCAGTTTTCGTCTATTATGAACTGGATGTTTTTCTTAAGCTGAGTTGTGAATCCAGTATAATATCAAGATAATTTACCTCAGAGTCCCATGAGATATTGGAGTGGACAAATCTGAGTTGGGTTTCAAGGGGTGAGACATGTCTTTTACGGAATATAATAGCTTTTGTTTTATTGGTATTTACTTTATTGGTATTTGTTTTATTGGTATTTACTTAGTTCTCCATAAGGTCATCCATTTTTGAATTTTGTTGAGATTGGTTATGAGATTCTGATTTCTTTGGGGGGGGGGGGGG
>BMAW01095275.1:273874-286492 GCA_019974015.1 Nephila pilipes
CATGGCACACACACACACACACACACACACACACACACACACACACACACACACACATGCACACACATACTATATATTATTTGTCAATCCTTCAATTCCTGTCTTCATTTAGACCTTCTTGTATATTTGCACTACTTGCAATTAGATCGTTCCATAGGACACCTGAGCGCAGTCATTTGTCCACCCCTCTGAGGCATGGATATTAAATACGAGACTGACACTGCTATAGAAAAGCATGCATTGGCCGCCAACATTGTTTAATATGAAGAAGCCTCTCTCGAATTCAGTGCCTCTTTGAACAAACCATAAACGTTGTTTTCATTTGTATTATTTCATTTATTTATTGCTGCAAAAATAAGAGGACGAATTATTGTAGCCTCTGCTATAAACTTGAAAACCACTGAAACTATACCCATTGAAAGAAGCCCATGGCACGCAAATCATCAAGATCGCATTTTGATGGTTTAAGGCCTAAGATGGCCAAAAGACGTTGAAGATGATTCTCGCCAGGCTCAGTATTTGTGTTCAAAACTAAGGACAACATCGAAAAATTAATCTGTCTGATCTCATCACAGCATCTAAAAGACGGTTGAGATTGTAGAAATTGACAAGAACTACACAAATCTCCCAAGGCGTAATGTGCCGTTCTTCCGTATGACATCTGTCAAAAGGCTCAGCCACAGCATCCCATGTTAGAATCCATCCATATCTTAAACTATATGACTTCATCTACTCTAACGCCACACAGGTTAAAAACCACCAAAAGAAACAGACGAGTTCATTGAAGCCCTGGTGAGAAAGAGCGGCGTGTCCCAAAGGAGCTGACCAGAAGATTTCCAGCACTGTCACCTTGCATGGAGAGCTGGCAGAGATAGAAGAGGGATGGCATTGGAAGGCATAGTAACTGAATATATGACATTAAAATAAAAATTAAGAATGCCTGGGTCCTGTTAATATCCAGCCATATCTTGTAATTAGGCCCGTCAATAAAAGTCGGGTTTTCCAAGCTGCCTGTCAAAGTCTTTTGTATGAATAGGGTCGGATCTAGAGCATTCCACCTGTACCATTGAACCGACGAGGTAGGTAACTGCACATGCGGTTTTTCTGAATAGACATTAGTTGGTTAAAGGTTAATTAGCTTCAGAAATTACATCGGTAGCGCCATTATAATGAATAACTCTATATTAAATACAAATTACAAGGACAAAAGCAAGCAAAAGAGACATGTCCGAGCTGAGGAAACTACACAAACCACACAGAGACAGGTTGCAGTTACCCTGAAACAGTTTAAAACCTTTACAAAATAAAGAGTAGAAATACAGGAAATATTTTGCTCTCGTGCAGTTTTAGTAGCATAAAATAATATAGAAAATATACAGATAAAGTAAAGTCATGTCTCAAAAGTTTAGCTAGAGTCAACCGCTATAATGTTTGGAAGATGAGCAATCATCTGAAGACGGAAGAATCGTTTATGGAGAATGATTGTCGTACTGTAAATAGATGGTTAGTTATACATAACTTATTTATATTCAAGGACTTTGAAAAATCAACTGAAAACAATTTTTCATTAAACCTGGTAAAACTGAGTTTTTAAATTGTAAGGGTTTTCGTTCAAACTTCACTTTGTAACGTAATTTTTCCCTAAGGATTTTCACAGCATTCTGGCCTGTCTGAGATAGGGAGGCCACATGAAGATGTGCTGATGTTTTCTACAACGCTTCTATAAAGGAAAAAGATGGATTTTACAGAGATGTGTCACTATTTAATAAGAGATAGTTTAAAGAATGAACTTCTGCCTATGACGGATTTCTACACCATCTATGACTTATGTAATTTAATTTTTAAATAATTAGTTTTAATCTAATTAATTTATTAATTGTAATTATTTACTGTCAACCAATACAATCGTGTATAGAAAATTTCAGCTTATCGAGATCTTTAAAATATGAGAAAGCTTTAAAATTTTGTTCCAAAATATTAGCAAATGTAAGTAGAAGAAAACTAATTAAATAACACTGCAAAAGCTAATTTTTGAAATATGGTTCTCTAAATTTACACATTGCGTAAATATAATTATACCTTAAATTTAAGTAATAATCAAGCTCGTTGAATCATTCATTTTGCAATATCTTGCATGTATTGAAATGGGGACGGTGACCATCTGGCCAGAAACTGCAAAATTTAATTTTAATTAGCTAATTAATTAATTTAATTAGCCTTATTACTATTCAAAATATCTGTGAAAATTTTGGTCTAATTGAGCATTTTAAATGTGGAGAAAAGACGGAAGTTTTGACTCAGACATAGCTGGAGTAGAAGAAACCTACTCAATAATGAGTTCTAATCAATTAATTTTAATAATTACATTTATTATCATCCAAAACAATCGTGTATGGAAAATTAACACAATTAAGTACTTTAAAATGTGAGGAAAAGTTTAAAGTTTTGACTCCAACACTCTGACCCAATGAAATTAAAGAAAACCGTACAAAATACAACCTGAAATATAAAACAAGAAGTGGGAGAATCTACATCACCTGAATAATGAAGATAACTCTATTTAACACATGAGTAAAATACTATAAATTTTCAATATTTCTCCCCAGTGAAATAATCGACTAGTTCTCCAAGAAAAGGGCTGATCTACTCTGTTTGCTAATCTAGAAACTTTGTTCCAGTAACACGTAACTGGAACGTAGCGGCCACCGGGACGTTTACATTTTGAGACGCCTTCCAACACTAAAGGGCACAATGAACTTGATCTCTACTTTGTGACCTCATTCCAAGGGGATGAAACGAGTAGCGGCAAATGCAAGGGCGCGGTCATCATGGAAAGACGTGCGATCTGATAACTCCTTAATATGTATGCCCAATAGTTCTGTTTTTACTTTTTAAATACAGTACAATAATATATTGTTTAATTAAATGTCATCTTCTAAAAATCCACCTTTTTTTTAAATCCAGGAAACCCCTAGACAAAACAAAAATGAGCCGTGTATCCCTTTCTGTAGTTAGGATTCTACAGACTAAATTTGGTGGCTTCGGCCGTGATGAAAAAGTAATTATTCCATTAGAATTCAGTGCGCCTTGCCGTCTCACTGCAACATTACCATCCTGGTATTTTTTAAGAAATAAATGCACCCTGCATTCCTGGAGTTGATTAGAAGAGTAAAGTTTTGAAGAAGTGCCCCCTGCACTTGGAGTTAGTGGAAAGAAGTTCTCCCTGCATTTGTAGTTCACGATAAATGCATCCCGTATTCCTGAAATCGCCGTTGATAAGATTTCATCATCGAAGCGCCATCCTGGTGAAAAGAATTCTGCGTAGCGAAAAGATCATCCCAATTTTTGAATTGCCTATTTTTATACTCCGTTGTGTTGTGATACGTGTAGCGAATTATTTATCTTTTGTGATAAATTATCGTTAAGTGTGCTTTTGAGAGCCAGAGAACCGACAAGAGAATTAGGGATATGATCGCGCAAGTATTATCCATTTATTGTGACAAGTTCCTTTTTTAAAAAAAATGTGTCTATATGAATATATTTTATAATTTTTTGTGTCGCTTGTCCTAAATTGTTAGTTTTCCCTTTAGCTAATATTGGTATTCTTTACTTTCTAACGTAAAACAAATTTAAAAGTATTATATTTAATTTGTCTGAAATTTTCTCATTCATTCTCCAGTAACGAAAAATTTAAGAGTAGAAAGCTATTATATCTAATTTTGAACCACTGAAAGAGAGTGCTGTCAATTCATCATTTTATGCTGATCTGTTTTTCCTCTCCTTAAAAACATTAAACTAGAGTTATTAATCATTGTATAGCTCAAGTACTCGTAATTTTTTTTCTGTTTATGAAAATATGTATGTTAATACCTTTTTTTGTTTTGTTGATGCAGAATCTACTTTAATATAATACTCTAAGTATTATAAGTACTCTAAGTATTGCATATTATTTTTAAGTTTGTATGTATATTTTGGTTGAGAACGTAAGTTATTGCGAATTTTGCATAAATATTTATTTTAACTTTCGCAGAATCAATTAAGCAAGCCCAGCTAAATAATTTCATTAAACTGAATAAAAAAAAATTATAGATCAATTTTTTTTTCAGAATAGCTAATTGTTATAAATTATTTCAAATTTTATTCGCACAAAATGTCTTATTTATTGAAAGGCAAGAAAAAGGACTTGCTTAACTTAGCATCAGAATTAAATTTAATAACGCTGAAATGGCTAAACCAATGTTGAAAAAATTAATTATAAATAACACAAGGTACGACGAGGAAGACACCAAATCGCTGCATGATAATATAATTGAAGAAAGGAAAGAAAAAGAAAGGAAGGGAAAAGAAGAACTGGCAGAGAAGAGCAGACAAGATGAGGTAGAATTAGAGAAGTTAAGAATCGAGGCCCAGATTAATCGAGTCATGGGACATAGTGTTAAATACTCGTACACCGAGAAATGAATTGAATAAGTTACTACATAAATTCGATATGACAGAAGATATCAGTCTATATTTGATATTATTTGAGCGCCAAGCTAATATGATGTCCGTACCTAAAGAGTTTTAGGTTACACATCTGTTGGGTCTACTTCCACAAGAAGTAACGCAACTAATTGCTCGAGAGCCTATAGAAAGGGCGAAAGATTATGATCATGTGAAACTACTGCTACTCAAAAGATTCAAATTAACCCCTGAGAAGTTTAGGCAATTATTTGTCACTCACCAGAAAAGTGCTGAAAATACATGGCGAGATTTCTACCATGAAATTCAAACATTCTTTAATAGATGGATAGAGGTACTTAACGTCAAAACCTTTGACCAGTTGCGGGATCTGATAATAGCAGATCAAATGAGCAAAAGAGCTCCCATCGAATTTAAAGAGTATCATTTAGACGAATGGTCCAGTATCAACTCGCCAGAGGAGCTAGCCGAGAAACTCGAGAAATTTGAAGATGTCCGGAGGACTTTGAAGCCAAAACCATGCTTCTCACCATCTTTTCGAAAGCTAGAAGCCAAATTACCAAGTAAGTTCGTTAATTTCGGAAGATGTGAAAATCGCCACAGTGGAACTGAAAATTTCAAACTTGAAAGAAAACACATGAGACTCATCCGAGTAAAGATTTGGAAAGACTAACGCCTAGCAGGCGTTTCAATTGTCATTCTCATAATCATTTAAGCTACAATTGTCCTGAAGTAAAGAAAGAGTCGGAACCTGAGAGACCATCGAACTCTGAAGTACAAACCTGTTCTGTTATCACGCAAAAAGAGCTACACCTGAAAGATATCACACTTGATGAAAAAACCATTTCCTCTCTTATGGACACTGGTAGTTCAGTTAGTCTTATCCGTGAAGACATAAGTACAAAGATTATAGACCAACAAAAATTTTCTAATAAATGTATTGTCCTATCTGGAATAAGTAAATCTCAAGTGTTGACGAAAGGTTCTTTTGAACATAACTTCATCATAGATGAAGACCATTATTCCTTAACATGGTATGTTGTGCCGACTGAGCATCGTAACTTTGAAGCAGTCATAGGCACCGACATTTTGAAACAAGTTTCTTTAAATTTCACCCAAAAGGGAGTTAAATTCTACAAACATGAGGAAAAAGCATGACTCATGCAAATATCAGAATCAGTTGACAACTCGAAGGAGTTGGTGTATTGTGGTATGTTTATGCCGAAAACCAAACTGGGAATCGGGGAGAATATAATTCAAATTAATGTGATCAAGGATCCGTTTCAGAAGAATTTTTTATAAAAACTTTAGAAATAGCATTAAGGAGGCTGATAGGGCGATAAGAATTAGGAAGGGATTGATCCTGGCCTGGTTTGGCAAAAAGGATAATAGTGACGTGCTTCCATTTGGAAGAAAAATAAGAGAAAAGAAGGCATTTGTTGAAAATTTTTGTGATATGAGTGAGAACAGTCGGAGGAAAGTATTTAAAGGCAATATTGTAGATTCCATCGACGCCTGGGGAATTTTATTTTAAGATATCCATCAATTGATGATCAACTGAGAGAATTTCTTCGTTTTTGGGGGTTTTAAGAACTTGAATGAGGAAGAGGGGCATTGCAAGATAGGATTTATGAGATTTCATAATGTGGCAGGTTTTAACTTAGTATCCATAGCTGTTAAGTTCGGAAATGATAGCCGCTGGCTCTGTGTGATTGGGAGACCACGAATTACAAATTTAGTTATTCACCGGGGAGATCATAAGTGTGGGATTCCAGTTTGTTATCTGCGATATGTTCTTGTATTGCGTGAGGAGATTCGATGGATGATGGGAGGAGTTTAAGATTGGTGCCATTGATTTTGTCTATAGTTTTTTCAGAAATAATATTGTTGATTGAAGTGATTGTTTCTGCTAAAATTTTAACTTTAGTAAGGACTATTGGTAGGATATTAGGTGTAGTGGGGATTTTAGTGTCGGATTCATTTTGATCAATATCAAGTTGTTGGAATCTATTAGCAAGGGGGATAGTGTTATCAGCTCGGGATTTTCTTGAAAAATTATAATGATCGATGATTTTAGGGGTGGGTGACTTTTTTATGCATTTTTGAGTTTCAAATTCATCATTATCGTTGGGAATTTGAGGGAGAGGAGAATATTGAGTTTTAAGAGGGTATTGAGTTTCGTATTTATGATTAAGATAAGTGCGGAAAAGCATGTGTTCAAATTTTAAAATATTTCGGTTTTGGGTATCTGTAAGAGTCTGTTCTCCGTCGGGGCGAATGTCATCAATTTTTCAGGAAAGGAGTTCGGAAATTTGTTCAAAGTCATTAATATTAATAAGGGTAACTAACTGAGAGCATTGAGCCGTTGTAAGATAAGAATTTGAGCACAGGCTGGCACTAACTTTGTCGGGAATTGGAGAAATGTTTGTAGCAACTTTCATGGCATCAGAACTAGTTCCGGCGTCAATCCTCTTGTTCAGGGTTGGTCCAGGTCGGAAATCGGTTGGTAGGAGAGGTGGCTTAGTTCCAATTTTAGGAAAAGCAGTGAAGAAAATTGTTTCCGAACCCAAAAACACAGTGATGCAAACGGATAGCGAAAACACGCGGGAACGGAGATGCAGAGCGAGCAGAGAGCACGACCAAACAGCATGGTGTCGAAACACAGAATGCTTAAAAAAAGGAATAAATAAAAAGTTGAAACCTCTTTTATAGATTTTATAGGGTTGCCATAAAAAATTTGCATGGTAACCAACTTGGCGATTTATCGCTAAAAAATTAAATATAACCAAGTGGACCTCAAGACTAAGATTCATATTGATAACATGGATGAGGGATAAGGAATAGATAACAGTTATAAGATATTTTTGGGACTCACGCAAAATAGAAACGGCAAGAAGATAATGCCGTATTCAGAAACACAGATCAAACGGATGAGACAGCAATTCTACCTCTATTGCAACAGGAAAGTTGGTTTGATTGATTTTTTATTAACGTTAGACTTAGAAGTAACACGAGGGCTATTGGTGGCGGATCTCATAATTTTGAAATTCTGTCAAGTGAGGATGAACACCTGACCTAGCACTCAACTCTTCGAATTTACACACTGTGCCAATTTGAAGACATAGCCTCGACAAGTTTAACATGCATCAGCTTCACTTCACGAATACTTTTTAGTGGCACCGGGACTCGAATCCATGACTCGACAAAAAAAATTACTAGATTACTGCGGCTACAATTTTAAGGAAGGGAGGGGAGGTAGACCAATAAAACTTGTTCATTTAGTAATTTATTCTGAATAAAGCAATAGGAGTAGTTTTCGATTTGAATGGTATAAACAGTTTTCATGGTTGCAGTATTTGATTTTGAAAGAAGCTATATTTTGTTGTGTATGCGTGTAATTTCAGTGTTATGGTACAGAGAACAAGTCGTACGGATATAGGCTTCAAGAACTGGAAAAGTGTCTTAGATGCCGAGCCTGGGTTCTCCAAACATGAAATACCGAAACTGATATTCATGCCATGTCATTGTGGAAGAAACCAGAAACTCATTTAGAAACTTGTACTTCGGTGTCAACTTTAGTAAATACAACGCCTGTTGAGAAACACCGTTACTATATTAAAGCTATAATGGAAGTGATAACGTTTTTTGCAGTCAATGAACTGCTTTATAAAAAAAAATTATAATATAGAATAGGAAGTTACAGAGCTTTTTCATGTCATGAACAAGTCTAAAAAGAGGAAGAAAATAAAACATAAACCATTTTTGCCCATGAATACCAAGCTTGGGCCAGTAAATTAGGAAAGGAGTATAGATAGTTTTGATCTAATGTAAGTTGATGAAAACGTGTAGTTAAACCGCTTACGTATTTGAATGGCTACTCACCAAAAATCACCTAATTGCAGTTAATGAAAACAACAATTAATGAATCATTACTACTTATTAATTTTGTCTTTTGTATAAATTCTGAGTGGTTTTTGAATTAGAAATCCAAATACATACACTCTAATAATGTAATCTCTTAAAAAATTCGATTCGTATATCCACAAAGTGCGTATTTATATTATCAAAACTGAAATCTAAGTTCTGTGGCCTTGTCCAACTTGTGTGGAAAAACCTTCTAACTTCCTAAAAGTTATCAGTTTGGACTACTTCCATGACCGAAGTCACGTAATAAATAAACGTATTCGTAAGAAAAGTATTTGAAAACAATATTCGAATATAATAGATCAATTATTTTTTACGATATCACATATTAAATTCGTGTGTATGGAACACATTGATAGACACTTTCAAGCAGGAAAGTCATTTTGCGATGTATTTTTACAGAATGCAGATGGCCTCTATAAGCTTTGTTCGATTAGTTATCATTCAACGCAATAGTACTCTAATAGCACTTCAAAAAGAAAAGAAAAAAAAAATTATTGAAATTCGGAAATTCTTATCGGATGGCGCGAAACATCATTTATAAGAACTATCGATCAGATTTCACTTATGCAGAAATATTGCGTATTCCAAGAACTGAAGAACGTTCCTTTCTTTTTAAATGAAAAAAAAAACAAGATAAATTGCATAGATCATAACAATTTTACTCCTGAAATCTAGTGCACATCATTCCAAAATACCAATTTAAAGGATAAACATATTCAAATAATGCTTCAAAAAAACTCGAATGAACCTATCTATTGCGTGATCAACCTTTTGACCTAAACATCACGATAATTTTTGGAGCGTTATCTGGAATTCTTGACCTGTGAACTTCATTCATGATCCTTATGACCACTTCCTTCAGGAGTGATTTAAATTTCTCACTTGCAGAGTATTCTTGCTGGCAAACTGGTGACAATGAATCGTTCACTTTTGTGTGTTGCCCTTTTAGTGGCTTTCATTCATTGTAATGTCGCACAACAAGGTAAGACATTTTTTTGTATTTAAATTATCTTAATAATTGGTCGTTTTGCGTTGGAATTCTATGATTTCTATTTGCTAAGATAGTTTTATTCTCATCTATAAAAAGCTTTATAGAAAAGCAAAGCGTTTTCATTCGATATTTGATTTTTTTTTATTACTCACACATACAGATATTCCAAGTGGGTAGAACAATTAATTATTTTCTTCTGAATTATAAAGCTTTAAAAATAAATCAGTTCATATCTTTCAATGCAATTGACTGTAGAGTGCAGGGATATACTTCAAATTTAAAAATGAACAAAATAGAAACTGAAAAAGTTTTTTTTCCCGTAATTTTTTTTTATATAATGCTTCCTAATGCGCTTATTTGATCTCAAAAGAAAAAGAATAAAATACGCAGCATTGTATTATAAAATAGTTTAATTTTATAAATAATTTTTTTTCAATTTTTATTGCATTTATTAAATTTTAAATTATGTTTTACTAAAATTTTGATTATTACTTTTTCGTATAATCAACTCATTTAATATAATTTATTAATCTCTCGTACAGAATTAAGCGAGCGTCGAATGGTATTACTGATAGTTTTACGCAATTAATTAATTTCATGTAAATATTTGAATTTCAAAGAATTATTTGTTGAAGCAAAACTGCTGCGATATTATTTGATATATTTTGTCTTTCATATTGAATGTGTCTTCTTAATAGTTGGTAAGATTAATTTATAGTATACCATGTGTGTTTTATACCAAGGCATGTTAACTGTTAATAATATTCAGTAACAAATTGCTTAATATTTCCATTCAGTATCATGAGACTTAAGGCTCCCGTCTACCCGCCATTTTGATTTCGTCTGTTTAATGTTAATCCTATGGAATTTCGACTTGAATTCTCACAACTTTATTATTTTATTTATTTGAATGCAATAAAGTGCATCTGAAAGAGCAAAAAATAATGAATGCTTCTGTGGAATTACTTTTTTTCTCTAAGATTTTTAAAAGTAATTTTATTCTTATTTTAATTATTCGTTTCTGAGTTTCCCGGTCTTTAAAGAATATTTTCAAATATTTTTAAAAACTGAAAAAAAAGTAATTCCACAGAAGCATTCATTATTTTTTGCTCTTTCAGATGCACTTTATTGCATTCAAATAGATCAAATATTAAAGATGAGAGAATTTAAGTCGAAATTCCATAGGATAAACATTAAGCTGATGAAATCAAAATGGCTGGTAGACGGGGGCCTTAATCGTTCAGAAAATATAATTCATGATTCTGGGCATGATTTTCAATTTTGATGAAATAGATGTACAATTTTAAAAGTATCCCTATAGCAGGTCGTTAAAAGAACACAATATCTTCTATAAAATATTGTCAAAATATACAAAAATATTCATCAAAAGAAAAAAATAAGTGACGTTATTTAACTCCGGCCTCTGAATTCCATTTATATAATGTGATATAGGAACGTATATATATATATATATATATATATATATATATATATATATATATATATACATAATTAAAGAAAGTGATACTGATTTCTCTTTATGGATTAATTATGTATTTATAGTAACTGGGTATAAAGCATGGATTTTTGTACTTAAAATATTTTCAATGCAGCTCTCTGCTTCGATACATGGTGCTTCTGAAAATAGTAATAAAGCTCCAAAAATAACATGGTTCTGTTTTTCAAGTAATATTTAACGATTTAACGCATTGTAGTCAATTTTGTTTTCTAAATTCATGCAACAGAAATTTTAGAGACAGTACGATGATTTTGTTGGTAATATATTCATTGAAATGTTTCCTTTTTCAAATATGAATCGAATTTTGATATTTGTGGGGTTCTGTTTTGCAAGTAATAATTAACGATTTTCTTTTAAATGTTGAACATCTCTATTTCTGTATTTGATGCTTATTTTCCTCCATAAAAGGTTATATTTTGTGACTTAAATGTAAATTTCCTACGAATTTTCTCGTGAATAAAAGATAAATGATACAGTTGTAAAGAAAAATATATATTAAAGGAGCAATGAGATTATACTGAGTTTCTCGCCTAATTTTGTCATTATACTAAATCGAACAAAAAACCTCGAATATTTTCTTGATTTGCTATTCAGGATTGTGTAATCTCTTAAGTTTTTCTTGACATCGTGTTTACATATCAATGTCGTAATTGAAATGAATTTATCTAACTTGTTTGACATTGATTGATTGATTATATTATGAGGGATATAGAGCCGCAAACTTATTTGTAATATACGTTTTGAAATATTTAGAATTTGTTTCTTCTTTTCAATTTGCAATTACTGCAAACAAAATTCGTTTTTGCTTAATGTTGACTAATATTCATATTTATCCACAGAGAAATAAAGTTTTATACTATAAATTTTTATGTTGTATATACCTTTTAAAATATGGTTAAACTTCCATATTAAGGAATTGATCGTTCTAGTAAAATTCGAAATATAGAATTTCTATTACCCATATGATTACTGCTTAAATTAAACTGTCTCATCTAAATATAATGAGATAAAATATTTCTAAGACTGAAAATATGCAAATATTTGTTATACTTTTAAAACTAGTGACCTTCTCTATGAATTCTGAATACGTTGAGAATAACTATTACGGTTAAATACAGCTGTTGTACCAAGTTCATTTCTTTAATTATAGTTTATACTGTATCATTTTAAAATTACATTATATCTTGAACATACTCATTTGTCCTTTGACAAAACTAGCTTCCAATACTATTTTCAGATAAGGATTGGATTCCATTCTTGTTTTTAATAATGAAATAATTGATATTATGCATTTTCATTCGGAGTCCTAACAATGTAAAGCGATTCATTCTTCCGTTTGTTTTGTTCAACTGTCTGAAGATCCGCAAAAATCTAGATAAACACTAGAGAAGAAGGAAATTCCACTTATTTATAAATATTTGCTCTGTTTATATAGATATGGCAATTTTACTTGAATTGATAATAAGCTTTATTACTTAACATTACATTTAATAATAAATATGAGGATTTAAACTACGATCTATCTTTGTGGACACATCTTTGAGAGCATATTTTATTGATTGTTTTATTGATATGGCACTTAGAAGTAACGCGAGGTCTATTGGCGGCGGACTTAATAATTTTAAGCTTCATCAAATGACTAGGATGACACATGAGCTGGCATCTCTATTTCCAAATTTCCACTCAACGCTAACGAGAAGACTTGGAGCCTCGACATATT
>BMAW01095275.1:286502-346235 GCA_019974015.1 Nephila pilipes
TTTTCTCCAAAAATTCATACTAAGCCATAGCATTCGATCCAGCCATAGATCCTATCTTCATTAGAGGTTTTCCTATACCTGATGTTTCACATTTTGATAAATTTGGATTATTCGGAAATATATACACTCTAATAGTGTTTGTAAAATTCTTAATAATGCTATAATTCAGATCTCATGCAGCAATATTTAGTTACACATTTTTTTTTATCATTATGTTTGATATTAGTAATCATTCACCAAAATGATCGATTTACCGTGGATCAACTAATTTAGTTCCAAGGACGCACGCATCTAATGGGGAAATAGTCATATGACATTGCAGTTTCGTTAGTTCTGAAATCGGATTTGAAAAGAGAAGCAATAACGCAGAAAATTTATTATTATATTTAATTCTTTAAGGAAATGAGAGAGAGGTAGTCAGAATTATTCATCAATTCGAGGCACTTTTTTCCTACCTATTTGGCTTTAAGAATTCGTTATTTGCGTTCGAATTATTCATGGCCAGATCCTAAAAAATTGTTCATATAGCTTTTCTCAGACAATATATTCTCTGATATTACGTTTGGTCTATCTTTCTATTGCTCATGAGTTATATTCGCATTAAATAGAATATTCTCTGAAACATTTGTATTTATCATTCTTCCATATTTTATCTCGAAGAATCGGTATAAGCATTGGAATTTGTATCAAATGGTTTTAGTGACTTCTGTTATGAATTTTTGTCCTTATTTAAGTACGCCTATAAGTAGTAAACGAGAGTTAAGATCACGCAATTTTTTTTTATAAATGAATATTTTTCTCTAGATTTAATGAATTAGATATAAAAATTCAATTACATTTTAAAAACTCTATTTTTAAGATGGCAATTTTCTTTAGTTCAAATGCCAGAGGCTGGCGCCTTACATTTACCAGACGAGGAAATAAGCTCTCAAGTGCAGACATTACAAAAAAATCTCACTGAACTATGGAGTTACATCTTTCAATTAAGAAATGCAGTTTCTCAACATCTGAACCATTTGAGACAACACCAAGTCCAACTTGAAGATGTCGTTCACAGGATGATGCACTATCATGACGGTAAAAAAAATGCTTTTAGTGTTAATTCCAAATGTAACAATTTTCTGCAGATGCATTTATATAGGCCAAATTCTTAAATAAATTCATACAGTTAGCTTAAGCCAACGGATATTTTAAAAAAAAAAAAATTTGGATTTTAACGGTTAAAATTTAAAAAGAAAGCCGTAAAAAAATTGAAGCCCTCGAAATAAAATTATATGTTGCTAATAATTTTCTTCTTTTACTTTTACTTTTGGTGCAATTAAAATAAATCATAAATTACTCTCATAGATATGTATTTAAAAATTAAATATCCCCTTTTATCTGGTTTTATTTGTAAAATACTACAATTTTATTGAATTTAAATACTGTTATCTGTAGTTTTAAACATTTAAGGAAAATTTTGGCCAGTAAAAGAGCTATAATATAGAATGTAGTATAATATAGAATTACTAGAGCTATAATATAGAATTACTTGCATAAGCTTTGTAGTATTAATTACTCCAATTCGAGAAAAGCTTTCAAGTTTTATAGTGCAAGAACAGATAATTAATTGTATTAGTTAATTAATTCAAGGTATTAAATTGTATAAATTTAAAATTGCTTTGTAAAATTAGAAGTGTAAAGTGCTTATGAATCGAGTTGCATATTATAATAGTATTATATACGATAGCTTATTACTGAATTGTACTTAGTCGGTTTTATATTAATACCTTATATGATAATAAAATGAATATAGACAAAACACTTTTCAGTTGGTGAAAAATGATGGAGATAAGTATATCAATGAGAACGAATTTATTTATGTTTTTATCTTAAAAACAGTATTTTGCTTTCTTTTATTTATTTAGCTCATGTTTACAGTGATATATATACAACAGTTTTTACCCCACCAAACTGATTATTTGTATGTGGTTCATTTTTTGTGAGCGAAAAGCTGTAGAAATCTCCTGATCTAATCATTATCTGATCGCGAGACATGTAAACATTTCAACAAAGGTCACTGTACTTTCGTCCATTTGACAACAGCCTCTGAACAGAGTATATTTATGATTATTAAAATGCTTTTGATAACATAATTTTTTAAATTTTAGATATTTTCATGATAAAACTGTTTTAATTGAATACTTAACGGCATAAAACTATGCCTCTAATCATACGTATTGTTTTCTTTGTTTTGATTCTTATCGCTTTGAAAAAGCAGCGGTAGAAATGCAGTTTTAACTCCCTCCCCTCCTTGGCATGATTTTAAAAATCGCCAAATGTGAGTGTTTTTACGGATTAACATAGATACTTCGTAGAGAGCTAAATAAAAGAATTTAACGCCAACAAATTTTTTCATCGCTAAGAGTGAGGGTTAAACCTCATTTCAGCCAAATTAGCCCTTAGTAGCGTAACATATTATTAGAGTAAATCGCATACATTATTTGAAGCATTGTTTATACATCCTTTCCATTGTTTATACAGTGACTCAACTAAAATGCATTGGAACTCTCCTAAAGAAAAAGTATGTTTACTCCACAGGTGCACGATGAATAAAATGTATTTAAATCATACATTTAAATATGCGATGATCAAACACAATTTAAATTTGTTTTTATAATAACTACATATACTTTTATACAGGTCAGGGCGAAGGAGCTAGTGCTGCTCATACAGATGGTCACCATCACAGCGGCGAACAGCACTCTCACAGTGGAGAACATTCACATGGTGGAGACCAGCATTCACACAGCGGTGAACATCACTCTCATAGCGGCGAACATTCACATGGTGGAGACCAGCATTCACATAGTGGTGAACATCACTCCCACGGTGGAGATGATCACTCTCACGACAGCCATGGCCATTACCACGATTCTCACTCTCACTCCCATTCACATACCCACTCAGGGGATGATCATGGTCATAGTCATGGTCATTCAAGCCATGAAGAAGATGGTCATAATCATCATAAGTAGCGTATTATTTGTATGCTGATTGCTCAATAAATTATATTTGTATAAAATATGCGCACCCTCTTAACCAACTTCCATTCAACCGGTCGCACAGTTGACTAAGTGATTAATATTAATAACTAATTATAAAGAAAAAAACAGTTTTTTTCTTTCAATGTATATTTTTAAAATTACCGTACGTAATTGTTTAATTTTGATAAAGTAATGATTTGAATTGAAATTTCTGTTATTTTTTTTTCTTGATAAGTGCTTAAATTGTATACAATTTGGTTGAATAAACCATTTCTTTATTGAGTCCGGTATCCGATTCTGAGGTGGCAGTTAAGAAACAGCCTATTGTAAATGCATATAAAATCTTAATGATATTTGGGAGGTATGTAGTGTATATGGTTCTGTGTTTTGTAAATAGGATTTAATTGCTGAATCGATTTACTCATTACACGTACTGTTTTCATCGTACATCCGGCTGAAAAAAAAATTTAATGTCAAATTTGCTTATAATGAATTGTTATTTGTGAGATTGAATGTTGAAATACAATATTCTCAGACGTTAAAAGACAGGAAAATTCTTAGAAAAAAAAAGAAAAGAAAAACCACTCTTTGATATAATTTAATTTTGAATAAATTTACAATTTATATATTGTTCGTTATATCCATGGGGGAAATATATGATATATATTTGTAAGTTAAATGTTTAAAAGTACGATTTTATTATTGTAAAGTTGTGCAAAAAATATAATAAATACTAAGATGAGACAGAAGTTTTAATTTTATTTTGGTGATTCGCAGCATCACAAATATATATTGCTATTTTCATAAATTCCCTTGATGCGAATTTTCACTATGTTAAAAAAATAATATCTTAATATGTAAAATTCACATACTTTGTAATAAGAAATATGAGGGCTTATTGATAATATTATTCTCTTACAAAGTTATTCTCTTATTAAATTTAAATACTTTCAAAACTTCTCCTACTTGAAAGTAAATGAAGAAGGATTTTTTTTTGCAGAGTTTAATCTTTTCCACCCTCAAAAATATCCATGATGTATTTTGCATTTCAGAGACTCTCATGAAAAAGAAGACGTTGTGCAACAAAGTCAACAGGGAGCCGATTTGCAACAAGTTTCGCAAGTATCTGATCCAGTAGCCGAACCTGTCATTGTTCCATCGGTATCGCGATCGCACGATTCGCACCATCACCACTCCCACAGTTCAGGATCGAGCACCGGTTTCCAACCATTACCTATGTTGCATCACCACCACCATCACCATGACGAACCCAGAAGCAGGAACCGCAGCCGTGTTGTAGTAATGCCTAAATGTGTGTATTGTTTTACTTCCCTATAGTACGGAACGTATTTGTAATTCCTACTTTCTTTCTAATGATTTCGTTTATTGCGACAAATCTCGATCATGTAATATATAATTTTAAAATTATAGTTAAAATAAAATTTTAGTTAAATTTGAGTTAATTTCATTATAATTACGGGTGAAGTAACTTAACTTTCGGAAACTTATCTTGCCTTTTTTTTTTTTTTTTTTTTGTTACAAAATGATTGTTTAACACTGGCATGTCCAACGCAAAAGGCATTCCGGGGCTATATATATATTGTGCTCTCGTTCGTGTTTGAGTCTGATGATTTCGATTTATCACCTTCTTTTTAATTTTGGCTCTTTTAACACTAACGCAAATTCTCATGTTAAAAATTACTATTACTTTCACCTCTCGACTAATCATCCCGAACCCCGATAGAGGAAATCGAGAACATGGTGCAATAAATTAAGGTAAATTATATTTTATTGAATTAAATGTGTTTGTGCGGAATATAATTTAAAAATTTACCCTGCATTTGCTACACTATGCTGGTGCTAAATTATTTGAGATCAAAAGACACCGAGAAGTTAGTCTGTCTGGAACCATATGCTTCTAGTCAAATATATTAGGTGTGTTGCAGACAGATAGCTTGAAGCTATTTCGCATGATCCAAGGGTCGTATTCTCCCCCGCGTCTAGTAATGCCCACCTGTGCTCTTCAGTAGGTTTGCTGGTCTTCGACGATATACGCTGGGAATACGCTGGGAAATTTTGTCGAGCACATAGGCCGCGGAGCGGTCTTTAAGCTCGGGTCGATAAAATTAGGCAAAACTTGGCTTTTGATTGAGTTAAAAACATTCTGACTGGTGTGCGTCAGAGGGAGCTTTCTGATTGGTCAAGCTGGAGGTCCGGTAAAAGTGGTGACTTGAAGGTATAGGATTTTGGTCAGAGGGAGCAAGAGAAGCGTGTTCTCCTATTGGTTGATGGTGCTTGGAGGGGAGCATTCCTATTGGCTGTCCCTGACTGCTGTGTTTAAGTGTGGGAGTGTTTGAGTGTTGGGCGTATGCGGCTAATGAAGTAGGCTGTAATCGTTAATGTATTTAATGTAATTTTAATTTTGAGCTTTCAAGTTAAATAAATTATTAAGGTGGGTTGTATGAGTCTAATAGTACAGTGCGGGGTCTTTTGGTATTATATCTGGGGGTCTTCGACGATATGTAAGAAAACCCGCGTTTTATACTTTCCATTGCAGCGCCGTAGAGGTCCATAGTTTGCTCTCCGCCAATGAATAAATAGTATGGCGAAATTGCTTGTTTAGATGTTTTCTATCACCCCTTAAATTTTTGTCCATGAGTTTCAAAACACCTTGTATATTCGTAATGGAGAACATTCGAAATGCTTCAAACCACAAAACTTCGATAAACAACATTAAGAATAAGGAATGTTTTTCACAAAAAATATTACTGAAGCATAAATAATTTAATTACTTTCATGTTTAAAATTTTTCTTTGGCCATTTTTTTCTCTTTTTATAAATGCGTCTAAAACATTGTGAAAGTATCTGAAATAATTATTGAATCAAGTAACACACAAATAATTAAAATCAATCGAAGTATATTAATTCTTCTTCTAGTGTTTTTCTGCTTTATAACTGTAGGGTTAGCATGACTTATCTATAAACAATATACTATGTGTTAAACGTAGTATCATATTACTCACTAGGCTAACTTGACTCATGTTAAGAGATCGGCGTAGACCTCCAATTTCTTTCTCTTAATATTTCGTTATAGAGTTTGAAATGAGGAAATGACCCTGAAATGATTGAAGCCATGGGATGGCTATTGGTTGATATGGTCGTAGACGATTTTTAGCATATTTTAATTTATAATACTATTTTGCATTGAAACTATTGTTTCTCTTATTGTAGATTCCGAATATGATTTGTATGAATTTGCTGTGTGCAATGTTCAGCCAAACAGAGCGATCCCCGATGATCAACAACAAGAAATCGTTGGACAGATTTCACTCTGGCAGAAAGTAAGGGATTTTTAAAATGCTCTTATTGGCTGTTGTATTTTTATTGCATTGGATTGTCTTAAAATAAATTTAGAAATAACAGTCATTATGGGATAGAACAAAAGCTTCCACATAGAGTCAAACATTCCACGATTTGTATAGGTTAAAATTTGTGAATAGGATTCGCGAACTACGAAGTGTTTAAATTGAATAAATATAATTAAAAAGTAAAGTTTTTATTTAAATATGAACTAAAAGGTATAAAAATAACTTTTTACATGTAAAACAATAAATAATATGTATAAGCTTAAGCCGCCTTAATAAGATTCCTAGTATTAACCAATAAATTAAGTATCAACGCTTCAAGCTTTTATAAATTATATATTATTTTACATTCAAAAATAATTTTTATACCTTTTAGTTCATTTTAAATAAAAGCTTGATTTTTATTTATATTTATTTAACTCTTTTTAGTCTGGAGACTTAAGTCTAAAAGGCAATTGGTTGACCTATAGTGAGCCCAAAATTTCAACTGGATTGCCAACAAAATTGAATCAATCAACCAATCAATGAACAAAATTTCAACAACAAATTAATTCGGTTGAATTTAACAAAATTCAACTGAATTGGATTTTGTTAAATGCAAAGCCCACACCTCCTCCGAAATCCGTTACTGTTTGAGCACATATCACAGTATTCTATGGTCATTGGAGTTATACGTGTATGCGAAATTTCAGCTTGATCTAATGATGGAAAGTGTGTAAAAATTTGAGTAAAAAATTTGAACTGGAGAGACATACATACGAACATAGCAAATTAAGTAAAAACTTGTAAAAATGCGATAAAATAAAACCATGGCGTCAGTGTTTTTTTCCCCTTCAAATGACGAATTATTCAACGAAAATTTACCGAAATTAATTTTTTTAATGAGAGACAAGAGACTATAAATAATTTAAATAAAATTCATTTCAATAAATAAATACTATTAACAATAATCTGAATCAACGGCTTAAAACGGTCTTTTTAAGAGATTTTTCGTTTGAAGCTTTTTCCCTTGCAGTTTACGCATTTGTTCTAAATCGGTGATGATATTTGAACTAAAAAGTTATTGAATTACTCCATGAACATTAGGTCGTTTTGTGTTTCTCCTAGAATTTCTCTCATAAAAATTTTGTAATATAGAAAGCAAAATCCGTAAGATTACATAGAACGACCTTCTTACCAAACGAGAGGAGAACAAAATTTTTGGATTTATCATTCCCAACACGTGTTTTGCATTCACAGAAATGGGTTAATTAAGGCTGTGCTCGCCTAATGTCAAATTATCCATTTCAAAACTTGGAATACATTTCCAGACAGAAAATTGTTTCAAGTTTCATGAAACTTTGTGACCTTGTAATACATACATCCTTTTTTTATGATGTAGTACTCTTAAAACTTAGAAACATTCCAAAAACACATGATTTTTTATTTGAAGATGTAAAATTCAAAACCCATTTAACATTACAATTTAGGAAAAGAAATATTGATCGAATTTTACACCAAATATTAGATATGGATTCAGATAGTAATATGGTAAAATACGCTGCTCTTCAAAAAATAGCGAAGTCAGATTATAAAATTAATATTCGAGTGTTGAGCTATCGTAAAATGAGCTCTAGTTTCGAGTCTTAATAATACGTGCGCGCTAGAGAAGACAACCTTAAATTCTAAATTATGTAAGTTTCGTTTAGTTTAGAAAAAATTAACATATCACCAGATCCTTACGAAGGGCTATCGGTAACTGAAATTATTATTATTATTTAACTACAATCAATGGGTGATTAAACTGCAATGAGGAAGATTCTTGAAATAACTTCTTTACTTTCTAAACATTTGTCAGCCAAGTTATAATGGCTCTAAAAACTCTACAAAATACCGCACGCGTGTTCAGTTAAAAATTTCAAATCAATAGCAGTTTCAAATTAAAAAAACACACACATTCATTTCAGAGCACAAAACCGAAAAGCTTTTTGAAAAATCACTTGAGAAACGGAAAATATCTGGGATATTAGTATTTTTACCAAAATATCTCAATTACTTATCTTTAGTATACGAACTGGTGAACACAATGCTGATTCAATGGAGCCTTTCTTTTTATTTTTCACAAATTTAGATTATTAGACTTCTTTTGTATGAATAAGAAAGTGAAAAGAGACAGATTTCCGATGTTAATATTTTTTTAAATTCCAATTTTGGAAGTATTTTTAAATATAAATATATTTAGGAATGAATATTTTTAGAGTTTTAATTAATTAAAACTCTTGGGAAAGTTTCTAAATATAGGTATGGTAAACTGTATGACATGAGTATAAAAAGAAAATTTTCTATGTGTTTGCTATGTGTAGTAAACACATAGAAAAATTTCCTTTTTTTATTGTTTTGAATTCATTTCATGACAAAAAAACATATATATTTATTGAGATTTGTGACATATATTTCAATTCCTTAATCGTTAAAATCAAAGTCACGAATTCATGATGGGCCTAAAACTATCTTCTCTCCGTTTTTGAAGGCTAATTTATAATTCTTTCAGAAAATCGGTGGTCCACTTAACATTCACGTTAGTCTCAGGGGTTTCGACATGGGTGATCATCATGGAGCTCATCATGCTCATCAAGCTGTTCAACAAGAACAAGACAACGAAACTCCAGCTCCCGTTCACAAGCATGGCTTCCACATCCATGCTTCAGGAGACCTGAGTAACGGATGCCAATCTACCGGACCACACTTCAATCCCAAGAATGCAAACCACGGAGGACCTACTGCTTTAGTCAGGTAAGATTCACTTTTAAATAACTGGGATTGATAATTTTTAATCCCATTACTAGCCATGACTTAGTACATGGGGAAGTGTGGTTTTCCCATTTCAACACTCATATTTCAAAATTGATTTCAAATTTCATTGTTTATTTTGCATTTGAAAAGAATATTTATGTGAAGTATGGGATTTCGAATAATTAATTTTTTCTAAAAAAAATAAATGAAATAATTCAATATAAGAAGTATCAGTTTTAAAACTTCAATATACAGCAAACCTTATCGGAAAGGGGGAGGGGGTTACAACCCTCATCCCCGCCCCATCGCTACCCCACTGATAAGAGGAGAAGGACTGAATAAATTGCGGCAACTTATAGATACTTCTCTAATTATTTGGTGGACTATCTTTGGACATTTCTGGAAAGCATGAAAACTGGTGCCTTTTTCGAAACAGAAAATCGTACCAAGTTTATTACAATCTATTAACTCCTCATTAAGTTTTAGTATTCTGAAAGGGATAAAATGAATTTGATTAATTTATAAATCTCATCCAGTTTCAGAAATTCATCTTTTCTACCCCCTAATTAATCTTGATCATAGTCAGTTGTAATTTAATTAAATAGTTATCAATACACATTTCTAAAGGAATGAATTATATCTTCTACTGTCTAGCATGCAACGTGTTTTTTTTTGGGGGGGGGAGGGGAAAATACCAAAAATGTATCCCTCTTCCTTTCCATAACAAGTAAATTTCTTAAACATGCGCAGGGATTTAGCAACGGGATTTAAGGCAAATTTATCTTAATCCAAAATCTTGAAATTACATTCCACATATATAATAGAAAAAAATTTAATTTACAGAAGAAAAAGCAAACTTGAAATCGAAATTAAAACTTCATGTATCTTCAAAAGCTTGATAATATTAAATAAAAGACAAGTTAAGAAATAAAACTTAACAATGGAAAACAAAATATTGTAGATGTAAATGTTCAATAAACGTATAAATATATTGTTTGAAATAAATGATCAATGTAACCAATCATGAGTGAAATTTTGAACTTAAAACACATGAAAAATATGAAAACATTAGCACGTTCAGGAATTAAGGAGGGAATTCGAAATAAACTTAAAATAGAAGGGGAAATGCAATGTTGATGAAATTGTAACGCATCGATCTATTATTTTCTTAACTTTCTATTATAAATATTATTTATATATAGCCACTAAATAATAGTCCAGTGAATAGAAATTCACACAGTTTTAATAATCAAGCTCTTTTATTCAGATCAAGGAATGTTCGATTTTTGATCCCTAACTTACTTTATGCATATGCCTTCTAGAACTATTTACACATCCTATTATACATGTAGGATTCTAACATTTAATAAAATTAAAAATATTTATTGATACCAATTCTGTCAGGTTTGAGGCCTTAGATTAACAAAATATGAAGGTTCGAGTTACTGACACTTCATCATTCCGAAGATTGCTTATTCAAGGGAGGTTTGCTACTGATGTTACATATGTTAATTTCAACTTTCTGTGACTGAATAGCTCAACTAAACTTCAGATCTCAATATTAAAAATATCGATTAAAAACTTCAATAAACATTTATATAAGTAGATAGAATATTCGAATTATATAAGCGATGAATTTTTAATATTAGAATAGTTAAAAATAAACTTTTGGCAAAAAAATTAAGCACTCATAAAAATTAAAAGCAATAATACAAGTGATAAAACGAATAAGCCTCATTCAAATTAAAAATGGCTATGAATCAAATGTATTTAAATTTTTTATTTTACTTTGAAATTAAAACTATTTTAAAATTTAAGGGACTTATTTTCATCGATCTGTTGAATATAATTTTATCATATATATATATATATATATATATAAAGTCAAGAATCAAATTAAAATTAAGAACTAAGAATATTCAGTACGAGTTATTTAGTGTCTATGCGGGAAATTGTAATAAGGGTAGGGGGGTAAGTGCCCCGTTTGATTTTCTTATATATTACGATTATATACTGTTATAATTAATGAATTCATATTAAGCACTCATTAATAATAAAGAAAATAAATTGAAATATTTGTATTTTACAAAACTGTGCTTTCAGCCGTGTCATTAATTGATATATTATTGCAAGTGCATTTTTTTTAATATTGAATTTTAATACTGCTCAGTGAAAAATATAACCGATGGCAGATAATTTTTAAAAAAGTTCTGAAAAATGAAAATTTATTTCACTTCGAATGCAACATAAATTCATTGTAACTGTATATAAAATAAATGTAAGAAATTTGTGGCCTAAAAGTAGTTTCGTTTCTTTCTTTTTTTTATTTATATTATTTAGTCCCATAATTAGTTTTCTGCTTTCGAAATAACTTTACATTTATAACAATAGATGGCAGCATATCTGTTTTGGTTTTTCCTGATCCCTGTATATATTATGTAACTGGCTTTTATATATTGCTAGTAATCAAATTCGTCCTTCAAAAAGATTTGCTGAGTATTATTTAGCGAAGGAAAAATAACCGGGTTGGGAAGGTAAAAATAAAAAAGACGACATAATGATTTAATAAATTAATAAAAGGAATTATTTATTCGCTGTGTCTTTCTTTGATTTTCATGAATTTTGATTCTATACTAAAAGGGAAATTTTAAACTTTCGAGAGAAAAAATTCGATATTAATTGATAATATCATTTGCTTTTTAACATGTTCATATTCTGCACATACATTTGATCTCAGAATTTTAGGCGTAGAAGAAAAGTTAAGATATTCATTAGAATATTCTTATTTGTTAAAATTTTATAAGTCTTAAAAATATTGAATTTCATTATTTGTCACCTTTTCTTTTTGGTTTATTTTATTATTTTTCTAGCATAAATTGATAGCTATTTTGTAAAAAGTCTTAATTTAATTCACTGTGCCTATTTTTTCAGTGATTAAATAATCATTGAGCTGAACACAAAAAATAGCTTGACAAAAAAAAAAATTGCATTGATTCTATTTTTCATTAAAAAGCAATTAAACCGATCATTTTCATCAACTAATCAGATTATATTGGATGTATTTAATCGGATTAAAATTTGTGCAATTTTTCCGTCCTTTAATCTTATCGGTAATTAATTTACTCAAACATTATCATGGAGTTTGAGCAACATATAAAATTAAAAATAAGTTTAATTGCTTGTCGGGTTTTTGTTCACTGGATCTATCAATGGTTCTGAGTGCTGAATGGAGAAGATCACAGATTTTGTTAACTGTATAATACAAAACGACTATGTATTAGTAAAATTATGCATATTAAATTACGACGAATTACTAAAAACGACTATGTATATTAAATTACATATAAATTGAGCATAAGATTAATTATTCAATTTAAAGAAAAGGAAATAAGTGCAAACATCTGCATTGATTACGAAGAATTAAGCCTACTATGTTCGATTCAAATGTCTAATAATTTCAATATTTATGTAATTGAAGAATGTGTACCAAAAATCTCCCAATTACACGTGTCTTTTTTTTTTTTTTTTTTTTTTCTGAACCAATACATTTCTTAAATTAAAAAGTAGGCTTACAAGATTAATAATAATAATAAAAAGAATGATAGATATATAAAGTGGTAAACTGTATAAATCAATCTAAAGAAAATAACAAAAAATGAATGATATACTCATTATAACAAAATGAGACAAGGATATTTGCATGAAAAAAGAGGATTCATTATTTTTTAGAGACTCTTTAATGTTCATAATTTTTTCAATTTATTTTTGAAAATGAAAAGCACAAACATGAATTAACAATATTCGGTATAAAAATCAATAAAACTGAAACAATAATCGACAATATTCGGTATAAAAATCATTAAAAACATGAATGAAATTAACAATATTTCTAACTTATATTAAGCAATAAAAGGCATTAACAATTTTACAACATTCCGTGCAAATAAAAAGAATTCAAACATAAGTGACCTTCATAGCAACGCCAGCTTAGATAAATATAAGACTTTACTCTTCTTCAAAGCTTTGAAAAAAAGGCTGGAATTATTTTTTGTACTGCACTAACATAATACTCACTTAATTCATAAGTAGCATATTGTAACACATTCAAAATAAAACATTTTTTTTTTAAATTTAGAAATCGTGAAAAAGCAAAATCGTTTAAATTATTGTGCCATACGGGGGATTTATGCGTTTTTAAAATTCGATATATATTTTTAGTATTTCAATTAGATAAGTAACAAATAAATTTTCAATAATTAATATTTCACAATGTGAAGAATATTAACCCATTTACTAGTATTCAATTCCCACATTTTTTTCAGGATCTCTGATCTCAAAAAATATGTTTGTGCATCTGATATTTTTTTTTTCATTGTCTGTAGATAATTCACGAACTAAATTGTTGACTTGTTTGATATTTATCTATCATCTGTTGATAATTCGGAACTTTTACTCGGCTGTTTATCTTGAAATAGGCCGCATCTGGACCCTATCTTTTTCATTAAACGCGACTTTCATAAAAAAAAAAAAAAAAAAGCTAAGTATGCGATTTTTTACTACCCCCATTTTTTTTTATCCTTTCATTTCAAAAGCAGAGTGATGTTTCAACAACAATGAAAGAAAAAAAAACAGGAACAATTCATTTTCGGCATGTTTGTATATTTTAATAAATATGTTTATGAAGTAGAAATGATTGATGACAGATTCAACAGATAAAATTAGCTTTCAGAGAAACAATAACAGCTTAAAAACATCTTTGTTTTAACTTTAATTCCAATCGAAGAAAAAAAAAGATATTCCGATAAATTATATTCGGAATGTAACTTAAAACATGATATATATGATTTTAAACCTATCAATACCTCAAAAATGAAGGAAAAAAAGTTAAACTTCTCTAAAAATTAATGTCACTAATTAATACTCAAATAATTCTAATACCAAACTTTAAAGTGGTAACATCCTTAAAATTGATAAACTATCATTAATTTTAACCTAAGCTACCAAAAAAACCGTATCACATTCTAAAACTTAATAGTATATGATGTTCATGATAGGTTCCATTAAATGATGCGCCTACAGTCAGACCTGTTAACTCACGGTCTTGCCAAGGCTCACTTTTTATAAGATTCAGATTAACCTTTTTTTCCGAGGCCGACAGGACTTCTTAAGAGTAGACTTTAATATCTTTTTTTTTCTTTCTATTTCACATATCGTGGAATAAACATGCCATGGAATTCCATTGATTCCAAATTTACACTTCGAATGAGAGAAATTAGAAACACGAGTAAGAAATAAGTCACATGGTGCTTGCCCACCTAAAAATGAACCAAAAAGGAAGCGCAGTGGTAGAATAAAAATCTTTTACGAAGCCAGAATCCGGCGTCTCGTGAAGACGGCAACTTTCATCACAAAGGCGAGATGATGAAAATCCGAGTAAGCAGTAATGAATAAAAGGCTGACTTTGAGAATCATCTTTTAAAAGTTTGGGGCTAGGGGAGGGTAGACCATTTTATTCTTTTATTTACCTTTCTTAGATTTGAGTGTTTGAATTGGATATGAATTACCATTTCTTTCGGAAAGAGAATGTTCCAGTTTAGATTTTTTTTTTTATAAGAAATTATTTTCAAGATCTCTCTCAAATGAGATTAGCTGTGCTTTCAACTATTTTGTATTGATCAAATTTTAAGAGTTATAAAGATTTTTTTTCGTTTATAAGTGATTTATGGAATAATTAAAAATATTATCGAAAGAGTGTAAACGTAACGGAGAAAATTTATATCAGTATTAGAATTTATATAATATCTCTCAATTTATAGTTTATTAATACTGTAACTTGCGGTTTAGTAACCATGGACCTCCGACTACCTCGAGTGAATACCGTATACGTTTCATTTTGAAACTAGCAGATTTTTAGTTATCAAAACTTTCAGCAATAATAACGAGAGATGATAATCTTACTTCAAAAACTTGGTGCTGAAAAGTCTGTTTCATGACTCAAGATATATTGTATCGTTTATTTTTTCCTCTTAAAACTTACTTATTAATCAAAGTAAGAATTCAATTCTTTAACTACTGAAAATATCATCTGTTTGTATGGAATAATTTTGATTACTTGATTTTGTAAGTAATCAAATCCTCTAATGTGTAATGATGGGATCAATTCCTCTAATGCCTGTCTTATTTCCAAATCGACGTTATTTGAGTACATCATCTTAAACCAATTTTTACAACACTTCCAGATGAAAATCTGAGGTTGCGACAGATTTAGTGAACATTGGTGACATCGAACTTCCAATATCTGATTAGATCACCCTATAACTCATAATCCTCGAAATGCAAAGTCTTTAACAATCATAACAAAGTCATGAGCAATACCTTGTTTAACAAAGTCATAAAAGTAGTTAATTTAACAGTCATAACAATATTATAGCCTATAAATGATTGTGTAACGATAATGTCATGAATAACTACGGTACTCAGACTACTGCGACCAGGGCAACCTGTTAATCCTGAAGAGAAAGTATATAAAAATATTTTGTATTTTATACACATTTTACATGTCTCCAAATTAAAAATCTAAAAGAAATTTCTTTTGTATTTTTCCTCGAATAATAACGTTCATAAAAACTATACATCTGTTAACATCGGTCCCAGATATTACAACTTTTTTTTTTTTTTTTTTCAAGAAAAACTTTCTATTTGCATCATATTTTGTAGTTAGAATCAAATATCAGATATTAAATCAAGCGACTTTTATAAAAAAAAAAAAAAAAAAAAGAAGAAGAAGAAGAAGTTTTGAGTTAAATGTGTAGTTTTTCTACGAAATATTATTTTAAAAATATCAAAATTCCTCCTTGATCTTCCAATTTTGATAAAAATCGTATAATTTGAGAAAAACATAACGGTGTATTTTTTATCAAGATTATTTTATAGAATAACATAACCTCGCGCCATTTTATAAAAAGAGTTATTTTTATCTCGTTTAAAGCTAAATGTCAGATGATAAGTTTGTAGAGGTCACATGAAAAATAATAACCATGAACTTCGTCGCAAACTATAAGACTTCTATAAGTATTTATGCATTATTACGACAAAAAAATACATCTTCAGATATATTTAAGGAGATGCATTTAGTAGTCGTTTTGTAACATTCCAAAGCGTAAAACTGATTAGAGAGATGGTCATAAATTGTGCAACTTTCCTCCGTCAGAATATTAATGTGCATTTACGTAAATTGCAAACTTGTTTGGATGGATATATAAAGCAGTTATAATAATCTATTTTCATAAACTATTTCATGCTTGGTCAGGATGGATATTTTAACTTCTTCTGTTGAATTTCAGGCGGATATTTAAAGACGACCTTCGCTTGTCTAATCATGCGTTTCGTGCATTTGATTTTTAAAAAACAATTTTTAGAAAATTCATTGGCTATCTTAAATGTAACTTGTTGGGTGGATTTAAAATTTTCTTTTCCGTAAAAAAATCAAATTGTAAAAATCAAAAGAAGACATTTGCAACATTTGCGCCATATAAAATATCTTGGCACTCTTAAAGAAGAAATATATATAGCTTCAGAATATATAGAACATATTTTCAGAAGCATTCGTCTTATGTAACTTTTAATAATTTTTTTTTTTACTTTTGGAATTTTACGAACACATGCACGAACTACATCTTTTATTAAATTTTTACAACACCTTTAACTTTGGGTTGTTTCAGAAATATTAACAGTTTTTATCTATTAAACTACCATAATTTTTTTTTTATTTTACAACGTTTTTCTGAATTTCACTTGGTGTGTGAGTGTGTGTGTGTGTCATCAAATTTTCGATCGTTAATTTAACCAACTTCCCATCAAGCTAGAACTCTGAAATTTTGATAACCGTTCTTATTTGCCTAACAATGCAATAGTTAGATATTTGCGACCAGTTTTAACTAATATTTTAATAATTTTTTTAATGAACTTTGCCACCATATAAAAACGTTGGTTTTTATTTCGAATTATTTACGCTTCGTATCTTATACTTTTTGAAGGTTATTCTAGTTAATTTTTTTTTTTTTTTAGACTTTGAACAATGCATACATTAGAAAATTTAAGTTTTAAACTATTTAATTCAATTTAATATATTTTCAGTTTTTAGCGTATTTAAAAAGATAATTCTTTGTTTAATATATTTATGGTAATTTCAATGTGTTTTATTTTATGCGAGCATGTTATTTTATTTACTCACTTGCATTTGTGAGAAGTAATAATCATCAATAATTTAAAAACTGTTTTACTTTACTTTTAACACTATGAAAAAGAAAATGTATATGAAATACTCCATATCAGTGCCTTCCAAAATGTAAGTGGCGACCCCAGACGGGGTCGCTAAAATTTAATTTAGATTCATGAATTAAAATAACACATTAATTGCAATCTATTCATTATCTTTAATTTAATGTGTTGCATTTTCTGAGAAGCGCAGTTTTAAAATCATAAAACTGGCTACGTTCAGCTGTAAATCATATTTACATATTGAAAAAATACCACTAAGCACATTATTAAAGAGATGTCGCATTACAATTTCAGCATATTTCGCAATCAAAATTTCACCGCTAACACAAATATATAACGTCTTACACCACTCAGGTGAATAAGTCTCGATGAAAATACTTTTCTAGTCCAGTCATTGTTTCCGTTTCGTCACAAGTGTGTATACTGAAGAACAGTATAATTTTATATGTAACTATTTTATTCGATTAAGTTTGGAAAAAATTTCATTTATGAGCTATTATTAGAGAAGCTATATTTTATTTATATTTTCAATTTTAAATAAAAAACATTAGTTTCTAGGTAAAATTCTTTATTACCTTTGGATTACAATATATATATATATATATATATATATATAAGTAATTTATTTTAATTTAAGAAAGAAATTTTTATTAAAAATTAAATAAGTAAACATTTTAATTTATTTATCTGTTATTTTTTTTAATTAAATTAGAAATTAAACCACATAATTAATATTTACGCATGTTTTGGTCTGGAGGTAGGAGGGTCGTTTGAAATTTGAAATCATGGTTGGGATAGCAAGATTAAAACGTTTAAGAAACAATGCTTTATACTATTATAGTCATTATTATTATTATTTAGAAGGTTATATTAAAGTACTAAAAATAACGTAATAGAATACAGTTCGAGTTAGATTTTTTTTACAACGTTTTTCTGAATTTCACTTGGTGTGTGAGTGTGTGTGTGTGTCATCAAATTTTCGATCATTAATTTAACCAACTTCCCATCAAGCTAGAGCTTTGAAATTTTGGGAATCGTTCGTACTCGCCTAACAATGCAATATTTAGACGTTTGCGATAAGTTTTAATTAATATTTTCTTTAATAATGCAGTTTAGCCCAATCACTTGGCGCGATTTCAAAAATTTGCTCCAAACTTGGCTGGTTTTTATTTATTATTATTATTATTTTATTTTTTGTTTAACTTAAGTCCGTAAAACGGAACAGGGTAGCCACATTTAGCAAAATATCGCTAAGTAATTCTTGTCGCCAAGGGTGGTTGGGTAAAAATGCATTCCATTCATTTAATTTACCGGATGAATTAATTAATTTTAGTTAGTTTTAACGTTTTTATGTATTTCACTTGGTGTGTATCTGTCTGTGTGTGTATCACTGTGTCATCAAGTTTTCTATCGTTAATTTAACCAACTTCCCAGCAAGCTAGAGCTCTGAAATTTTGGGAACTGTTCTTACTTGCCTAACAATGCAATATTTAGATATTTGCATCCAGTTTTAACTAATATTTCAATAATTTTTTTAATAAACTTTGCCGCCATATAAAAACGTTGTTTTTAAAAACGTTGGTTTTTAATTCGAATTATTTCTCAAATATTTTGATTACTTTTTCCTAACACATGAAATATTGCTTATAAATCCACAAGTTATATTTTATTAGATGTTATACTAACCAAAAATGAAAAATCGAACAAAAAGAGAGTCTGCTATTAAAAAGGCATTAAAACTAACTTGTTCTGTAATTTTGTTTATTTGGTGCGCAATTTAAAAATGGCACAATTTAACTCAGATTAAAATTTAAATTATCACCCATTAAAAGTTATGAAGTGAAACTATTCAATTCACTGAAGCTGTCGAGAAAGAAACGTTCAAGATTATTTTTTCCATCATATATTAACACCAATTCTTAAGTATTTCATTAACATTCAAATGAGCATTATACCAAATATAGATAATTATAATTTAATCCAATATTTTTATTTAATGACTTTAATTTAAGTCTCAAGTACGAAGTACAGACTGCATAATGTATTAAATTTAAATTCATCATGTGCATGATTTCATTCCTTGACTTGAGATGAACCAAATATAAATCAAGAAATTGCGTACTCGAATATATATTACGATAGATAACCTTGAATAAGCTTATCTTTTTGCTTGGAGATAGTTCTGATTAAATATGCCGGCAACTGGGTGAACATGATGCAAAATTTGAGCAATTTTTTTTCTTTAATTCATTTTGCAAGCAAAAACCAGTAACATTCGGTTCTATTAGCTAAGCAATTTTTGTTTAAAACGAACAGCTACTTATTATTGTTTCGTATGATAAAATTTTATCATTATTTTTCTTTGGAAATATTTTTTAAATGAAATCCTTCCTTGAGTTTCGTTGTAATGACTATTGTGAAATTTTGGTCAAAGTTTATGAAAATAACCTTCCATTGCGCGAAGCTCTGAATTTCAATTTCTACATCAAGCGAAACCTTAGGGTGGGGGGAGCCGTGTTGTTTTGCTACGAGAAAATTTTTGATTACAAAACTCGATTTTTAGCATGAAATATTCTAATCATTATCTTTCATTTTTCATCAAGCGATTTTTTTAAGGAAAAATTTATCAAAAAGGTAAAATTTAATTCTAGCTCAGTAATGTTTATTTTACATTACAAACTATACGCGCGCTTAGGATAATTACATTAATTTTTTTCCAAAACGAAAAAAGCGTCGAAAGAATATGATTGTTTCAGAAATTAAAAGAATTTAAAGTTTGATGTATTTTATAAATATATATAATTTGAGGAAGAATCAAGAGAGAAAAATTCTTAGAGAGGTAAAAATAAATAATGGAATATAAAAAATAAAACGAATATAAATTGAATCAAAATTTATCATAATTATTTTTCTTTGGAAATATTTTTTGGAATAAAATCCGTTCTTGAATTTTGCTGTAACAACTAGTGTGAAGTTCAGGTCAAACTTTATGTGTGAAATTAACCTTCCATAACACGAAGTTCTGAATTTCAATATCCACATTATGCGATATTAAAAATAAAGTTATAGCTTTGCTGCGAGACATATTTTTGCTATAGACTCGATTTTAGCATGAAATATTCCAATTATTATCTTTAATGCTTCTCCGAGCGACATATTTTTTGGAAAAATTTCTCGAAAATTGATGCTTTAACTGCAGCGAAACAATGTTATTCTATTTTGCAAACCATACACACGTTTGGATCATTACATTAATTTTTTTTATTCCATAATGTTTGAACATATTTTATAATTATAGAAAGAATTAAGAAAAGTTCTTAATTAAAAGTAAATAATAATGGAATGAAAGGAAATAAAATAAATATAACAGTAAAGACTATAAAATGTAACTAAAATTGATCAAAAATCAATTTAAAAATTGAAAGAGAAATGGTATCAATATTATAATCGGATCCCATCAACTCGCAGTTTTATTATGGTTCCCTTTTTATGAGATTAAAATTAATCTTTTTCGGATAACATCAGGAATTTCTGCTAAGATACTAATACTTTTTTCCTTTCTGTTTCATACATCGTTTGATACAGACGCCATGACACTCGAATCTGCAATAGCAAATTTATGCTACGAATGAGAGAAACTATGAGTCAAAAGGCTTACCCATCTAAAAACTAGCAAAAAAAGAAACGCAGAAGTAGAGTAGGAATATTTTACGAAACCGTAACTAAAAGAAATAAACTAATAAAATAAATATAGGTGGAGAAACTTTAAAAATCATGCAAAAACAGACGAGTGGTAACTTGTATCAAAAAGAGGCAGGCGATGGAACGTAACCTGTCTCTAACCTTGGAAGAAACGCGTCAACGAAGTAAAAACTGAAAATTCGAGCGAGCAAAAGGAGCTTTAAAAAGAGTCCTAAACGCTTAAATTGAGAGTTTATATCATGCTTATCGATCTCTTTTTTTTTTTTCTTTAAATTTATTTTTGGATTCTTCAGAAAATAGCATTACCCTTTAGTCAACAAAAGTTAAACTGTAGTTAATCTCAAATATTTATCTCGATATGTGACAATTTGCAAGGTACAATTAGATGCTTTTTATTATTGTAAATTGTTAAATCTAATCAGATCGTTATTTCTTACTTTATTGACAATTATGTTTTGTAGGTATAATTAAATCTAAGAATTTTAAAATTAACATTCATAGTTGCCAGAATAACAGTAAATAAAAAAAAATTCTAAATACATACAACTCACGTTCCCTACTTATGTTTTATCAAATTATGGTTACATTACAGCATTCTTTTTAGTTTATAAAAAATCTAATCAACAATAAAAGCGGATCCATATATCCGATTTACACATAACACTGATATAAAAAATCCCACCATAATTATGAATTCGACACATGAAACAAGGAAGACATTGTATACGTTGTATGTTTTAACTTTTAAACAGAAAAAATTACGCAATGAGAAAAATGAAAAATCACTATAAACAAGTTCCTTTACTTAAAATATATTTAAATAAAATTTCAGCACTGCTATTGTCAGTTCCTGATTTGATCGCACAATAATTTAATTTATTCGAAGTTTTGTCATTTTCATCAACGAACTAAAAGAGCATAATAGTCATATGCTTGATGTTTAAAGTTTGAATGACGATTTGAATGTAACATTTTTAGCCTGGGGCCATCTACAGGTCCGTTTCTCGAGCGTTTCAGAGAACACGCCAAAAGCATGCGACAAAATTTAAAAGTGCCAAATTCGGAAAAAAATATTTTTAGTACTTGGTAAAAAGGAAGTTACTTGCGGAAGAACAAATACAGTATCCTATTATATTTTGTCCGTTATAAGAAATACATTATTACATATTATTATGACTTTTATATTAAAAATTTTCATATAAATTTTCTTTTGATGAATATTATTATATTTTATTCCGAATTGTCGGAAAACTGTCTCAAGACAGTTTCACTCTTGAGACAGTTTTCAGACAGTTTCTTCAAGTTTTCTCAAGACAGTTTCTTCAAGTTTTCACTCTTCTTTAAGCCAGACGCTTTTGTTCTATTGTAAATACTCCTTGTTTATTTTGCTTGATATCAATAAATAAATTTTTGCACACATATGCTTTATGTATTTTAAAATTGTAAAGGAGAGTACAAAAAAATTTGCACGCTGATGTTAGACCTCTTCCTCTCACTTGGAACGGGACTATTTTCTGTAACAACAGATTATATGTTATTAAAAACTTACGAAACATATTTCCGATATCTTTTGTAGCAAATTTTATTCACAGAATAATAAATTATTTGCACGTGTAATAGCGCAATGAAAAGAAAATTATTATGATATATAACTTCAAAAAAACTAGTAGTTTTCTGCAGAGTGGTTGTTGTTCAAACGACCTGTATACTTGCACTGAAAATTTTAAAATCCAAAAATAAACAGTTTTGTTCTATGTTACAAAGTAATTGCCCACTTAGTGCTATCACATGTGTAATCAAAGACCATAAATAAAATTATTATTAGCACATGTCATTAAACATAAAAAGTATCGAAATGTAAATATATATCACACTTTTATGACAATACATAATACAAGGTCACTTTTTTTACTCTTCAGACGGATGTAAGCTATTTTCTCGCCCACTGAAAGTGATCCTTACTTCCTATCGATACCTTAGACTTCAGGGGGAAAAAAATCCCCCTCCCTTTGTAGGTAAGGAGTTGTATAATCTTACGTGATCGTGTTCAAGAAGTGTCTCTTACATAACAAGAAACTTGTTTTGTACCCTGCTGGGCCCGTATTTGCAAGTTCTGATTGTCAAAGTTTTTGTTGTGTGTCAAGATGCACTTATCAGGTTAATATGTAGGGAGACAGAATTCTCACAATGTTCTAGAAATAACTTCACTTGAGAATATTCCTTTATCAGAAGAATGTACTAAGAGGATCTTTTGTTGTGGTGATATATCTAAGATAAATATAAATCGGATTGTTGAAGATACATATATCTTTCTCTTTTGCACAAACTTTCTCAGTTTCAAAATCTTTAAAAGCTAAGATTTCGCAAAAAATTTCATTTTTGAATTTGATTAAAAATGTATCTTGTTGGAATTTTGAAAATATCTATTTGTTGGATATCAAATACATTTTTTTCGAAAATCTTAGAAATTTTCTCGATATCAAATATCATGAACATTTATAGTAATTTTGGATATTTATGAAGTCAGATTGTAGTTTGTTAAATAATATTTCATACGTTGAATAATTTTTTTTTATTCAAGCTCTCATTTTAATGACTTTTAAAAATTCATTGTGTGTCATTTATTACAGACTGGTACATTTTATGAAAACAAAAATATAACATTTAACGCATCCGTAAATAACCTTATTATTACTATCAAATTTATTTTGTAATTATTTTGGGAAATGATTTCGAAATTTTCGAATTTGCTTCATTTTTTTTACTTGCAATTTTCATTTACATATATATATATATATATATATATATTTCTCACGGAACGTGTGTCTTTTAATTTAATCAAATGTAACGAATTGAAAGTAGGTCACACTTTGGAGTGTTAGCGTATTCTACTTGCACTTAAAAATAACGCAATAAAATCCTTTAAATTCAATTCTCAAATAACCAGACACTTCGCAAAACTCTTCACTATTTTCATATCGCACATTACTGAGAATAAAGAACGAATTTTAAAATTTTTTAAAATTTAATCCAGAAAACTTAAAAAGTCAAAACATTCAATTTCTTATTCAATTGAGTTTAATAATGTGTTATATTTGTCTTGTTATGTGTGTGCGGTTTTTATTTATTATGAAACAATCAATTTTTCACCATCTTCTATACATCAGAGGTATTTTTTGCACTGATTTGTAATATTGTATTGTTATGAACTTTAAACAAAACATCGTAGTTGCATGAAATGCATTATTTTATTACTTATTTAGTCTATATGAATAGCTTTTTGTAATAAGTGGCTATGTATTTATAAATATATATATATATATATATAATCTCCAGATTATCTTCACCTAGAAGGATAGTCTAAGTAGCTTCTCCAGCTTTAAAGAAAACACTCAGGTCGAATGTTGTAACTTGTGAATGGGTTTTCATTCAGAGGAGACTAATCATATTACTAATTAGTCAATTTTGTAGTGATATAAATTGAAAAACTGTTTTGAAAAATACATTTTGTAATCTTGGTTAAACTTTAAATTAAAATCCTCAATCTCATTGAGAACTCGATATCATTTTAATATATAGTGGTCGAGGGCTCAAGTCGAAGCTCATGACCGGCGTTGTTTCAATTGAGTCGTGGTTTATAGACCTGATACCACTAAAGACCTATGATGTAGCACGGTTAAAGCACGTTAAATATTCTGGGGCTTAAAGTCTTCACATTGGGATGGTGTGGAAATTAGGAGAGTGATGTGCCATCTCAGAAATCATCCTCGTCACATGGTCTTGGTTCAAAATTACGACGTCCTTCGCCACCAGCGCTCGAGTTGCTTTTAAGTGCGATGCTGATAAACAATCAATAAATCAAACATTTTAATATATGATCATGAAAAGTATTTCGAATGTGAATAATATATAATTTTCGTTTGAAAAAAAAGTAAACATTATTAAGAATTATTACATCATTAACTGAACCTTGTTTATTTTGAATAAAGAATCAGTTTTTACTGTTCCATGTAAATAAAGACAAATGAAAGGAAACACAAAAAAGATACATTTTCATGATCAGAATGAAAATTATGCTTTCATTTAAACAAACTGTATTACACAACATTACTCAAATTATTCAATAAATGTACTTAAATTCAAATGTCTCTGAGAAAAAAAATTTATGATTCTGAAACGGGATTTCTTCGATACATTTTTCTAAAAAAAATTATTCCTTGTGCTGTGTGTGATTTAATAAGCATTAAAAAATTTTAATGCAATATTTTTACTCTTTTTTTTTTTTCGTTAGGCATGTTGGAGACTTGGGCAACATTGAGTGCGATGATCATGGAGTCGCTAATTTAGTTTTTAGCGATGGTGTGGCTTCCCTGAAAGGTCCATACTCCGTTATTGGAAAAGCCATTGTGGTAAGTTACTTGACGATAAAAAATGGCAATCGCAATATTGTTCGAATCATCGAACATTATTCATATTCATTCTTACTAATCACGTTGAAGTCGATATGTGACCCCATGTGATTTTATGTCAGTAACACTTCTGCTTTTTTTATTTCAATATTCCAATATTTTTTCTCATTCAGTAAGAGCACTGCGGGTATATAATTGAGATTTATATTTAATTATTCATTTTAATACTATTATGCATATATTAGATGAATGCGTTTTTTACTAAGTTAGTTTTACTAACTTTGCATTTATCTATCAATGATACTATCATGTTTTTTACAAAAATTAAGTTATATAATTTGAAATTCTCTCGCATTACACAGTGTTCTATTTTTGATGTTCCTTAATTTTTAGAACTTAAAAATTTTAAGAGATTTTAAATAGTTTTGATATTTCTTTTCTTTTCTTTCTTTCATCTCATATCGTAATAATTTTTTGCCAAGTTATTGATTCAAACGGTTTTTCTTTTTATGCTGTTTTTAAATAAAGTAATGAAGAAAAGAACAATTTAAGAAACAGGAGCATCAATTTTGAAAAGAATGTTATTGAACATCATTCTGAAGCAGCTGAAGTGGCAAATGATGATCCAAAGATAATAAACAATTTGCTATTTGTGCATTATATTGAAAAAACGTGTACCAAATGTCATATCAACACAACATATCTCGTAAAAATGTTACAAGTATGATTATTTAAAAGATGATTTCTAACCATTCATTTTTAAAACAAAAAACTGTTTAGTTTTAATATCTGATTGCTCTAAAAAAAGAGAGAAAGCATTGAATATGCATATAAAATATTTGTTGTTTGAACTAAGTTAATAATTTCTGGACGATAATTTTGTATTAAGAATTTTTAAAGTTCTTAATAAATCGGAAAATATTATTAACAAAATTGTCATTTTGATTAAAGAAGAAACAATTTTACTAATTTCCAATGATGTCCAGCGGTTTTTTTTCTTCCCCATTTATCGTGATTATATCCATGGAATTTTTGCTTTTACTTCATACACACAACTATTTTTTAAAATAATTCTTCAGTAGTTTTAGACTTCGCGTAAATATTTTTCATTCAACACGTTTTCAGCAATTTTCATTTTGTTTACGTCTCGTAAGCATATTTCTTTTCAGCGTGATAAAATATACTAGCTATGAATAAAAAATTTAAAAAAATTTTACCTTTATTTGTACAGAGATTCGCACGGAAGAAAATGTTATCCTTTTTATAAGCCTTAAGCCTGTGTTTTATGTAACAAATCGATTCTTGATTATTTATTTAATTCTGAGTTAATTTTTGAGTAGGCCTTGCAAAAAATAATTATACCATAGACCGAAAATGGAATCGATTCAAGATGATTTAATTATTCAAGGTGCTCTTTGTTTCTAATGTTATTATTTTGATACACGATATGTATATACAGTACTTCCTCTACAATCAGGCACTTAAACATTCCGGCCCTGTTAGTAATCCGGCCTTTTTTGTACAGGCTGACAAATCATAAGAAATTATTTTATGGCTCCTATTTCAATTGAATAATGCAAGCTATCTGCGCAAAGTGGTGCATTTGTTGTAATTTTAATCATTTCGTGTGTTTGACACTTTTATTTTCGTGTACTGTATTGAATTTTATACTATAACGCATGCTGTTTAAATGAATTACTACTAGTGATTTTCAATAATCTGTCATATCTTTCAGTAATCTGCCCATCATGTCTTTTCACATTAAATAAAAACTAACAAAATTTATTTTTGCAGGACACGAATTATAATAAAGCGAAGAGGAAACTTCAAAATTATTAATATAACTAAAATTGAATTAAAATTTCAGTAAATGCCAATATTAATTGACTAAAATATAATAAATGGTTTTCATTTTTCAGGTCCACGCCAAAGCTGACGACTTAGGTCTGGGAGGCAACGACGAAAGCTTGAAGACAGGCAATGCAGGTACACGACTCGCATGCTGTGTGATTGAAAAGGTGGATAAACTGCCTATTCGTTCTTACAAGGCCATAAAAACAGCCAAGCAGTATCAAAATTGATTAATTTTACAGCCACGATTATTTTCTCTTTCATATATTCTTTTTTCTGCTTTGTAAACTTGTTCAGTTATGGAATGGCCTTACACGAACTACGTGCTATTGTCAAGGTCAGTTATGAGAGAATCTTTTAAAAATGGCTGAGCGTTCGATTTTAAAACATGAATTCTTCTTGATCTGATAATGTGACCTATTGAGCTACTTGTGATTGTCGTTCATCAGTAATAAATATTCTTTTAATAAAACTTTTTCTTGTATCCATTAATACATGTATGCAAATTCATAATTTAAACTATCAAATTGATCGCTATATATCCTTTCTCATGCCGCTTTTAAATCGAACGTTCTGATAAAAGCGTTATTTTTTTTCTCATATTAAGTATTCATGAGATATCTGAAAATCTGTTATCACGCAATGTCAAATAAAAATAAAACGGTGAAATTTTTTTAGTAATAACCAGTCACTTATTATTAATAGAATAACCTTGATGTAGGTATTCTGAACCATCACATATACCGGCTTATATGGTTGGTTAAAATTAAATAAAGACAGACTAGACTAGAGGAAGACTTCTCACGCTTTTTTCGCAAGAACAAATATTTTCACGATCTCTGGAGAATAGTCTTATATGAACTAGAAATTTGAATGAAAAATATTATATATATATATATATATATATAATTTTACCACTCATGAAAAACAAAATTAAATATTCGTACATTTGAGTATTTTTTAGTCGGATTATTTACTATAACACATAATTCAAATTTTCAACTAATCTCTGAGACTATAGAGTGTAAAGCTTTTCTTAGATGCCTTACAGAATTCAACGAATTTTCAACTTAATAGTTATTTCTCCTGAAAGAATCCTTCGCAAAAAATATAGTACATAATATTTGAAGTATGCTGAAGACCGTTTCATAAAGCGTTACAAATTTTTTGCCCTATTCCTCAGACCAAAATTCACTTAACTAATTTTTGAAGGGGGAAGTCAGTTTGAAAGCTATGTATCTCGATAACTGCATCAATTCTTCTTGAACGTTGAATGTTAAATTATTGACATTAATATTTTCTGTTGAGAATAATTCCCGAACCCAATTTTCTTTTCCAACATAAGAATTTGCAGAACAATATTTTGAAAATAAGCCTTCAGATGGCTTTCAATGATCAATTATACTTTAAGAGTTAAATCTTTCGAAATGTTATTTTCAGTTATTAAATTCCCTGTAATTATAAATTTTTTATTAAATTCGCTCATACCCTGAACAGTTTTATTTCATGAACTCATATGAAGTCGCGACTCACACTTTCAAAGACCTTGCTGTACAGCTCCATGGAGAACAACGCATCACGTTATTTAGAACTCCTGTCAGATGACAAAGACAATAACTCGTAACGTCCTTTCTTCATTATTTAATTCTACTGTAATTGTTCTTTTCTAATTAAATAGTACATAAATACTAGATTCCAATTGAAGAAACATAAAACAAGATGAAGTATTTTTTTTCTCTGAAATATAAGGTCGCTCTTTCTCGAATAACACTTAACTCATCAATTCTAAATTAGGATTACTAATATTGTCTTAATTTACTTATTCCTTCATTCTAATTCAATCACTTCACACAAGCAGTCGATTCTTATCTTCATACTAAAACTATGATTCGCTTCAATTCTAAAGTTTAACTGAGATATTTTAACGCAACTTACAATTATATATCGCCCAGATATACCTAGTTATATATCTCTTTTCATTTCCTTTCGAATTTCTTTCATTTATATATTACTATTTCTAATTCAGTTCACTTTATTTCTATCATCATATAATTTACCTAATCTTATTTCATTTTGATTGGTAAGAAATTGCAATTTTATACAGTTCATGCAGTCCAAATTATTATAAAATTTCTGATGTTAGCGAAAAGAAAATCGCGAATAGCCCAACGTCACAACCTGAGCTAGTATATTCACTCTTCTAATTTTCACACTAGTTTTAGATGGTGCATTCATCATCCTGTTATACACTTATGGTGTTGAATAAAGTAAAAAATACTTTCGCAAAAAATCCAAATTTCAAGCAATGTGGGATATATATTTAAGTAAAGAATACTTCAGCTTACAATATCGTAAAATCAAATACAAAGAAAATAGTAAAGATTTTTAATAAATTGTGATTTCTTAAGTATTTTCATACTTCCGAAATGGTAATACAGTATTTTTAAATTTTTGATTGAAATCTAAATATTACTATTAATCATTATACTTTGAAGTTAAGAAATAGAAAATATTTATTCTATTCATTCATATTATTTAGCGTTTTATCAACGTTTTGGGAAATAAGGAGTAAAATTTCTCTCTCACAGGCAATTGAAGATTTGATAAAATTATTAGAGAGCAGTACAGAATATAAGTTATCCTAAAAAATAAATTGTCAGCTTTAGCATATACAAGAAAGAAGTAACATCCACATAAGTTTGTCATTATTTTAAAAATTACGATTAAAATATGGAATATGCAACATTATTTCACAAACCGAATTAGTTAAATCTGTGCTTATTTTGACTTATTAACACTAGAGTGACCAGAACGGACATTTTGACTGCAAAGTTACTCTGTGAAATAATTATTCTTAAAAAGTTTAAGTCAGCTCACTGAAATTTTATGACCTTTATTATATTTTTGAGGACTTTAAATACATCACAATATTTTTTTAATATTTTATTATGAGCTTATACATTATTGTTTTACCTAAATTGATCGGAGCAGTCAAAAAGACCGCTATAGAAATTTGAACTATTTGTTATAAAAATACCCTATTTTTTTTCCTCGAACTTTTTTTAAAATTTTATTTACACATGCGCTAATTTGAAGTTTTAGGGAAATGTAATTCAATAAAATTGTTTCAAGCAGGACAGCTACTTTGTTAAATACCTCGTTCAAAAAGACTGAGTATTGATGAATATTCAGCTCTTTTTCATCAACACGATGAATATGGCAGTGATGATGATGGGACGAGTGCTGCAAAATTCAAAATTTCATCTGAAAGCGAAATTCCTGAACAAAGTTCAGATTCCTTCGAAGAAATGGATGATGAAAATCTCGCACAACTTATTGTTACTCTTCAGGCAATCTTCATGCTTTGGATTGAATTCAACAGCATATTCCTCTGAAAATTCTATTACGTTTTGGAAATATGTCTCAGTAAACGTTGAAATAAAAAAAAAAATCAATTCCGTATTCTAAGAAAAATATTAGAGGAAATGAAGTTTTCATTTCCGTTTGCTGTTTTCTGAATTCATATTGAAGCATATTCAAAAATGTAAGATGGAAAAGGCTTGCCGCGCCAAATCAAATTGAATTCATGCGGCATTTCCTTGGAGGAATAGGATATGTTTATTTCTCTGGTTTTTTACTAAAGGAGCAATCTATTCTAGACTTGAAAGAGTTATGGTCATCGACTCACTTCTTTTTTAAGGGAAGAAAAGTCACTACTGCTTATAGATTTATATCTTATAAACTTACCGACGCTTTGTTGGAAAAATGAGCATCTATTTTTAGTACAACGCATCTAAATAGACGAGAGCTACCTATTTATTTGCAAAGATAAAACTCTCAAGCGAGTCTTATCAAAAGTTCTAGTGAACGTCCAAAAAAAAAAAAAAAAATGTTATTGTTTGTTAGTGTAAACAAACAAACAAACAAAATATTTCGTCTTGAGCATTGTGCATAGATGCATTGAGATAGCTAATAATCTCAATACGCTTCCAGAAAATGGTAAATTTTTATCACTTTATTCAAGTTTGTCAACGATATACTTGATCGAATGAATCGATTCTAGGCTATGCGATCGGCTTCAAAAAGCATGATTACATTTTTACAACATTCCAGATATTATAATTATAATTCCCTGGATTTTATTAAGATTTTGTAGTTAACCGAAAATTTCTCGAAGATTCCTTTATTTTGAACATAATTGACAATTTGAGATTGTCACATTGTCGAAAAAACGACCTGTATCATTTTATAAATCCACGAGTAATCAGTATCGTCAGTATTCGAAACAAAATAAAAAAAAAGTGTGTTTAGTCCATATGTTGAAAATGTCACTACAATGGTGGTTTAAATGTTTTGCTGCAAACCACGTGTTAACAAATACAATGAGAAATGAGTGCTAAATAAGAATATATAAAGTTCCTTTTTTTCTAAAAACAAGGATATTTTATTTTATGCAATACGAAATTTTACTATTAAAAATGTTACATGGGCTTTAAATTGTTTAAAATAACTTATTTTAACTTTTGTAATGATATTTGCGTTACAAATCAAACGTTTATTCTCGATATCTTATTGCTGTTCTAAGCAATTAAAATATCAGTCGTTCTTGTAAAATAAGTTAGAAATATATTTCGATATAAAATCATTTTCACCAGATGCCTTAAGAAATACTTTTTTTACATTTTTATGATAAAAGCAAATGAATGTAATTCTATTTTTGAATTAAGTTACGCCTAATTGCGCATTATAGTCTCGTGATACGCAGGTACTATGAAAAGAAATGGATAATCTTATTCATGGTATTAGCGCGAATTAAATAAAGCAAGTGTATGAAAACTTTGTTTTTACAAAAGATTATGCATTTACGAAAAACCAACGCATGCATTGAGTAGTAATCTCAGAGTGATATCACCCTGAGATTACAACTAATTTCAGGCATTGCGACTTATAATGTAACATTTTGCACCATTGCTTGTTAATCGGCAGCAAAATCACTAGATTGTGATTAGTAGCTAACGTTTTTAAATATTATGTTGCAAAAGGGCTTAAGAGTAAGATTAAATTAATAAAATATTATTAGTTTATTGTAGAATTAACATTGTTTCGAATATACTTTTTTAAGAAGATGAATTGTTAATTTTTTTTGTTAATTCAGAATTATTTTCGCTTTATGTAGAATTCTTTCTAAAATATATTCACCGTAGAATTGGAAAAAGAATGATGTAACAATAAAAATACTTATTAATAATGGCTTATTTTCAATAAACATTAAAAATCAATTAAAAAGACGCACATATGACATTTTAGAAGTCACTTAATCTATTGGGACAAGTAATAGAAGTTTAATCTTTCAAAAGATAATTGTGAAACGGATTATTTCCAGAAATAGTATTTTAACACGATAAACAACAGGCTATCTATATTACCTATCAAAAACCTATAGGAAAAGTACAAATATAACTTTACTTTTTTTTTTGAATGACTGCTATTCATTTAGAAGACAATTGTAAATTTGAAAATAAGTCTGAAATTTTTTTTAAATACTGAAAATATTAAAAATAATATATTTTGCTAACATAGCAAAAGTAATACAGAAACAAAATTCTATCCGAAAATTGTAAGGATAGGAAACAAGCAAATAAAGGGAATATAAAGAAAAAAATAAAAGACACGTAGAAAATTCAAATTAAACATTAACATTTCATTATATTTTAGAAAATTTAAACTAATAAAAGTACAAAATAGGTTACTTGGATCGATTAAATATTGCTCACAAAACTATACGGGAGCAATCAACGACGATCTCGTAATTTTGAACCAAGGCCAAGGCCGTAATTTGGCCAAGTGACAAGAATAACACTATAACTGGTCCTCTACTCCTTTATTATTCTTATCTCACTTTGCGAGATGTGAAAATTAGGAGAGTAGGAATTAGGAAAATTTGTGTGGAGAGAGAGAGAGAGTGGAAATTTTAAAATCTATAACGCATACCATAAGTGTATGGACCGGTAATTCTTTCGAAGTAAGAGCTTAATTAAAAGTTAATGAACAGAGAAAAATAACCAACATAAAAAACCACAATAGTAATTAATAATAGTAGATACATCACATAAAGTTCAAATTGTTTTGAATTCTTTTTTAAAAAAATACATTATATCCCAAAAAGTATATGGGCGAATAGCGTTTTATCCACAAATATTTGTATTTTCGAGACTGCTTTTTCTTATTAATTTGAATACCCTATCAGGTATGATTTAAATTAAGATTTGTAGCAAATCAAGTCTTAAAAAGAACCAAATGTGATCCATTTACTGCTTTAACTCCGACATAGTTGAAAATTGGTGTGCATTGGATATGCATCTCGTGATAATATTCCCGTATATTTTCAACTGAATTAATATAAATAATAAATAAATGTTGTACAATCCACATAATGATAATTTGATTCTGTATCAACAAGTTTTTGTTGGTCTTCAGATGGGGACTGAGTTGTTGGTTAGCTGGAATGTCCAGTTATCACCTACCAGAGCTTTTTCAAGAGGATAGTTTTAAAAAATATTATTCATATTCTTTTTAAAGTTAATTAAAGTGAGATTAAATTGTGTAAATAAATATTTTACGAATATCAAGTCATTTTATATTACATTGGAGTGATCTTACAAAATCTAAAAATGTTTTGCATATCGAATAAAAGGCCAGGATATTATGTTTGACTTTATCGATTGGTGGACATTTCTAAGTGTTTTTACAATTTAATGAATAATATGTAAATATGGTGTTTGTGTCTTATATAAAATATAAAAGAAATTCATGTTGTTTTAATGATTGTTGGAGTTCATGGCACGGAAAAATATTTGAATATCCAGCACCAAACATTTAATTTTTTCAACATTAGGCTCTAAAATATACATTAAATTTGTATATAAAATAAAACCATATTCTTCGACAAAAGTATATTCTGAAATATCTTGCATTAATCGTTAAGCATCTGAGATTTACTAAAATTTTTTGAAGAATGATTTGGAAGAAAAGCTATTTTTGCCAACATTTTATTCCGTGTGTATAATTTCTTGCTTTATAATCGACATATAGCATTAGTGGAAGGAAAAACTGTTGTACAATAGCTCTTCGACAATAGTAAAACCTTAATATCATTAATATAAACAAATATCTTAAAACTATAAGATGTAAAAAAATGTAAATAATTTCTCAGTGCATTAAAAAACAGTTTAAGTTACATTAACTTACACATATGAAGTAAAAAAAGAAATAGAATTGTTCTTGAGCGTCATTTTTTGTGGTCATCTATGAAAAAATAGTATCAAAGTTGCTCAAAACTCTTAAAATTTCACAACACTTCTTTTTTTTAAATATTATCATGTTATTCTATAAAAAATATTGAACATAGCTTACATTTGCCTTTATTTAAATTTTAGATCAAACTAAAACGAAAATAATCCAAACAATCAATATTTTTGTTGCAGCTGCAAAAAATAAAGGTACACACATGCAATGATACACCTTTTTTGACAAACTATAATATTACATATATCATTTATTATTTATGTTATAGTAATACCTTTATTAAAATTGTTTTAATTTTAAAAATACCAGTTCGAAACTGAATTTAATGCACAACAGTCCTTATTATCTCTCATGGACAATCTTAGGTAACTTAACGTCCTAAGCACTGGGGGGGGGGGGGCGTTACTGCGACTCCACATATAAAATTAACTATCCTTTGATTTAATAAGACGGAATAATGAAAATCTGATTGAAATTAAGATTCGCCATTTATTCAAACATTCACTACATCCGTCATATACTCAAGTTAAACAGTTTAGAATTTTAGTAATAATTTGGAGAAAAATTTAAATGAAATTTCTCGTTGAAAGTGTGTAACTGAGTAAAGCTTCATACATAGCTTATTGATTGATCGTTTAACTTCGCGCTCGGAAGCAACACGAAGGCTATTTTTCGATCGATTTCGCAATTTTGAACCTCTGTCTAGTGACGAAGACGACAACTAAGCCGGCACCTCCTTTTCCAAACCTCGACAGCAAGCTAATAGGAGGATTTGAAGCCTCGACAAATTTTACGTGCATTAGACCCGTTACACGGCAGTTTTTTTTGTGGCATCAAATTTCCAACAGCCAATAAGACGAAAACAATATGCCGGCCTTGAACTCGTGACCTTTACCACTAGGATACCACGGCCGATATATAACTTAAATAGAGTTTATCGTCTTAATTTATTGCTTTTTAAATTATTTGCCTGAGTTAAAAAAATATTTGAGGTAATTTTTCAATTGCCAAAAAAGAATATTTCAATCTTTTTTAATTCGTAGTGTTTTTGGATAGCTTTTTTTTTTTCAATAATGCTGATAATCTTGTACAAGCATTAGAAGAAAATATTTAGAAAAATGTTTATCCTTTATTTCAAAAATGTTTACTAGGTTAGTTTACAGCCAAAATCAATATTTATCTCGGCACTCCTTATTTCATAACTGAAGGTATTTACAATTATTCAAGTATTGGTGTAAATTCCGTACTCAAATTCTTTATTCTTTTGAAATAATTTATCACTTTTATTTTCTTTTCATAGTACTGTTCTACTGCATTTACTCACTTGTTCCATCGTTCATATTACTGTTGAAAATGCTCTTATATACTATTATTCAAAAGTTCTTTCAATTTCTTCATCGCACTTTTCATCACCTCTTCTGAAATAGCAAAACGGTTTCCTTTCAATTTCATTTTCAGCCGTGAAACTTGATAAAATCCGCTGATGTTTTACCGAGAGGAGAAGGAGGGTATTCCAGAGTAACAGTGCACCTGACAAGGTATTTTTTCACATTTAGGAAGCGATGGGTCGGGATATTGCCATGCAACAAAAATCAATTATTTCATGCATATTTTTCTTGTCTTTTCGTCTGATTGCATCTTACAACCGTCTGGAAATCTTCTTGCAAAGTTCTTAGTTGACACTTGTCCATCTATTTTTGTTCGTTATTCGACAAGAGCGTTCAACACTCCCGTCTGCGTGGGAAAAGGATGGGCATTCATTCTGAAGATCAATCTTAAATGCTTGAGAGACCTTGGTAAAACGCTTATGATTTTGCACACTGTCCTTTTTCTTTTTTTTTTTTCATCGTATCGTTTTCATATGTTTTCATCAGCATCTTAAGGGTCTCAGATGGTGATTTCTCCAGAACAATACCTAATTTGATGATGCCTCGCTGTTCTGAAGATATTTCAAAATGCGATGGATGCAAACACCACTTTATCACAAACAAGCTGAAGTTTTCATCAACAATAAATGAAAAGTTGACAGATGGCCTTACTAGTGCTGCCTAGCCTCATTAAGAGAAATTTTCTTTCCAGAAAACACCTGCTTGTCAGTATGAAACCATTCTAGGAATATTTTGATCCCAGTAGTATGTACTATGAATCATATCATATTTCAAAACGAGTCAATAATTATCAAATCACTTTGCAAAATAATAGGTAAAGCACTAATAAGGAAAGAAAAAGATAAATTATTTCTTAATCAATTCATTTGGTTACGAATTTTTAATTTAGATGTAATTTTTGAATTATTAACACTGAATGATTTCAACATTTACAAAATACATGAACAATTGAAGGACACTTACATGCAAAAATTTTACATTATTATATTTTGTACTATATATTAGACGCTGTATTATATTGTTTCTCTGATTATTTTCATAATAATAAAAACGAAATCTTTAGAAGTGGAGAATTTATCAATAAATTAACAAAGCACTTTTAGGTACATTCGCCAAGAAACAACTTTCAGAGTTAAAATTCATTTTTAAAACTTTAGCAAATTTGTAGCAGAAACAATTTTCTTCGTATTAGCATCTTTTGAATTTTGTCGATTTGTGGGTTCGAGTCCTAAATCCACCGTGCATCGGAGCTGATGCACGTTAAATCTAGTTGAGAAACCAAGTCATCTGTTGGCGTGATGTGGAAATTTGACGAGGGGATAACCAGTACAGATATCGTCCCCCTCTTATTACCGAGCCTAAAAATTACGAGAACCGTCGCCAGCAGCCATCGTGTTACTAATAAGGGTGACTTTAATAAACAATAAATTAATCAGTCCCTATTTCAAAACAAAATTTACGAATCTACAATGAAATATTAAATTTAGACTAATGCTATTCCGCCATTATACAATACTCTTAGATCATGCCCCATACTTATTTGTATAAAGAATAATCTAAATATTCTAATCTTTAATTCAAATTTTAAATGAAACGAAAAAGTGAATTCTTTCCATTCGTTATATATTTTACTAATACTTTACTTTAAAATCCAGTTGGGAATTATACATATGAAAAAAACTTTACTCATGTATTCTCTACATGTACCAGAGGAGAATTAAAGGAATATTTTGAAGATCCCGAAAAGTAAACAGCAACCTCAGAATAATTTATTCTTCAGTTTAATTTTATTTTACTTTCAAAATTTTCTTTCAATCATTGTTTACGATTTAATTAGAATAATACTTTAATCATAGCATAAATTCTTAATACTAGGAATTTAATTTCATTGGAACAAAAGTCTTAGATTTAAGACTTTGCACATTTTACAAGATGGGTAACTGCAAGAACATCTTTACATTATAAAAACCTTTAAATAATAAAAGTTGGTTAAATTAGCCTCGGAAATCGAGATCTTATCACATAAATATAAACACATTCCGCATGCAAGTTGGAATAATAATGTAACACAACGCATACATTTTAAGTTCAGCATTATATGTCTGCAAAGGAATTTTTGTTAAAATAATTATCCGTTTTCGAATATCAGTTATTTATATTCACTTAATATAGGTATGGGCACCCGTGTTTACTCATTCGTAGAAATTTTTACTTCTATAATTCGCTTTTCAACTGATTTTCGCGCGGACGTGCGAGATCTCCAAAAATTCGATTATTATTAATATTAAATATTCAATAATTTTACAAAAAATATTTATGTATCATGGCTTTTTTTTTAATTGGGGTTTTGGTTTCCTTTGGGTTTCTACAGTTGTGTGTATTTCGAAGGTCCGATTATAATGAAGCAGTTAAATAAAAATATAAAGCAGTAAAATAAATTAGTTGTTAAATAATGATACTAAAAAGGCTGATTAGAATTTCCTATATTCTGTCTCTAAGAATGAAAAACAACTAACCTTATAAACTTGAAACATGTCCCAAAAGTATCATAATGATCTGAAACAATTTTATAGCAAGTAATAAAATCCACATCTGGCGGAATTGCTCAACAAAATATACTTTGGCGAACATTAAGTTTGAATAAATAGTTATCAAGGCTTCGTACAAACTTAAGAAAGCAAAATGATATCTAGTTTCGGTATTAATGTTTCTCTATAAACAACATATTTTTACTAACTTAAATTTGTTTTAAAAATGACAATAATAATTATTTGTGAGAACTGAAAAAGAGGCACGAAAAGAATCATCCGATAAAAATCTTATTCTTAATCTGGAATTCATGATTAGATTAAAATTCGGTAAGAACTTGTTGAACACTTGGGATGCGTCCTTAGACGACAGACCTCTGAATAAAACAGCATTAAATGGGGTCATTTTAACACTTAGCAAACAAGGAGAAAAAATCATGAGAACAAAAATAAATTTTGGTTTAAGTTATTTTTATATGGAATTGTCTAATATAATTTATGCCACATAACGTATAAACATACATACACAAATAAAATAATCTATTTTTGCAATGAAGGCTCTAGCCTCTTAAAATTTAATGCATGAATTTAAAATTTAGTCGAAAAACAATAAGTTTTAATTCATTAATTTGTTTTTTGCAATTGAGTAAAGCAAATGAAACTACCAATGTGTCCGTCATTTTACTATATAAACACATGCAAATGCTCAAATTAATTACATTCTGTTTGCGCCCAATCACACTAAGCACTTATAAGTAGTATATACATGTGTGTGTGGTGTGTGTAAAGATTCAATGTAACGACTACTTATTACACACACACAGTTTATTTCTTAACGTAGGACAGAGCATTAAAACTCAAAACAAATGAATTAAACTCGCGTAATCATAGATATAACGTCCAGCACAATTTCCTTGAACCGTCTTTTTCAGCGTCTCGTTCCCTCTCTCTCAACGTCTCTTCCGAATCTCTCTCGAAGCGCTAAGCGGCGCTCAGGAAATATATATATACTACTCATATTTAAAACTTAAGATAACAGTACATTTTCGATGAAATTTTTTTCAATTAACGCAAGTTTTGCCAACAAATGCGTATTTTATGACCATATCTGGCTTCAAAATTAGAAAAACATACAACAAAAGTTTTGTTAGATATATTTTTACCATCAAAAGACCATTTTATACAAATATAAACAATAGTTAAGAGTTTTCGCTAAATACAGTAACTCAAAAGAAATTATAATATTAAAATTTTGTAACTTGAATAATACAAAATACAACCTTATCTAGGGAATAGACAATTATTTTTTGATAATATAGCTCTTACGTTAGAAGTTCCAGTTCTAAACACTGAAATTTTCTTTAAAAATGATTGTAATTTTCACTTTGCAGAAATGAAAAATGTCGGTTTCAGAACCTTTACGGTCAAAGAAATTCGTGATCAAGTAATATATTAAAACAGTAGTAAATCAGCCTCTAAATAAGATAGAAACAAAATTCAAATAGTTTTGTTAAAGATAAAAAAAAAAAAAATTGGATTTTAGCATGAGACCAAAAAGTTTTTTTTAAAAAAATCGATTCCTTGACCGAAAATTGTGTGTTGTAGGAACTCTATCACCTTACACTTTCAAGGGATGCTGTGATGCTACTGATATAGTGCTTATGTGCACTTAAAAATATTCCGTAAGATGCTATTGTAAATATTTTGGATCATCTTTGTATCGCTCTTACACAGACCACCCATTTGCTTTCTGCGAGCTTTATTGTGTTTCTATTATTTCCCTCGGAAAAAACTTACGTACCTTATTCAACCTAAGCGAGATTTAGGAACACACACAATTACACTGTTCTCTCTTCTCAAATCGGTAATCACATGAGTTTGATAAGCTTCTGTTCTCTGTCTCTTGATGAATATTCCACGATCTTTAATCTCCCCTATTCTACCCTTTGTATTGTAAATCTACTACGGTTCATTTCAAACGTAGCAATAGATCCACCCGCGATGCAATAATGAACTTCGACGTACACTAGTGTTCAAAATTAAGAGAATTTTCCGGTTTGGTCGATTATTTCTACAACTACAGGACAGATTTTAATGAAATTTGATTTGTACATAGGGTTGATATAATACAAAAAAAAAAAAAAAAAAAAAAAAAAAACATTTAACAGTTATAATACACACGCATTATCGTGCATAACACTCATCAGAGTCGCAAGGTATGATACAGCAGTTGCAGAATAGAACAAACAAAATTAGTTAATAGGGAGTATGGTTCCCTCTTACAGATATACAGGCCTTGCACCGTGATTTTATGCTGGAAATCAGAGAGATTATTAATTCCTGTGGCATTTGGTCCCACTCATTCAACAACGCTGTTTTCAGGTCACGGATAGCTCTCAGAAAGGAGTTGCGAATTGTAATTACCCTTTCCAGAGCGTCTCAGTCATGCTCTATAGAACTGAGGTCTGGAGGTTTGGCAAGCCAATCCATCCTACGAATAGCCTCACTTTAGCTACTTTGCGAATAGCCTCACTTTCACTATAGCCAAGAACTCTATAATCTGCAATCCTTTGATTCAAAATAAATAATCGGAGATAATTATTGATTGTGAATAGATAATATGTTTAAATCGACAGACAACGTAGCAAAATTAGAAGCAATATAAATTTTAAGAAATTTTCTAAATTGTACGCATTTTTGAATAAACTATTAAGTATAAATAATATTATGAATCTTTCTTAAACACTGAATTAGATATAATTTCAAAACTAAGTAGAAATATTGGAGGGGAATACTGTTCTTAATGTTCCTCATAAGAGATCATTAACAGTTTTCGAACTTTTGTCATTCAAACTTCGTAATTCCATTAATTTGTAAACATCCCTATAAAGTTAAAACTCATTGTTTCATCTACAATGTAAATGTAAAAAAAAATTAAAACATAGGAAAGACTTAGGAAACATTTACCTCAGTAAAATTCATTTTCCTTGAGAGATAAATACCTAAATTAAACGAATCTGAACCGATTATTTCCCTTTTCGTAATTTTTCTCTTTTTGTCGAAAATTCAAGACAAGGAAAGATAATATTTGGGAAAAATATTTGTGTGAGATAGTTATACAACTAACATGGAAATTTTCATGAAGGAAGGATAAAAAAAAAGTATTCTCTAACTTTAGGAAGAATTTTACGTTCATAAGAATGTCTCAATTTCTATGATGGAAAATTATTTTCAGGATCAATTTTTAAGATATGAATTTCATAGGTTTTTTATTGTTTTAATCATTCTGTTAAAAGTATCGTGTAGTACAATTTTTGCAAACATGTTTCTCAGAGCTGTTTGCAGCTTCCGTTGAGGGAAGTGAGATTCCCATTGCAAGTGTAAATCCCTTTTTCTGCTTTTATAAAATTTTCAGAGCATTTTCTTACTGAATACTATTAAATTGATTAAGTAACTAATATGTTATTTTCCGGTGATAATGGTAGTTTTTTTTATGGACTAAGGATCCTATTTTGTACTTTTTCCGAAAATTTGGTAAAAAGTTTTATTTACTTAGAAATTTAAACTTGTTTATGGCGAGTTATTTTTCCTCGACGTAAATTAATTTAATTATTTTACTTCAATATCAGACATTTGAATTAAATGAATGAAAATTCTTTTTAGCATGATATCGAAAAATATACTCTCTATAAACAACAACAAAAAAAAAGAAGCACCAAAAAGGAGTGGTTAAATTGCGATAATAATTGTTGGTTGTGCTGAACAAACACAGCAAAACAAACGATTAAAATTTCAGAACAATTGAATGATTTACTTCAGAGTTCGGCCGTTACATACGGAGGAAGTCAATAAGGTAATGGTCCACTTCTGGCCTGGATGCAAGCTGTCACTCGGCGTGGCATAGACTGATAAGGTTCCCGGATGGTCTCTTATTGTCTCTAGCTGTTGGGCTAAATTTTCAACATTCCGGGATGTTTACAATCGCCTTCCTATAACGTCCCAAATGTGGTTTACGGGAGAGAGATCAGGCAACCTAGCTAGGAAAGGAAGTGTAGAGAAAGCTTGCAGCCAATTCATAGCAACACGTGCTGTGTTTGGCCGGGCATTATCTTGTCGAAAAGTACGTCCTGGGTGTCGCAAAAGGAAAGGTAACACAACCGGTCGTAGAATGTCGTCTACGTACCGTTGTGCTGTTAGTGTGTCAAAAATGACTTCCAAAGAGGTCCGGCTATCAGAGGAGATGGCACCGCAGACCATAACGTCCTGTTGTAGGCCTGAGTGGAGTGCGATAGTAAGGGTAGGATTCCCGTACTATTCCCTTCCTTACGGCCGGGGCAAGCATAAATTCCCCTCTCTCAGTCGTCTGCCGAGGATCATGTTGGATACATGTATGCAGGCCACACGGTAGATAGTTGATATCGAAGAATCCGGTGCTGTAACAACTTATAGGGTTATTGCATGTAGGAAGAAATCAGGTTCCCCTTTCGAACCTTCAACTTTAGTGATATTACTTGCTGGAACCCGAGTAAGTTAGTAACATTAAACTTAGGTTATTATTCCAAGTTATAGTTTCAGGCGTATTAAGGGTTAACAGACTGACACAGAGAGAATAAGATTTGATTTTACTTAACTTAAAGAAATCAATAAGTATCTGTCTTCCTCTTCATTTGCCTTAGCAATTTATTGAGTATTGAACTTTCAAATAATGACTGTTGAAACTAGAGAAAGAGAAGCGTCACACTTGGTATATTATTTTTTGTCAAATGTCTACTGGGAAAAGTATATTTTATTAAAAGAAACTTGAAAATATTTAATGTTTTGGATCCCAATTATGTGTAAAATTTAAGACTTCGGAAATTGATATCTGATATCTCACAGGCTCTTTAATCACGCCATAGAACTGACAATTGTATTGGTGTAATCAATAGAAAGGTTACAAATGTTTTGAACGTGGAATTTGAAAAATTATACGGTATTTACTTTAGCATTTTATGAGTCTATAGACATTCAGAATGTTCCACAACTGGCCATTTTTGTTCGTAATGTATCTAAAGACATAAATATGAAGGAAGGAAGGAGTGTTTGAACTGCAATAACTCTTATTGAAACAGTTCTCTATGTCAGTATTAGAAATGCGCCTGATTAAGTGATGAACTAGTTTGAATTTTTTAGTGATAAGCTTGTATCTAATGTCACTGATGTTGCCCGCTTGTAATACCAATTAAAACCAAGCAATTGTTGGTCTTTTAAACAATTATCCTAAAATGCCTCGTTTCTTTCTTCGTCTCTGCATAATTTACCACGACCATCTCATAGCGAAGCACTTCAAATAAGAAAATATGTAGAAGACAATTTTGAAGATCCTGAATTATATTAGGACAAATGCCAAAACACGTCGTCAATTTAAGAGCCTTTTAAAAGTGTTGCGAGTGAATGACGAAAGCGATGAATTGTCTAGTGATTTTTTTTTTGTTGTTGTTGTTGTTGTAAGCTTATTTTCAACCTACAATGTTTTGAGCAGTTTTATGAAATTCGAAAATCATATTATAACATTAATAAAAAAAAGGTGTGTGGGGGGGGGAAATACCTAGATTAGAAAACGAAACTTTACTTGTTCCCTACAGATATGGTACAGCATTCGAAAACACTTAATTTGGCTTTACAAGGAAATAAAAAAAATATTATTTATATCATGAATTGTATTTCATTTTGAAGATATACTTCGGCATATTGTATACATTCATAAAAACAAAATTTTTATTTATTTCTTACGAGTAAAATCAAATATATTTAACGTAGAAAAAGAAACTTTTGACGATTACTCTGAAAATTTTGAAGAATCACAAAGAGATTTTAAATATACGAATAGGTTTGAAGATATAAAAGTTATATTTTTATTTTTGTAATCTATTTATTTGTGGTATTTTTGAAGGTGTATTTCCAATTTCTGAAATAATACTTGCTAGAAAAACGACTGGGATATTTGAGATTTTAAAGATGAAAGACGGGCAGGCATTACAAATGCAAAACAAATCTATTTCTAGAAGTAAATTTTGGAAACTTGTACCAGAATTAAAATATTTACTTTTAACAAAAGTTGTTTGCAATCTAATTCCTATTTCTAGTGTAACATATTGCTGTGAATCTTTGTATTTCATAATAAGGTTCGTGAAGTCGAAATATCATTCATAGTTAATCAATAATCAACTCACAAAATTTCTGCGAACGGTTTTAGCAAATTGTGAGCAACTTCTCAAAGATTTTAACCAAACACCTTCGTTAAATGTTACATTATCAATGCGTTTTAATTATATTTTATAGCTTAAGTTTTGAAATATTTTACGGTTTGAGAGTTTAACATCCATCTTAGATTTTATCAGGATGCGAAAAAAAAAATTCAAGTATATGCAAATCAGTGCAATAGTTTTTCATTAAAAAAATCATAGTTCACTTTAAAAGATCAAAAAAAAAAAAAAGCTCATTCTTTATGAGGCTTCGTTCTATTTCCAAAAAGTTCAGGGCAAATCATCAGGTTGTTTTTCAATGCAAAAATTAAAAGTACCACACTCGGAAAATTAATTTCTTTCCCCCTCCTTATAAGCAAAAATGGTTGAATTCCTCAGTACCTGACTAAAATGTTAAATTCTACATAAATAGCTTGAAATCGTAGCATTTCAAACATTTTTTAATTTTGTAGATCTAAGAGCGGTGTGTTCACACTTCGTGCTCTGTGACATATTAGTTTATTATTAATTGTAATCGTATCTGTTAGCCTTAAAATCGTATCTTTTGTAAGTGTAAGGAATCTGGCAACAACTTGAATGTTGTTGTTGAATCCGCCTGTACGTATTGTTATGCGTTGTCTTTCGCGTGCTTAATAAATGTATAATTGCTGTGAATCGCAGTGTCCCATGAATTGTTGTGTTCAACATACATTTCGCTTACAATGATACAGCGCATTCTCATGTATTTCTCAGTGTGAAACTATATCGTTTTCAATTTGTTATAGCCAGATTTTTCCCTTTTTGTCGTATAATGAATAAATAAGAAGGCTATAAAAGTTGTTAAAGTACGTTTCGTCGGACGACGAGACATTTCAGAAAGAAATAAAAGATTCAGGTGATGAAATCTTTAGTGACCATCAGTTTAAGTAAGAGAAGTACAACTCTTAAAAATGCATGTGACCAGACTAGCTTTTCTACAAGAAAAGCGAAAGTAATTCGAGTTCAAAGACGCAGAAGATCCCCTAATGCTATAAAAAAATTGCCTGGCAAAACAGAATGTCTAAGCACTTAAAAAAATCAAATTCCTCTGCTCCATACTTTCTTACGTTTTTAAATATTTATTCTCAGGAATGCAAAAGTAGATTATAATCACATTAAATGTTTGAAAAAAGCTTAAATTGTCCATATAATATTCAATTATTTCCTAAAGAACATTCCGAAAGTAGCCTAAGTTCTTTTCATTTATTTTTTTTTAATTTTAACTTACGACTAAATTATATATGTTGTTACGAACAGGAGTTGATGCTTCTCTGCAACGTTTCTCTTATATAGAAAAAATTCGATTTACAGAGCTGTCACCAATTTATAGAAGAGAGTTTAAGCAACGATCCTTTCACCTTGGCGACGGATTTGGCAACCATTTGGCGACTTGGAGATCTTGGCGACAAATGGTAAGTATTTGAAGGCGCTAGAAGTTAAGCGAAAAATCGAACGGGAAGAAAGTTACGGACTTCTCGTCAATTTTTCTATGTGACGTCACGCCTGGTCGGAAAAGTATGAATACGCCAAGAACTACAGTCGGAGGAGTCAGTCTGGAGAGGAATCGGTCTGTGTACGGAATCAATTGTCTGTGAAGTCTGCTTTGTAGACTGATCGAGGAATCGTGGCAGAGTGAATCTGCTGGAAGTTTGGCCTGAATCTAGTGGAACTGAGTGAGTCTGTTTTTGGAGACTGTGTTACCGAGATCTATCAGGGATCGACTAAAGCTGTCTGCACTTGAAGGGAAGCGTTCCAGGTGAATTTGAGAAGAAGCAATGTGTATCTGCCGGAAATTATTGGATTCTGTCCTGGAAGTACAGAATGTCAGCAGTGAAGAGTAATAAGCTGGTGAGCTGAACGTTGCAGAAATTACTGAGACTGTATTTAATATGTGAATTGTTCCTGTATCTGTGTCATTGTATTGTACAAGAGCTGTGTATCTGTTATTGTCCAAATTGCGCTACCTCTGTGTTGTCTTGAAGATTTACGAATAAATAGTCATTTGTCGTTATCCTCCGAGTTGATATTGATTTTCACTCCAAGCACACACCCACACAGAGAGGAAAATAATTTTACGATTACAATATATATATATATATATATATATATATATATATATAATGTGTATGTGTGTATTCCTTAAGAAAGGCGATGAGAAGCGCGAGTAACCTTAATTTAATTTTTTTTTGATTTTTCAATAATTATCATAGAAAACATTATTCACTAAAAATAAAAATTTAAACAATAAATTAATGGCATAAGAAATCTGCTCCAGATTTTTGATTATATCCTTTCAGTGTTCGGGTTTTTTAAAACTTTCTTCAATGATTGTCAAATTAATACATTTTAACATAAAATCTGAAATCTATTTACTGAGATAGTAACCAAAACACACAGACGAAAATTACTAAAACAAAGATAAGAAACAATCGAAACATTTGTCATTTTTGTTTTTATGTCATTATGGACAATAATCTTATACATTTATCTCTCTCTCTAAAAAATAAGAAGTACTCATGCTTTATCTTTTGAGATCCTTTAATTAGCTTAACGTTACATATTAAGTATGCGAAAATAAAAACGTAACCTTTATTTTAAGTCGAATATGTTGTGTTTCAAACTACATTTAATCTTAACAATATTATTAAAGACAGTTTGCATGTATGTTAATGAAAAACATCACATGTGCCCTCTCACAGCTTAAAACACAAATAACGATAAAACATATGATTATCATATTAAAATATAAATCCTTTATTAGTTTTTCTACATATCGATTACGAATACTTCATTTTTCCAAAATTAATCATGCATACTGTATGGCTAAATCAAATAGTTAAAAAAATATATAGTTTAAAGCAAATCAGAGAAGATATACAAAAAGGAACAAATGTTGGGGTTATTTTAAGAAACAATATTTAGCTATGCTTGTGCAAAGTTTGTTGTAAATCATAAATCTATATGAAAAACATTAAGATAGGCAATTAATGGGTGCTTATTTTGTTTGTGCTTTAAATACTTAACTTTCACCAATTCAAGACTATTTTTGCGCTTCATTTCATCTCTCTAAGGGGCATTAGCTTTTTCTTGCGAGTTTACAAAGGAGAAACCTTTGGTTTTATTTGTAGAACTTTTGAAGTTTCGAGAATGAAAAGGAAGAGAACAAACTTTGCAGAACAAGCATGTTTACGAAAACGTGAGTCCGGTTTTATCTCATTTGAAGTTCGATAAAGTTTGCTATTGGACCTAAAGAGACGACTGCATGAAAGATAAATTAACTCTTTCCAAAAGAACTGTTGAAAGCTGTTTCCGTGATTTTTATCCTTATCGGGACATAGCTTTGCGATGCAACGCATAGAGTTGAATTAACGTAGTTTTGAAATGTGGATTACATCATTTGTATAATTAGTTTGACGAAATATAGGAACTAAAAATAAACTTTTGAATACGATAGAAGGTGAAAGATGAAAATGTCAAGCTCCTTATCAAATTATTTATTCATTTTCTCGTAAATCTCTTAAATGTGAAGAAAGCAGCTTAGTTTTTTTTTCTTGTGTAAATGCGTGATATAAATCCCTTGTGATGAAATCCTGTAAAACACCAAAATATGAAATACAACTGAACTAATGTTAATTCAATTAGAGTAGAGCCTCCAAAGTTTGTCACCTCCTTTGCTGATCTGATCATCTTATATTCATGATATATGCAACATTATAAAAAAAAAAGAAGGTTATTGAGCATCTCTGTAAGTTGTCGTTGATCACTTGCATTGTCTGGCATTTTTTAAATGTAACTTAAATTTATCTTCTGCAACATTATTGGTTGAATCTGTTTTACACCAGCAGGTGAAGGGTATGGATTTTTGATATAAGATTAGAGTTATCATCGATATGTTTATAATGAGCTCAAAAATTTTTCAACTTGATGGATTAGTTTAAAAAGTAAGCCCATTTCACTCTTGTAGAAACTTTATTAAATTAAAAATCGGAAATTGAATTACTTGAAATTATTTGTATTAATATTGAAAAATAAAATTGTTTAATATATTGCATCTTCTTATACAATTAAAAATCCCTTACAGAGAGAAAAAGATTCTATGTGTTTAGATGAGTACAGTAAATTAAAAGAACTTACCTTTATATTAAGAGGATAAAAATTTAGTAATTACTTTTTATAGAATTATAAAATCGCGAGAAAATTATTAATATATTTATTTCGAATGTTATTGTTCATTTCACGTTAGTTGAAATTAATCAGATTTTGTGAGGAATAACAAATAAAGCATTAGCATAAACTTATAGAATAGACTATGATCCATATGTGGAACATTTTCGAATGCTGACCAATTGGTTCTCTACCTTGGATGATCTACTTATGTAGTTTCAACTGTAATGCTCAAAGGAACAAACAAAGCTGATTTTTTGAATATCTTATTTTCATACAAAAATGTAATTAAGTTCTATAAATTCAAAATATGAATAGAAAAATTTATGCTAAAACTTTGTGTCCCTTGTAGACGAAAATATGTAAGAGTTTTCAAATAAACTTTTTTTTTCATAAATACATACCAGAATGACGATTGCTGTTACTTAAATTCAATAAAAATTAATAAATTCCAATGCAATACCTTTGATGGCAGATGCAATATATTATAATTTATTGTATACATTCAAAGCAGATAGTGGGAGATTTAATTGACTGACTCTTAAAATAAAAGTAATGATTTGCTTTTTTTTCTAATCCTAGTCCACACGGACCCTTGATAAAGTATTATTGATCAAGACCTGGATATAGGTGGCTACTATGAACTTGATCGTGCAACAGTACAATTACTTTTCTTAATGCTGTATTTATAGAAATGAAAAGTACGATTGATATATTGCCGCTTGAATATATAGTCCCTAAGATTCAATATCTCCACTCCTGTACCGTAGGAAAACTTTAGTGAAACCAACTTTTCGGGATTAAGAAAGTTGCGGGCAGTTGCCCTGAAGCGTATGAGCAAAAATAAATGATAAAGATTAAACAGCAACTTTTTTGAAACATTTTAACACTTAATAATCAAGGTCATCGAGTTCCCTTTTTGATAATTCTATGTAAGGACGTCATCACATTACAAGCAACATAAGAGCGTCATCAGATTATATTTCAAAAAAGTATATCGTTTCATCATGATCTTCCTGACAAATTTGTTTTTATGCTGTAGAAGTCCATAACACTTGAAGCCTTTTTAAATAAAAATATTGAAACTTTTTTATAATTAGTTTTTTTTTTTTTTTAAATTAAAGTGTCTAAAGTGAACTTGTTCATTTACCCATAATAAAACATGAAGCTTATGTGATTTTCTAGGTTCTTAAGCAAAAATATGACGTAAATTTGAAAAAAAAAAAAAACCGGCAAATGGCTCAATTTTTTTTATTTACGCAAGAAATTCGGCCATATCCTAGAAAAGGATTGATAATGATCTAAACTGAACATTCAAAAATGAAAAAGAATACCAAATTTAAAAATGCGATATTTGTCAAGTTATTCCCACTAATTCCGTAATCTGATTCATTAATATTTCTTACTGTTTAACAAAAACAACATAAAATCTGATTTCACTTTATTAAATCAGTGTTAAGAACTATCTTTAATTATCTCATTTTGCATTTTAAGCAAGGATAAAAAATCAAAAGAAAAGCCCCTTTTCTTTTAGATGCAAAAACCATTTTTGCCTAAATTTACTTAAACTATGACATTTCAATTAATTTTTATGAGCTTCAAAAGCCTTTTAAGGTGCTTGAAATGTCTGAATAGTAATAGAATAAACAATTATAATGATCATAAAAAAATTAGAAAACACACATACATATTTAAAATTGTTAAAGATGTTCGCTCTTTGATATTAATTTATAATTTATTTTATTTAATTGGTCCTTTCATTCAGTTTTTTGGTGTTAGAAGATAAACTAATAATCAGTAATAACAAAAGCAAATTTTAGCTTCATTTCTTAAAAAGTTACTAGAGTTTAGTTTCTGTTTGCGTTCTTCTAATCAATCGAAAAACCTAACAATATTTTCTCTCTTAACATTTCAGAATTCTTCATAATTTGATGAACATTAATATTGTATAAGAATGCAATATTTATGACAACATAATTCATATTCGCTTCATGAGTTCTTATACTTTTGCAAATTCTTTTAAGAATTTTTTTTAATGTTAAATTCAATATTTCGGAACTTTTTGTTCCGCACAATTACACTTTTGCTCTAATGATTGGCCGCTAAAGGGCTAATATTTATCGAATTTGCTTTGAGGTATGTTTGTAGCAGATAATAATAAAAATATTAAATTAATTCATTTTCTAGGAGTCATATTACTCTTAAAAATTTCATTAAAAATAGCTAAGCTTTCAATCGAGGTTTAGAAAAAAATAAATTATTGAAATTGTATTTTTTTTTAAAAAAATATTTAAAAATACGCAGTTATTATGTGATGTTTTATAATAGTAAATTGCATGAACATTTGCCTGTTAAATTGTTTTATGACACAATGGGTTTTAAAGGGAAAATGTTAATATTCATATTTCAAAGGATGCAACATAATGGTATCGAGAAATAGTTGATAAAATAGAGGTTTTATGAACACATGCTTTTAATACCATGAGGAAATTACATTGTATTACCCACAGAAAAGCAGTAGAAAGATTTCACTGGAATATTTATCGTCAATATTTACCTCGAATAACTAAGAATAAAGTATAAAATAAACTAATAACAATAAACCGATGAAAATAATGAATAGAAGAAGTTTGGTGTTTCTGTTTAAAATTTACATTTGCGCGTAGTTAGTTAACTTAATAAAAATTTAAAAGCCGGATAGAGGGTGGATATGATTAAGTTTAGTCAAATGTTATTTGTATTTCTCAAAACATGTGACGTTGGGCTATTCGCAATGTTCTTTTCACTAATCTAGGAGACTTTATATAATATTTAAATTACAAAAAATAACAATTTCTTTGCAACCAAAATGAAATTGATTAGGTAAATCAGATGAAGATGGAAATGAAATGAATGGAATAAGAGATAGTAATATATAAATGAAACAAAATTTAAAGGAAAAGGTAGGGTGATAAAGAATAATGGTAAGCTAATAGTTATTAATAAATTGTATTGAAATATAGTAATTAATCTTTTGGATTGAAATGATTCTTAGTCTGAGATACAAAGTTACTGTCAGTGAAAATTTTCGAGTGATTTGGTAATCTGAGATCTCATTTTTAAATCATAATCTATGATTGGTGAGTTAAGTAGGATTCGAAAGTGAGTCATCTTATCTATGCTTCAGTGTTAAATAAAATATATCATCTTGCTCTTGCGTATCTTCAATTAGAGTCTCGTATTTATTGACTGTAAGTAGATTGAAAGATATGGGTAGAATTAAATACTGAAAAGAAAATGCGACACATATATATTTAAATGCTAACATTAATAGTAAAAATTTTCTACTGCTAGAATTTACTGCGAAGGAATTATTTAAATTAATTTTTATTCTCTTTGGTGTTATAGATTATAGCAATTTTCTTTCTTTTTTTTTTTTTTTCATACTATCTTATAAACTTGTGAATACGAGATATTGACTCAATTCCGAATACACACATAATTACTAATTGAATGTATGAATATTTACTTTAATCTCTCTTAAACTGAGAGTTAAATTAATTATCTTAGAAACATCAACTATTTCTTAGAAAAATATTTTAATTCAACTAAATTTTCATAATTTTTGAAGTTTGATTTTTAAAACATAATGATGTCGGCTACATTAGATGGTTCTATGTAAAATATTTGAAAAGATAGGAAGAAGAAAAGATAGGATTTCTACAGGGAACTTTCCTGAAGAACGGGAATTATAAAAACTGTTAAAAATACCATCTTAACATAAAAGTACTCATACTAATTATTTCACAGAAAATATCCTTAAAAAGCATAGTTTAAAATGTTTAATCAGCTGGATAATAAAACGATTGCTATTTCAAAGGAAATATTATGAAATAATGAAATTAATTTTCCAAATGGAAATATAAACTTATGTGTAATTTTCAGGAAACATAATAAAAAAAAGTATACCAGAAAACTTATACCTAAATCAATATAATAGTTTATTTTATGATGTTTTAAAATTGAGATAGTAATCGATAGTACTAATTCATGCGGAAATAATCTATTAGCACATTTTAAATACTTAAATTTCAGTTTTCGTTAGAAGTTATAAACTGTTATGAGATTATTTTTTTAAGAAATTTAAGTCAAGTATTTTAATTTTAAATAAATTTCCTTACATAAAGGATTCTTCATACGTATTTCTTTACTTTTAATGCTAATGAATTACAATTATTTTTTTAATTTGATTACTGTTAATCTAATTATAAATGAATCTTAAATAAAAGTTATTTGAGCTCATACTAAAACCAAACTCAAGATCTCATATTCGAATTCCAAATAAATTAAGTTTTTGATGAATGTGACAAAGATGTAGCAGACGTTACATTTCAAATCGCATACGAGAGAGTGTATAAAAATTTCCGGAATAACGCTAACCGAGACGTTTCTCCCTCTAGGTGTGTGTCCAGGATATCTTTGTGGATTCAGTATTATCTATGATGCCGTCCGGGTAGGTTCTATCTGCCTATAAATAACTCTTTTACCTCAGCTGTTATGACTGATTTTTCCTGCTCGAAATAAGCGTCGTAGAAATTGCTGTAATGTTAAAAACAGCCTACAAACAAGACGTCTTGGGGAAAACTCAAGTTTACGAATGGTTTTCTCGTTTCAAATATAGTGACGTGTCGATTGATGATTAATTAATATCAATCAACTGCTCGATCAGATGAAAATGGTGAGTAAATTTATGAATTGGGGCTTGAATACCGACGACGGACTATCAGAATCATCTCGTTTGTTTTGGAATTAGATTCATCAAGTTTTAACAGAAGATCTGTAAATGAGAAGGAACACAGCCGAATTTGAGTCTCGGTTTCTGATTCACAAGTAAAAAGAACCAATTCAAAATACCATTTTTTTTGGTCAAAAACGGCATGAGTTCCATGGCTCTCCACCTTACTCACATGATCTAGTTTAGTTCAATTTCATCCTGTTTAGCGCATGAAGAGTGACATGAAAGAACATCGATTTGAAAAAGTAACAAGATCAAGAAGAAAACGAAGGAGGAGCTGTCAGCCATCAATGCAGATGAATAGTAAAAATGTTTCCAGCAATGAAATCACCTATTGGGCAGATGTATTAAATATAATGGAAAGTACTATAGAGGTGATAAGATAGCGTAAAAAATTGACATGCACAGCTTTTTTTTAAAAAAAAAATCCACCTTTTTTTTGGGGGGGAGGGGTACTTTTTCGTATGAATAATTACGAAAATATCACACGTATAACAAAGATTATTAATTAATTAAATCAATAAATCTCTTTGGTATGGGTATGAGATAAATCCGAGGAAAATATCAGAAATCGCTGTGAAAATTGTAATAATAAAATTATATGTACTTATAAAAATATTTGTTATTTAAGCTGTGAGATATATTTAAGAGAGATATACATGTAATTTAAATTAAATATCTTATGTATGAGATATCCTATCATAATATTTTTTTATGTCTTTTCATTTGTCACAAAATGAAAGCAAGGTTTTTTTCATTTAACTCAAGTGACGAGTAAGATAATATTTTGATTATTCTTTGACATTTCGAAACAGTCCACAATCTTATCTTCCTTTACACGGGTTAAAAAGTAAGGGTAGTCGAGCAGGAAGTTCAAATTTAACTTTAGTAATCATATATAACAAGTAAAAAGATTTTTATTTCATTCACACATAATTACATTTTTACAAATTCAAACTCTTAACTATTTGATTGATCGTGATTATAAAGTCAGTTCATTGACATTTGCAATGTCAAATCTGTAATCGTCTGTAACTGGATTAAATTTTATCTCCTGAGATATAAACTTACAACAGACCCACCAGTTAGTAAAGAGACGGACTTCGGATTCATCTGAGTCAAACATCTAGAAAAAGCTACTAATTACGAAATTTAGTTTAAAAAAAAGAGAAACTTTTTAAAAACCTGGAGTGGTTGTTTGTCAAGCGCACTGCTTTGATTTTTAATCGGTTTCAAAGACATTTAAATCAGTGATATCTAAAATGAACATTTTTAATAATACAAATACAGCCTTTTTTTTTTTTTTAAAAAAAAAAAAAAAAAAAAAAGTGGATTATATTTCTGGAAAGAACAATTAAAAAAAAATTATTCGGTAATTTGTTATTTCGTTATGTTAGGGTGAAAAAAGTTTCGTTTTTACAATAAAATATCTCAAAAGCATTGCAAGATTTAAACAAATCTCGTATAAAAACTTAGCATGTTTTAACCACCGTTCGATGCATTTTTTTTATTTCGATATAAATTGAAACAAAAGAGTCCGAGGTTAATAATACAGGTATGCATGTGATTGTGTGTTTCAGTCACTGTAATCTATTGATACTTTTTATCTTAACTGCCTTAGATTTTATATTACAATGAACAGGTATTAATTTACATTATTTTCAGTGCTTGAATAATACATTCGATTTCCGTTGCAATACCTTTATCTGATATTACTTTAATTGAACAGTTCGGAAAATTTCCTTGTTAGGGTTTTCCTTCAAATTCTGGAAATTTCTTATTTGTTTTAGTTGTGTATCACTAATATCGATTAGACATTTTGAAATTGTGTTATAAAAAATGCAATATATTCTCTGTTTTGTTTTTAAACTTGAAAAAAAATTTATTTTTGAGAACGATGAATTGTTTAAATCTACTCTAAATGAAAAGAAGTCAAAGTTTTCTTCAATATATTTCCTTATTTTTAAAAACAGGAAATCACAAGATTGAAAAACAATCAAGATTAATTGACTGTATTTTGGTATAATGCTCGTTTTAAGTTCCAGGAACTCTATGGGCTGCGGTAACCTTGTGGGTATGGTTGTGAGCTCGTGGCTAGCGATATTTAAATCGAGCCGCATGTTCGAGTCCTAATTCCATTAAAGATCCATCGTTGAAATTTTTATCTTGCTTTGATTGATTGTTTATTAAAATCGCACATTTAGAAGTACGCGAGGGCTTTTGGCGATACGAGCTTGTAATTTCGAATCTCAGTCATGTAACGAGGACGACACCTGGGTTGGCACCTTTTTCTCCACATTTTCATACCATACTATGGAAGGACAAAGTACCTCAGGAAATTTAACGTGCATCAACCCAGCTACACGGTGGGTCTTTAATGGCATCAGAGCCCGAACCCACGACTTAAAAGAACACTTGCCAGAAGCTTCGTAACCATGGATACTACGCTACCGCGGCTTTTTCTTGTTTTGAAGACTGGAAATTAAAAAATGCAATTTCGCTACTGAAATCTTTCATTTCCTGAATATTGACTGGCTCAACGTACAACTGAAGTTCGTATTAAAACTATTCTTGAACACAAAAAAGGGTCTACAACAACAAATGTGCGTCAAATTTAAAACTGTTTGTGTCTGTTGTCTGTTTCTAGTAGATTAATTTATTTAAAAGATAATATGCAATGTGTATGCAATTTTTCACTATTCTAAGTTTGAAATGTGAAGGAATATATTTATATAGATTGTTTACTGTTGTCTTTTACTAAAAAAGGAGAAATACACGCTGTACAAAAACAAAATATGGCATGTTATCGGCAAGAGTATTGAATGATATCTGAATTAACGTCAAACGATCCATATGATAAACATTAAATAACAAAAAATATTTATGATAAGCATTGCTATTTGAAGACAGACATCATGAAAATCAAATATAGTAAAAGCGTCGTGGCGTGATGGAAAGAAAATATAGTTGCATATGAATAATTTAGACGTGGTAACACATCAAAATGCTGGTAAATAGTGTTAAATATTAAATTACATTAGAGAGAGATGATAAAAAAGAGTTTTGATTGTTTTTATCAACATTTGATAAAATTAAAAAAAATACGATGCAAAATGTCTATACTATTACGAAAAATTAATCAAAAATAATTCTATACATCTGCTTAATTTTGAAAAGACTTTTAAAAAAACATGTATCCTCAGATAATTTTACAAAATATTTTTTCAAAGAAAAATAAATGTAGTCAATAATAACACCTAAGTAATCTTTATATTTGACAAAAATTTTGTAAAAATTATGAAACAAAGTACACTTATTACATTAATTTTATTTAAAATTGTGTTTGAATAACTAACTAAAATGCATTTTAAGTTTTGAATGAATCAGATCATAACATATTTCTTTACAATTTTTTATTCATTCATACTTGTAAAACATATTGGCTTACAAAATATTGGATCTAAGTCTATTGGGTAGTTCGGAGTTCAAAAATTATTTATAATACTCGTATCTCTAAGTCTTAGAATGTATGAACCAACTTCAATTTCGTAGGATTATAGTCATTATTTTGCAGAGGAAATTTTAACGTGATTGAAGGAAATTATAAACTGACTTGCCTCTCTAAGTTATCGTTTTTTTTAATTTGCGAAAATTATAAAAGAAAAAATAGTGCTCAATACGTGAAGATAGAATTATAATTAAAAATAATTTATAAAATAATCTTTATTTTTTTTCCTATAATTCATGCTACACCTGAGTGAGCGTGAATGCATTTTAAAAATATTTTTCTGCGTAACGTATGAAAATTATGCAGAAAAAGTATTTAAGACTCCAAAATAATCTTTGAGGGAAAGGCGATTAAAACTGATATAAAATTCTGAGTCTGAAACAATAAAAGGTTGATATTGAGTCACTAATCTAACGCAAAGTAATTAAAAGCAGGTCCAAAAAGATATTTAGATGTTGAAAAAATAAAAAAAAAAATTATGTAGAATTTAATTCTATTATTTGTCTATTGAAACTACTTATTTCTGTATCACACTGTTTTAAAATACAACGAAAAAATATAGTTATTTATTCATGCCGAAAATGATGTAAAAATTCAAGAGAATTAATTATAAGATTTTTATAGAATGCACTCTCTCTCCTTTCAGTCACAGTATGCAGTTGAAATTAATCTATTTCCTTACCACGTATCTCTATATATTATCACATTAGAGCATATAATACATATATTTATCTCTCTCGTGACCCGTTTTTGTCTACTTATTTTTCATTTACTCAAAATATTGTTGCGTGCCACGTCTTTTGGATACGTGAAAGAGGCACTGAAAGTAACACGAGTTTTGCATAGTAAATAACATTCTTTATCTGACGTCTCAAAATATATGCAACACAAATAGACATCTTCAAATAAGAAGAGCATTAGCGTAAGTATATGTCAAACAGATATTGGAGAGATATCATTGTCATGGAATTACTGAATTAGTATGGCAGAGAGAGGTACAGTGGCTGGGCATATCGGGAATTAAAAGAGGAAGGGGGGAACAAAAATTTACAGATAATGAAAAATAACGGCGGGCTCGATGAGTATAAGGGGTTAACACAGACACAAAATTTATCTACAAAATTGTAAGTTTTCGACACTCTCTGAGTGAATTTTGATAGAGAAATAAAAGTTGACGTTTTTTACGAACTTTACTGCGGTTTAATTTTAATACTAGAGCGTAATTTTTTTTGAAAGTTTGATTAATGCTATGTAATATAACTTTCATCAAAGGAACAATATTATACACGCATTACAATTGAATAGATGTACTCTGACAAATAAAAAATAATCAGTGATAATTTTATTTAAAAAAAACACAGCTTGCTTAAAATTAACAACAAAAAATGATAATTTGCCAAAATCCAACTAGTGAGTTTGATCAAGACTTGTTTTATAGCCCATTACGCTGTAAAATGGGCAAAGAAAAATAAAAATAAAAGATGATGTTATGGATTACTTGCGGTAAATATTATTTAATTAAATGTTCAAAGCAATACAGTTAATTATATTATAAAAAGAAAGATATACATTATAAAAAAAGTTTCTCTGAGTCATATACGTCTAGTCTTATTATAAAACAACGTCAAATGTGTTTTCGTCTGGCGTAGACTTTCCACACATTCATCCACCTTGGCTACCCTTCATTGCAACACATACTACACCTGTTGCGCGAGTCTCCACTTTATACTGTGGTGCTTTACAAAACGGTTAGCCGTGACACATGAGTTTAACAACTGTACAGCGATGCATGACATTGCATTTTGTGCATATTTCCGCTAAGTAAATTTTTTAATAATTAAACAAATGAAAAAGAAAAATAATTGAGCGATTAGACGATAGAGTTTATACAAATGGTTTGTCTCTAATATCTAGTTTTAAGGTATAAAAATTTAATTTTTCTCAAAACAGTAGAGGAGGGTGGGGATGATCCCTCCTATCTCTTCCACTGAGGATGTTTTTTGCATATTTGGGAGCACTTAATTGGAAGTATTGGTGGTAGTTAATCAATGTAAATCATGTCTGCCTACTTGGCGGCCGCATGTGACCCAGTTGGTATCAATCTGTGGCCTGAAGAGCTGGGTCATCTGAACAAAGATTTAAACTGTTATTGTACTTAAAAGTACCAAAGAGCATCCCACCGTGAGTCATTCGCATCGTATCCCATTACTTTGGGAATATCTCAATACATTGTCTCAACTATCGCCCTGATTTTACTTGTAGTTATATTATTACTCAGAAACAATATAAAGTTGAACTCATTTTAAAAACCGCGAGGGGTGTTTTATATGAGTGGGTACACATTTCATAACTAACCAGAAAACCTACTAAAGAGCGCGATTGGACTTTACTAGACGCG
>BMAW01095275.1:346635-435110 GCA_019974015.1 Nephila pilipes
ATTTTAATGAAATGCGCTCCTCAAAAAAAAAAAAAAAAAAAAAAAAAAAAATTTTTTTTAAATTTTATTTTATTTTTAAATTTTTAAAAAAAAAATTTTAATAAATACGCCCCAAAAAAAAAAAAAAAAAAAAAAAAAAACACCTTTTTTTTACATTGTATTTAGGTTTAAAAATTTTCATCAATAAATGTTGAAATATATTACCTATAATAATCGATATACAGTTTAACAAGCCTCTATTGAAACAGCTGTATCTCAATTTCAAAGCTGAAAAATTTTTGCTTTCTTGTTTCTTCCCTCCCACATGTTCATCCTCGTGTTTTAAATAATAACTAATTTTATTTATTTGAAGTTTCCGGTTGCATGCTGCTACTTGACTCAAAAGTGCGTTTCTCACTGCCAGTAAGCGAAGTAATTTTAAACCATGGTCAGATAAGGATGTTGCCACTTGGTTGGCATCCCACTTTCTTCATAAACATGTGGCCGCGAAAGCCTAATAGTCATGGTCACGGATTTGCGACCAACACTGTTTCGTCGAGTCGTGCGTTTGAATCCTGATGCCATCGCTGACTCTTCTATAGTGAAGTTGATAAACTTTAAATCTGGTCGAGGTCCCAAATTTTCCCTTTGATATGGTGTGCAAGTTTGGAGAGGGAGGTGCCAGCTCAGGTATCGTCCTCGTCACTTGACCGAGGTTCAAAATTATGAGGTCCATCGCCAATAGCCCTCATATAACAATCACTTCTATTTAGACACCATGTTAACATTAGGAATTTGATCTACGACCATATTTAACTTGTTCTGATAATTGTCGTTTAGCAGTCTATGTTTAAAATTACGTGTTTTGAGTTCGCTACCCATATATTGAGAGTTTCCTCAGTTTTCGAGCGTGCTTGGCTGCAGAGTTGTTGTAACTCTATTTAATTGATTGTTGCACCTTGAAAAATAAATAGGCAATGGCTAATAACATAACGGAAACTGGATCATGGGAGGAGCTTATGCTTTGGAATGGACTTATCTCAATGTGGGATGAGAAATTAAACAAAGTAAGAAATTCGGAGGACAAAAATGGATTTGGAAGTAGAAAAATAAATTTGAGATGGTGATATAATTAGCTATCAGAAAATTTGGAAATAACTAAGGATATTATAAGAATTGTTTATTGGATACATCGCACAAGATCTGTAAATATAATTGATTGACAGAATCATAGATCAAACGATTGGTAATCCAGTTATCAATCAGGCTATTTAAATTGATCGATTATGTAAGTTAATTATAATAGATCTTAAAATTACAACTGAATCCATTTTCATCCACAATAGCTGCAGTTTTAACAAAAAAAAAAACGAACAATTACAAAAACTAGATTTAAAAAGAAAACTAAATACTAACCCAATTTTTTCTTGTAAAAATGCGAAGGAAGGAACTGAAAGTTTTACATAATGAAAAATAAGCTGAGCAACTATGATAAATATTCGCAATAACTTTAAAATAATAGCTTTGTAAATTGAATAAAAACTTGCGCTTCAAAGTTTATTATTTTATTTTGTTAAATTAAAGGATAAATTCACATTACGAGAGTTTTTCACGTCTCACTGAGAAGCAGCATGATAATTATTGGTGACGGACCGCATAATTTTGAACCTCGATCAAGTGACGAGGAGGACACCTCAACTGGTACTTTCCTCTCCAAATTTTTAAATCACGTCTACGGGAGGACTTGGGGCCTCGACAGATTTATCGTGCATCATCCCCATAAATTAGAGCATTGTAATCTATAAATTTATAGTATGAATAATTGGTACGTATTATTGGTGTATGAATAATTGGTGTAGTACATAATTAGTATGAATAATTGATGTAGTACATAATTAGGAATTAGTTAAACAATAATTGAAAGAAAAAAAATAAGAAAATATTAAATTTAGTATAAAAGCTGATACATTTAAAACATTTCTTCTTGCTTCCTAAATATTTACAGATTAATTGTAAGCAATACAATGTAAATTAATTGTACTACTTAAAACATGTACAATTCAGATTCAGAGAATCATCCCTGTTAAAATTATATAAAATATTATTATTCCCCTTATTATATTTCCCCTTGTTTTTTAACGAAACACTAGTAATTATAATGCTGATAGTGAAAGGTCGCAATCTTGAATATTCCATGCACGGTATTAACGCCAATATGTCTTGCTATGTATGTCATTTATTTATCTACCAAACTTACATGGCCATTCTGTTGTTAATCACAACAACAGAATAAATCCCTCCAATTACACGTAAACCTTTGTTAAAATAATTCATTTATAAAGTGTAGTAAAAAACTCTTTGAAAATATTTTTTATCTGAAATGTGTATTTCATGTGAATTCAAATATGTGGAATACAAATTATTTCTAATAAGCATCTAATTTTTTAAAAAAATTCCCCGAGTGGGCAAAACAATAGAAAATTTTACAAAATAAATCATTGGCAAAATTAAATAGAGAATAAAATTAACTTTTTCTGTCATCATATGGTAAAACCTCACACAGCTTCTTTATAACCTTAACAAAAGTAAACGTGTAACTGGAGTAATTCTGTTTTTCTGTTAAAGCGACTAACAGCAAAACTGTTGTGCATGTTTAGCGGAGAAATAAATGACATATATAGCTAGACATAATAGCGTTGATACATTGCACTGAATATTCAAGATTGTAAACTTTCACTATCAGCATTAAATTACTAGTATTTCATTAAAAAAAATTAAGGAGTACATCATATTTATACACACATGAAATATACATTTCAGAAGAAAGAAAACTTTATTTTCAAACGAACAGTTCTTTAAGTTTTTAATTTTTTTTTTTTTCAAAATTATCACATTTAACTTAAAGATTTCTACTACTTCTATAAATTTCCATATAATATATGCATTTTCTTCTCAATTTCTTAAAAGTGTTTCATAAATTCTGTCCATAAGTTTGAATGTAAAAGTGTTATTTATATTTTTAATATTTTTTATCAGACAGTACGACAAACACTTAAAAAAATCAATATATTTAGTTTTGTGTATATTTAAAAAAAATAACTACCTATTTTAAATCCTTATTTAATGCACCGAATTATCAAACATAATACGAAACAACCAAAATTTTTAAAAACTTTATATTTATTGAAAAAATAGCCTTGGCATTTTAAATGCATGATCGTCATGAAAAATAAAAAAGCTGAAAAAAAGTAGTTTAAAATTTTGAAGGTAAATAAAATGAGATCTGGCACACTGTTAAAAGAAATTTAAATAATTCGATAGATAAGGGTAACTAAAGCTATGAAATTTTGTTCATCTATTCAAAAACGTAATACAATTAAAATAAGGTAATAAAATTATGTCAGATATTTAGGTCATTACTGTGCCTCCTTAATGTAATATTCACACATCTTTACCACCACATGTGGTCTTCATTGTTAATATTTACAATTACCGGTGGTTTATTTTGACGACTAAACTTAGCAAAAAAAAAAAAAAAAAAAAAAAATGTTAGATAGTAAAGGAGAATAGAACATCGATTTTTATTTCAATCTTTTTTCTTATGGTAACAGCAAATTCCTGTAATCAAATATTTTCAAAAATTTTACCTTAAAAAACGGAAAGCTAACATAAAGCAGAAGTAGAAAAATAAAAGTTGCGTAGTTATTTAATAAAATTTTTATAAAAAGGAGATAAAAAAAATTAAACTCTAAAAAATTAATGTCCTTTGAAATGATATGATGCTAAGCTCTAAAATAAAGTTTCAAATAAAGGTAATCAAAAACTGCACACAATTAAAAAATAACGTGATAGGCATTTTTTTTTTGTGTAAACACCTTTTAAAAATATTTAAGTTTTGTAATCAAATCTAATGATGACATTTTGAGAATTCATTGAAATTTTGCTTAATTTCATTTAGTATAGGGCAGTACTGGATTATTTGACATTTAAAATTGGCATAACTAATTTTAAAACATTAAATTTTTGTCTGTGCATGATACTGAATTTCTTTTTATAAGAATTAGCTAAGCGGTGATTATTTTACGTTAACAGCGAAATGTTTAAAATAGTGTATTGCAACAAGAAACAAGTTATTCGATATTTATTCATGAATAACGTATTTTTAGAACACGTCTCGTGATCATCCTTAATTAATATTAAAGAGATTTAAAACAGAGTGAAATGTGCTTTGATTAAACAACGATGTATTTAAAAGTTAGAAAAGCCATCATTTTTTAACTAAAGAGTATGTCATAATTACTGTCTTAGTGCTCCTTCCAAAAAAGTTGAACACAGTAGGCAGCTCTCAGTTATTTTACGAAAATAATGTCATATGATATTAGCTATGAAATGTTATTTCATTAATTTGCGTCACCAACTAAGTCCTTGAACATTCTAAAATTCTTTTCGTTAGTCTGTTGTAACTCTAACCTGACAAACTTATTTTGGATTAAAACATTAATAGTGCGGTGTTTCAAGTCTCGTACATTGCTAGGGGCCATCTGGAAATTGCTTATTACATTCATATGAATAAATATGTGAGATGCGTATAAACTTCGTAAATAATCTCACACTATAAATACTGTTTATCACGTCCGAAAATGAGCTGCTAGCATGCCGAAATGAACAATAATTGCATATAATAGCAGTGACTGTGAAAACTTCTGAACACTTTTAATGTCATCTTTTTTATATTTCTGATTACGTAAGATTAATTTTGGAATGAATTCTTGCAAAAGACAGCATTTGATTTGATTTTGTAAGAAAAAGCATTTGATTGCATAAATTAAGATTCATAAGAATTTTTGTTTGTACATTGTTTAGTCACATATTTTTTTGTTGTTTTTGTCTGCTGTAATATACTGTTTTATACTTACTTCTGTAACGCCTGTGTGATATTTAGTGGTACACAGGGACGTTGTTTGTTGTTCAATAAAAAAGAAATATTTTATTCTTATCAGAGAACCCTACCATTTTGTCTCTTACTTTGCAGTAAGTAATTATATATTAAATCAAATGTATTGAGTCTTATTTCGTCTGTCTAATGACCTAAATTATTATTTAATTTATTACAAATGTAGGAAAAGTACAATAAGTATTAAGCGCCTAAATAAGTTTAAAAATTACATTTTTAGTTACCCAGGATGATTCAGTTACGGTTAAGCGAGAAATTGCCTTTTTTCAAAGAATTAAAACTTATTATTTAAATTTTATATGTTGAAATAATCAAGGAATGTAATAATGCAAGAATTAAAATTTTAATTTCAACGATTACAATTACAGAAATACAAATGCTCGTTAAGAAACATTCTGGACTTTAGACTGGAATTTGATACATAAATAATAACTGGGAGTGGAAAACATATGGCATTTTGGGTCATTAAATGCAATTATTCCGATGAGTCGAAGTTTTGCTGAAATAATTCTGTACATCACCATTAATGCAATTTAAAAAAAAATGCCATCATTATCAAAATAATCACATCTTATTGTTTATTGCAAATAAAGTTATAGTGGTGCGGTGGCCTAAATGATTGTCTCGGATTAGCGTTTGGTGGTTTTCATTGAGTCGCGGGTTCGAGCCTTGATGCCACAAAAGAACCACCGAGTAGCGGACTGATACACATTTTTTCTGTCGAAATCCTAAGTCCTCCCATTGGTGCGATATAGAAGTCTGGAGAGAGAGGTGTCAATTCAGGTCTCGGTCTCGTCACTTGACCAAGATTCAAAATTACGAGATCCGTCGCCATTAGCCCTCGCATTGTTTTTCAGTGTGACATTAATAAAAACAAAAAAAATTTTAATTATAAGTATGTTTGTGGGTGATCATTTAAGATCTTTCCAACATTTTAAATCTTATTTATCTTCTATATTCATATAATTGATGTGATTTTTAAGTACATTAATTGTTCGTTTAAACCAAACGTTCAATTGTCTAAGGTTTATTAAAACGGATGAATTTGTAAGCGAAAAAAATAATTTAAAATATACGAAATTTATGTCCCTTAAATGCAATGTAAAAAGATTATACATGATTGGGATTGGGCTTAGATCATTTTAATGCCGTCATCAAGCATTAAAAAAATTCCCAATCTCTGAACGGAAACTTCCAGAAATTTTCGGCGATGATGGTGTAAATTCTCTCTGGTCTGAATATAAGAATTCCTATACAAAGAAATAAAAAAAAATCAGATACGACCTTCAGACGAACTTTTTGAGTCGAATTAATTCTCGTTTGTATGATGTAAAGAAAATTAATAAGTATGAAATAATTTCTGATATTTATGTGTAGCTTATTATTCAATATAACCTCTTCTCTCTTTCTCTACATATTTTTCTAAGAATCAAGAAATTTTAAAATTAAGAGTAAGTATGTTTTTAACACATTCCAATGTCTCATTAGTTTAAAAGTAATGAAATAGCTACACTTAAAAAAATTTAATGCGATCTTGACTATTTTTATGGGTAAAAAATCGAACAAATAGCAATATTTTGCAACCAAGAGCTTAACAGTCAAAGAAGCTGTTTGAATTTAGGAACAGTCCCTGACAGAAGCTTATCAGAAATAAATATTCTTAGACCAATGCCCTGAAATTGAAGATTGACATATATGTAAATCAATATCCCGCCTGTAATGTAATTTAAAACTATGAGTTTGTGCTGTAGGTGAACCAGCAGGTGATTATATGTCTGTCTGGTAGTAACATTTCCTAGTCAGTGTTTATTCGAGGAATGGAATTTCATTGAGCGATGGCATAACATTTTTCATTTCATTTCTTTTTTTTTTCTTCGTCTCAGTTCGAATGAGTATCCATTTTCTATCTTCTAGATATATCAGCCTTTTTCGAAGAATTAATTACATCTTGCTGATTCGAATTTTTTTTCTCTTCTGCTCGTAGTTGTAATGGAATGTTATGTTTATAATCTGTTCATTCATACATTCAACCTTTTAATACACTTTTAAACAGGATTTTTTAATTTGGATTTTAATTAATTTTTAAACAGGATTTTTTAATTGAGAATACGCAAGTATTCTCAATAAGGGAATGAATTTTTTTAACTTAGAAAAAAATTAGTTCATTGTTTGATATAGTACTTATTATATATAAAATTAAATAAATATACATAGCAGATAATTATATCTATTTCATGTTTCCTTATTTAGAAATTAGCTGAATATTCTCCTTTTTAACGGAAGTTTTTCTAATACCTCTTTTATTTTAAAATTTGTCATTGAAATTATAAGGCTTGTCCAAATGAAAGTGTGACTACGAAATTTTTGAGAGAGTATATAAGTTATAAAACACGTGTCAATGGAAATTGAACAACGATACATTGTCGATATTATAGCGAGTAAATGAAATGAAATTGTGCGCACATTCGCATGTTAAAATGTAAACAAAAACGTATGTCGTAAGCAAACAGCATCCTGTGGGACGTTGAGGACAATTTGTCAATTTGTACAACATGAAATCAATTATTAGTACATACACAAATTATCTTTCACCCCTAAGCATCAAGTTGGTTGAAACGATTTTCTCATTGTTATACAAGATTATGAATTGGTTTGCCTTTCACCTGGAAAACCTTTGGTTGCATTCGAAAATATTTCTTCAATACTTACATGAAGATTGTCTTCTGCAAATCGGCGTACATTCAAAGCTTTTTTCAAAGACCCTCATACATGAAAATCGCAAGATGACGTATCAGCACTATAGGGAAGATGATCAAGAACCTCCTATCGGAAGGCTTGGGGAAATATGTGCACTGTTTTGCGAATGAGGGTGTGCATAACCTTTAAGAGAATAACATCTTTTCACACTAAACCGAATTCACGATTCATGTGGTGGTGCTTTCATTAACCGTTAACATTTTTTCGCTGTATCGGTCCACATTAACTATTCGTCCCATTTCTAATCAATCCTATAGCCGTTGTTCTATTAAAAAAACACAGAAGCATAATTTTGTAACCCAGAATTGAAGAACAATATTTTTCCCTCGAGAAATGGGATGTCGCCTTTCTATACTCATATGCTTCATAGCGGTATCCAATAAGTGACAGCAAGTTTCGTCACAAGCCGCAATCCGGGTAAGAAGAATGTTGTTTCCTTCCGCTTAATAAAGCAGCAAATGCTGGAAGCAAACACCCCATTCGAAGAGACTTCGGGTATTATTTAAGATGTTTTGGGACCCATGACGGCCAGGCTTTGCTACGGTGAAAATATTTATGCAGAATAGAGTGATCACTGCCTTTCACTCAAAGACAAGCTAGTTATATGCAATCTCCCGAATTGTTATCTGACGATTGTCTTTTACAAGGGACTGCACTGCATCAAAGTTTTCATGAGTGATAACCACGTGTGTCTGGTCGGAGCGCGACATGTCGACTGTGTAGAAAGTATATTTCAAAATATCGTACACTTCACATCATTGAAACATGCTAGTGAGAGGTAAATACTTAGTCCCATACATACTTGTCACTCACTTATAAATGCCAGTTCTGCACACAAAAACTGAATTATTGCACGCTGCGCCTCCTTGGAAAAATCTATGATACGCCCTTTATTAGTTCTGGTACGTTTCTGCTTGCAAATACGATTTATTGGCATCTAAATCAAACATCGTTAATTCCCCAAGCATACAGCTCATTCTACAGTAGATATTTGAAAGTTTTACCTCTCAAAATACCACTGTTGCTTTCGAAATCCTACTTTCATTTGTATAAACCTTATACATTCTTGTCAATTTCATTCAAATAAAATACTAAAATAATGTATGAGTTGAAATTAAATGAGATTTCTTAGCTCTTCCCCTTAAAATGAAATCAAAACAGTTTGTAATATTTTTGTTTCTATTTTATCTCTTATATATCCACTTAATAAATTCATTTTTCAAAAAAAAAAAAAAAAAAAAAAAGAAAAGAAAAGGTTGTAGTGTTTTCTTCTGCTCAACGTGTATTAATTAAATGACTTTGTTATGTGTTAAAAACAATTGGATTACTGAAATTTTTATAATTTCTTAAATAAAAAATATGTTATTAAAAGCACTTTCTATTTTTATATCTTTTGAAAAAATTTTAATTTAAAGATGTGTGGGGGAAAATTAAAATAAAAATGTAAAGAAGTAAAAAAAAATTAATTAACATTCATTTTAATATATCATGTTCTTATTTTATTTCACTAATTACTTAGTTCATATGCATAAGACAACATTGCAGTGGGGTAGGAGTGTGAAATTGGGCTATTCGCGGTTTCTCATAACTAACCTTAAGGACTTTTAATTGAGATTGATTGCTTTTGCTAAACAACCTTTGCCCAACCAAAAATGAAACGTGATTATGTAAAGCAGGTAGAAATGAAGTGAAGCGGGTGAGTTAGGAAATATATAAACTCCGACTGAAAGTCACAATAGAGAGGCTGAAGGAGAAGTGAAGCTGAAGCTGAAGTTATAGATAAGCGGAAGGAGGAGTGGAAAGAGAGGCTGAATTAAAGGGTTAGATTAAAGTTTGTTGCAAGAGATTTAATTAATGCTGTTTTCAACAGTTGATCCAGAGTCTGAGTTGCAGTCGAGGAAGGATTAGTGGTAAGAGTCTGTTGGATTACTATTGGTGGGTTGAATTTAGTTACTTGAAATATTGCCTAGGAGAGCATAGTGAGTTGTTGTCATAGTAAACATAAGTTAATAATGTCCATAAATATTGTTCTAATGTCTCTTTGTGTTTAGTGTGTCTTAGTGTTTTATAATTGAATCTAGTTATAGCACAAGAGGAAGCCCGGGTCGGGCGGGTGTCACAGGAGGGTGAGGTAGCATGTTTTATAAGATGTTAAAATACATCTGTTATGTAGTTACTTAATATTGAAAACATGTTTTTAAGTTTGAAATTGGGACAAAAATAAACGGAATAAAGCTCTAAGAAACAAACCGTTTGAGAGGAAATTGTTTATAAATCGATCTTTTTCTCTTCCTCGCATGTTTGATAAATAATGTAATAATAACTGAAAAGTGCAACTTGGAACGAATAAAAATTAACTTAAGTAAAAAAAAATTCATAATAATTTTGTAATGTTAGAAATATGTGATGAATACTGATATAAGATATAGGAATAAATCTTTAAAGTGAAACGTAATATTACAATTCAAACTTAATGTTCTAGATCCTTCAATTATTCAAGGCATAAGGAATGACAAAATGTTATAAAAAGTACACGAAATTCAAACTTCCAATCGTGTAATAACAGTTTCAAGGAGAATGTATTTGCTTAACAAGTTCAAACGGGAGTCCATTCTCACTTGTGTTATTTGTGTCTGTTATCTGATGTCTATTATCTGAAATGTACTTGCAAGAAAAAAAATATACTCCCAAAACCTGCAAGATTTCATTTATAACCAACAGATAGATCAATTGAACTTGACAACTTTTTTTTATTGTATATCAACAACTCTTCGAAATTACTGAGTCATTCTGTTTAACCTATACAATGCTATAGATCGCATAACACACCTCGAACTAATACTAAAAACTTATGAACTCAACTCATACAATCCAATAACGTCATAACTTATCCATTTTATCGTAAAATCTCTGAAAAGGGAGAAACAGATAAAGGAAAATAATCGAATCGTTCTATCATAGTTATAAAAGTCAGTGAAATGGATTCGAAAAAGGAGGGAAAATAACAAAGAAAAATTTACGATCGACTTGAAATGGCAACTTCCAGCGAAAGCGTCGATAAATATAGACGTAAAAAAAGCATGCTTACTGGAAATTGCAAAGTTTTTGTGCCTGTTTAAACACACAGTCAAATGAGGAAAATGTTGCTCTTTATTCTGGAACTCTAGTTGAGGGCAGGCAGGTGTGTTTTATTTCAGGTAATTGTATAATGGATCGAAGTAGTACACTAGCGGATGCTTTCTAGCAGAGTATGTTTGGATGTTGTTGCCCTTTTTTGATCAGGTCGCCGACTCATCTTATTATTTCGTCAGCTTGCTAACTCAACGGGAAGGGTTTTATTTATTTATTTATTTACTGAGCATGGAATTCTATCATATTTTTAGAATCATGTTTCAAGATTTGTTTTAACAGCTGTTTCCATTTACACTTTATTGAAAATAAATGAATTTACTTTTGTTGGATTAATAAAGATTGAACTCTGTATATATTATTTAATTAATATCGTCTTATTCTGAGCTCATATTAACAATTTCTCGTATCATAAATATGAAGTTCTGCAAAATTTATTCATATAGGAAATTAGTAAAAATCATCAAAAAGTAAGTCGGTATGAAAATGTCTTCATTATTTTAATCGCGTTATAATTTTTTAAATGGTTCTTAAAAATTGATTGAAATAAAATATTAATATTTAATAAAGGTGTTCTAACGTTAAAAATTTTTCATTTTGTATTATTTATTTCTTAATGTTATTGTAAATAATCCAATATATATGAAAAGAAGCTTATCGATTGCATTCAGGTTCATTGAGTGAATTTCCTTAATATTCTATGTCTATTTCCTACTCTATACTTTTTTTTTAAGATTTGTCTTCACAACCGACTAATTGCTCCTTTTATGCAGATTTGATAAAAATTGAACAAACTATTTTATCATATATATATATATATATATATATATATATAAGCATATTGTACAAGAATTTTTAATCATTCTGGAAGAATTCACTCAAACTCTGACATATATGAAACTAATTGATTCGGTTAATTACCATTTCGAACACAGGATATATACTTAATACAAAATTTTTAATAAAGAGACTTCTTTAATGTTAATTGAATATTCGGTTTTACGCGTCATAATCTTAAAGTAATTGTGAAATTATATACATTTATTGACTAATACTAATAATCAAATTTACTTTAACTATAGTATACTATTATTAATAGACTTTCCATTCACATCATATTCATAAAATCTGTTATTACTGATTTTTTTTTTGTTTTAACTCCTGATTATGTTACAGCTTTTTGTTAAAATATCGTTGTATATGGCTGACACATTAATCCGTACACACACACACATACACACACACACATTTGTTTGTATGTATATACATCCAACTCTTTTTTTACGCAATTTCGAAATAACATGGTTCACCATTATTCTTTTTTTACACGAATTTTTTGTTTTAGCACGAATCAAACAAAAAAAAAATATTCTAAATTTGACAGTGTAATTAGAAGACGATAGGTTTATGCCAAAATATGGGTGAGTGATTTGATCTACTTCATGGGTTGTTTACTTTATATTCTGACAGGTTTGCTAAAAAGTCACTCATTTTACTATGTTATGCTTTCTGGATAAATTGGGGAAATAATTTAACAGTGTGTTTATACTCCCGATTAAATATTTAATGCCGATGAAACGGGATTATTCTGGAAGAAAATGCCTAAAAGAACGTACCTAGCAAACTCTGAAAAAATCAGCTGGCGATTTTAAAGTAGCCAAAAATCGGGTGACGTTCTTGTTTCGAAGTAATGCATCAGGTGATAAAATGTTAAAGCTTCTGTTAATCAACAAATCCCTTATGCTACGAGCTTTAAGAGGAAAGACCATTAAACAACTTTCGGTTCATTTTATGGCCAATAAAAAGGCATGGATGACGGTTGATCTGTTTACAAACTAGTACAACAACTATTTTGTTTCAGAGGTCCAGAAATATATGGAACAAAAAAGTTTGGAATTCAAAATAATTTTGCTCGTTAATAATGCGCCCAGCCACCCAGTGCTGGATAATCCAACTATCCAAATGCGATTTTAACCACCTTATTCCACCTCGTTGATTCAGCCACTCGATCAAGGTATTTAAGCAGCATTTAAAATGTACTACATAAAACAAACATTTAAAAATATTTTAGGCTCAGTGAAAGAAAGAAATTTGACTGCTGTGGAAGCAAGGAGAAAGTTTACGATAATGGATTCTATTACACATGCTTCTTTTGCCATCAAACAATTGCGCCAATCGATCTTAAATGTTTGTTGGAAAAAAACTTTTGCCAGCATGCGTCAAAAGTGGAAGTTTAGTAGTACGAAAATCAGCTGTGTGTTCTGAAATTATAACTATCAAATGCGAAGGTTTTAACAACATGCAAACAGCTGACATCGAAGAATTGATGCTAGAAAGCCCTTAGGATGAAGACGATTTGATCGAATTTATGACAATTTATGAAAAAAGAAGTCGATAATGACGAAGTCGAAGGTGAAACTCAGCTATTAATAGCTGATTTAATTTGCGAGGGCTTGAAATTTGCTACAAGTATGGAACAACATTTTCTTACTCATGATCCTGACATTGAGCATGCATTGAAATTTCTACGTAATCTTAAGTTTTGTGTAGCAGAATATCAAGAATTATATAAACAGCTTGAGAAACCAAAAAAAAAAAAAAAAACTTCTAAAAAAAAAAAACAAAAAAAAAAAAAAAAAAAACAGAGGCCGTTAGTAACGAATTCCTCATTTAAATCAAAGCCGATAGTTATGCTAGACATATCTGACACATCTACAGATGACAGCATTTTTGATCCAGTTCGTAATAAACGTGCACTCATGTTATCAAGTAGCGATGAATAATTGTTAGTAGTTTTATTCCTAATTTCAATTTGAATTTTTATATGTTGTATGTACCTATATAGATTGAATTTTCACAGTACATTAATTTCAATTATTTTAAAAATAAAAATAAATTGTTTTTTGTTTTATAAACATGTAATATGGATTTCATTACTTACATTTTTTGCACTGTTTTTTAGGAAAATATTTAGAATTTTTTCATCACGAAATATCATGAATTTTTAAAGATGTGGAACATATCCCCAAATTTACTATACGTCGCATGTATTTTGTATTTTTTACACGAATTTTTTTTCACGGTTTTCTGAGGAACTTATCTACCGTGTAAAAAAAAGAGTTGGGTGTATATATATATGGGGGGATCTAAGATCTGCCGATCTACCATCGGAAGACAATCATGATGTTCCCAGAGCGTCGCCTAGCGCTTCGAGAGAGATTCGGAAGAGTGAGAAGAGACGTAGATGGAGAGGGAGCGAACAAGACTGTTCAGGGAAATAGTGCTGGACGTTAAATCTATGATTACGCGAGTTTAATCAATTTGTTTTGTGTTTTAATGTTCTATCCGAAGTTAGCAAATAAACTGTGTGTGTAATAAGTAGTCGTTACTTTGAATCTTTACACACACCACATATATATATAATTTTAATGAATAATCTTCCCTCGTTACAACATTTCTATCAATCTAACCTTATTTGAAAGGCCATGGCAACAGCCTTATTTCCGCCAAATACATTGAGTAGAAATTTTGGAATATGGTTACTGTAATGCTATTAGCTGATGCCGTTCAATGAGGTACCAGCTATTGTTACTACAGAGAACAAGCGACAGATTCTCATCCGACCTTCAACAGGCAACATCATATCTTACTTTAGTAAATGCATTGTACATACCATTTTATGTTAGCATAGATATATCACATTTTAAATTCAATGAATCTTTTACTTACCAGAACCGAACATCTTTATTATGGATCTATGTGAAATTGTGAATGATGATCATTATACTTGATATTTAACATTAATTCTCTTAATCTAACCAGGATGATATACCGATTCAATATGGTTACGACTCGATGACTGTACATATAAGAATTGGATAGGTAAAGTGAATACTTGATCACTTTACCTATCCAATTCTCATGACAGGTATTTGTCGTGATACAGATACAGAAGAGAGCAAATAGTCAACGAAACGGAGGTTTTATATTGGCAGCACATGATTTATATTGGAAAGTGTTAGTATTTCCCAACCTCGAGAGTTAAAGTAGTAGTAACAAGCACACTAGAAGATCCAAGGGGTAAACCTTTACCTCTAAAAAGTTACTAAACTATTTCTGAAAAATATTGTTATCATTCATAATTAAACTTGTAAAAGTCTGTCCCCCCCCCTCAAAAAATCTGTACGAAATTATATGTGTCAACTGCCATTCTATATATATATATATATATATATCATTTGAAAAATCATGATACAAAGCTGTTTTTTGAAGCAACGAACCAAACGAGTGAAAAATAAGTTTTCAAAATTAAGTCAAGGCACCCTAGAATTTCTTCACTTTGAAAATATCAAATTGTATCTTTATAATGAGTGTTCAGCAAGCAGAAAGGCTTATTTTAATCGATAAGAATACTCTATCAAATGTTCTTACCAAATTCTTAAACTTATCTACACTTAAGTCAACAATAGAACAGAAGATTAAAATAGTTTCCGCCGATTACTTAGTTTGGAAAGTAGATTATCCGATAAGCTGAAAAATGAAAAAAAAAAAATTGAAATAACTCTCGAGATAGAAGATGTATTAATGATTTTTTATTAATTTTCCTTGACTTTGATACACTGTTGCTCCTTCTAGATACCAAAGACACGACCCATAATTATTTCCTCCATCTTACGAATTTTATGTCAATTAATTTAGCGAGTGTTCAAGGTTAACTAAAGAAAAGTAGCAAAATAATATCCATACTTCTTAATGTAATTTATATGCTAATTTAATTGTAAGTGCATTAAAAAGATTTAAAAATTAATGGGCTTCTTTTTTTACATTCTTTATTTTTAGGTTTCTAATCTCGGTAATTAAGCAATAACACAAGTTTTAAACATTTATTTTGGATAATTTTGGACGACAAAACTAGCGATGAGTTATTTTCCATTAGAGAAGAAAAAAAAATCTGAACTATATTTTCAGACTTTATAATGCTTTTAGAATTTAAAAATATGTAGCAAATTTTGTTCGCTTATTTTTTTTATTTTTTTTTCATTGTTTTATTTTTCTCAAGCAACCCCCTCCAAAAAAATTAGATGACTCTGATGTTTTTTAAAGCAGTATGCATTAATCCTCTATTACCTGTGCTTTTTTATTTATTTATGTAAGCGCTATATTTCAACTAAATAGTTGTAGTCCTTTTTTTACACTCTCACCTCAAAATAAGAGTTAGCTGTATAAAGTAATACTTTGAGAAAGATACTCACGGATTTTCAAATTACAATTACTTGAAACATAAGAATATTTAATACTGTTTTATTTAACAGAGTTTATAGTCCTTCCACACATACACAAAAAAGAAATCTTGATACATTAATAAATGCATTTTATGATCTACCTTGAATCTCATGCAGCATAAAAGAAAAGGAAGAAAAAATAAAGTAAATCAATTGCATGCATTTAAAAAATATGTATGCCCATTATTGATAATAAATGGCCCAAATGAAAATCTTTGCATTTGCCTTTTTAAAACTTAATTTTCTTGGAATCTCTGCCTAACGAGCAAAACATAATTGTCCTTTGAATTTCATAACAAAAAATGTTCCATTTCCCTCTCACCAATTGTTGACTGATGTTAGAAGTATTGTCTTCACAATGAACAAAAGAAGAAACAAAAAATGCATATGCTCTGTAGAAGCATTTATAATTATTGAGATATCTGATTTGTAAAAATTTGTAACTATCGATGTGATTTATTGAAAATATTGAAGGAAATAAATCTTTAAAATAAATATTGGTGTTGATGATGTGCAGTGTTTGCAAATTTATAAACTTATCTTACTACGAGTTATTAGGTATAATGTTCAAACAAAACCAGCATATGTAAATTACCGTAACTCATTAAATCGTGCTCACTGAATAAAATTTTATAGCGAAAGATGCTTGATTTAATTCTTTTATACAGTGACAAAAGTTATGAAAATAAAGTATACTCTGATCGTATATAGTATAAATAAAACTAAGTAACAAATTATGAGAAATACTTATACCTACACGAATATAATTTTTCGTAATGAAAACAATTATTAAATATATAATTCGCTACGTGATTTGTTTTTCAACATATTTTTGAAAAATAAACATGTAAAAACCGTAACTGACTAACCCTTTTTGGTCTAGAAGTTGTGATCTACTAATTTTTTGGAAAACAATCCCCCCACCGTAGAAAAAGCTCTTTAAGTTTCTAAACTTGCTTATTTAATAATTGTTAAAGAATCGTACTTTATTTAAATATATTTACCACTTATATTTTTCTATTAAAAATTCTTCTATTCAAGTTCTTTTAATATATTTATTGATTTGTGTGCGTATGTGATAGAGGCAGATTGTGTGCGTGATGTTGCACACTTAAGTTATTATTTTTATCAAAGAGTTCAGTTTCTCTTTCATCGACAACGTTATTACACATGTATCAAAGTAAATATATTTTACTTATGAACATCATTTACTGAATTACCAATGAAAATAATATAAAATTATGGGGAGCAATCTGAAATTAAAACTAGCAATTTACAAAAATCTTTAAAATAATTTACCGGCATTGTAACCCTTAGTGATATATTTCAGGAAATAAGCTATGGTCTTCTGCGAAAGAGGAGCCATTATCTGGTGTCTGCAATATAGGGACGGATGACGTCATTAATTTTTTAAGTCAAGTGTTTCCTAGGAAATCATTGCTTAATTGTTGATTTACTTTCCGCTTGCATTTAACCTTCTTTAGGAAACTGCGCCAACTTGTCAATGGACAACGTCATCCTCCGCATTATTGCGGCCGCCAGATAACATCTCCGCTTTCTTTGAAAACCATAGCTTTTGAGAGTGAAGCATTAAAAATGAAAAGTTTCGTCGCCCATGGTCTTTGCGATGTTTTAGGAAAAAAGTTGGGTAAAACCAAAAGTGACCTTGTTTAAAACAAGTTCCTTCATTATAACGAAGTTATTTATTAGTAGTACATTAGAAATGCGTTTTCCAGGAATGCGACATTTTTTAAGTAAATAAACTTTATTTGAAGTAGTAGTCAGACTCATTGCCTGCTCATATATCATTTTAAAATCACCATGATCTTTCTGAACCTTTATAAAATCCTCCCTTTTAATAATCGTTAGGTTTATATATATATATATATATATATAATATGTAGACGGTGGGGTGATGATGTACATCCCGAATCTATGACGGTTTGCTTTTATGCAAAGGGCTGGTTGTTTGGGGGGGGGGAGTAATTCCATTACCTTATTTCCGTTATGTTGTTTTTGTAGAAATTCAATGATGAGGCTCGACTTGTACTTCGTTTATTAGAAGAGATGATGAAGAGTGAGTGTATTTAGAAAAGGAGATGACAAATTGACCAGTTCATCGGAGCAAAATAAATGGCTGCCTCATTTAACCCATATCAGCTAAAGGAGCTGGAACGCGCTCTGGTATTCGGAGTTTACTTTCGACGTGGGTAATGAGAAGGAGAAGAGAAGTGGAAAGTGGAGGAAAGAGAACGAGTACGAAAGGTCACTCAGTTTTGTTCTAGAATAAGTGGCGCTGAAGGAGCTATCACATGACGCTGATTCGTGGTGCCATCTATCGAGTATCAGAGGAACTGGTTTTACAGTACATTGGAAAATAAAATTAATTCTTCAATAATTAGCAGGAAAATCCTATATATATATATATATATATATATATATATATATATATGTGTGTGTGTGTGTGTGTGTGTGATGAATTACATTTTATTGAATTAAATGTATTGTATGAAATATAATTTAAAAGCTGTCCTGCAAGTACAACACAATGCCGGCACCAAATTATCAGCTATCAAAACGCCGAGTTGTCATTCTATTTGAACCTATGCTCTTGTGGTTAAATATAATACTATGGTAGATTTGAGTTCATTAGAATATATAGTTTAAAGGAATCATATTGATGCTTCTTATTTAATTGAAAATTCATGATTTCCAACATCATCCTTCATGTTTTGTTTTTATTTCTATGCTATTCAAAAGGAGTTAAAGAGTTTGTCATGTCGACAGAGGAAAATTTTATTTCATTTGCAGATTCCATGAGTGTATTAATATCTTTACATCACCCAAATCATAAATTCCATCCATTAATCATTGAAACATTTAAAAAATAATTAAATAACTTCTAACCTCGAAACAGCAAAATATTATTTAGTTGAATATCCTTCCACGTGGATAAAAAGGGCAACGAGACTATAGAAGTGCTGCTAAACCCACATCTAGTATCATTTCTTCTACCATTTCATAATATGATGTCGTAAAAAGTATTAAATCAGTTATTCATAACCACTGGCAGGATAATTGCAATCTGGAAATAGATCATACATTGCAACATCTTAAACCTATCATATCTCATAGAAATCCATTTTCTTGTATAACGTTATTACATCACATCTACGAATTAGACACACGAGATAAAAACATAAACATATTACACCCTGTATATGTAATCATTTTGTAGGTCCTTTGATGGTGGGATACACCTTGACTGAATGTTCCGCTTTAAATCTCCAACCAAATATTTTTCATTTCTTATATGACATTGGTTTGTCCCCATTCATATAATTTTATTTAACTACGTTTTACTCTGTATCGTGAGTTTGAATTTTAAATTGTTTTATTTGTCAAAAGAGTTAAATGCTCCCCTTTAATTTGGAATAATATATCCCACGATTATTCATTGCCATAAACTAACAAAACTAACCAACCATTCTATAATTTAATATTTCAAGTCTTCGAGTAGTGTTTAAATAAGAATAAATTTAATTTTGGAAAATAATTATCTGAATGAGAATTTCTTGTAAAAAGGAGAACTTAGACTAAAAGAACTTTTTAATTTTCTTCAACTTTTAAATTTAATACAAGGAAACAAAAACACAACTTAAAGGTAGAAAGACAAATTAATAAACTCAATCAAATCATCTTTGAATTTGATACTAAAACTAAGAAAATTTCATGGAAGATTACTGTCGTCTTAAATTTTAAATCTTATGGCTTCGTGATATCCAGATTGAGCCCTTTTTTCGAAAAACTGAACTTTAACAGAGATAGAATCACATTGAACTTTTAGTAGTAATAAAGCAATAATATTAAAATTATATGGCGAAGCTAAAAGAAGTAATAACTTTTATGAAAAACAAGACTAACAACTAACATTGGCAGTTCATCGCAGTCAATGACGTAACAAAGACTTTTCATTGTACCTATTACGTCATATGATGCGCAAATATGTATATATATATATATATATATATATATATATATATATATATATATATATATAACATACTGCCTCACTACTCTCTCTCTCAACTATTAAATGGATTTCTACTTCATATATATATTGAGCATTTGTATGAAGTTCAAAGCTACATCTTAAAAATTTATTCTACAATTACATCTCATTAATATTTGTTTCAAATTAAAAATAATTTTTAAAGAGATTCATTCTATCATTTTTGTCTTTTCTTTTTTTTTTCATTTCGTTATTTATCTCATATATTCTATATTCTTTTTTTTCTGAAGATTCAGTTCTAATTTAAGATTTTATAAAACTTTGAAAATTAAACTTCAAATCAGTGTTGCTCTGTAATTTCCAATATGACCCATAGCAATGTCGAATTAAAAAGATGTGCATTTTTATATTTTCTTTATTTTTATTTCAGACTAATTAGCAAAACTTGAGCAAAGTATCAGAATATTTCAATAAAAAAAAGGTAAAAATTAGCGCTTGCACTTTTGGCAGTTCTTGGTACACTAAGTAAACATGCAAGTAATTACAGTCTTTTCAACTTTTTTTTATTAGAAACTTTTCGTTACAATTAATCATTTTTCATGACGTTTTGAATGTGGTTGGGGGTTTCGGCACATACCTCGGTTTCCCACGTCCATTGTTGCTGACACTTATTCAGTTTCTGCTGAGTTTTACAGACTATCGACAGAGACGTACACATGTGCCAACAGACTTGTTGCAATAATTGTATACGTATTTTGTCAATCCGCTTTTCTTGGATGGACAGACACTGATTCTGCTTTTCTTTCCTACGCTTTTACTCGTGTCTTCTAGGTGTGAGTTTTTCAATATTCAAAATATCTCCAATATTTACGCTGCTGGCCATTGATATTGCAACACCATAAAGGAAAGCGAATACAAAAAAGATATTTACTGTAAGCATGGAGACAAAATAATTAAACTTGCAAGCAGTTTGAGAATTTTCAGGGGAGTGAAATTAGTAGAAACAGCTCCCACCCCTGACAGCTAAAACGGCTCTTACCCTGTTAGGCATGGAGTCGAACTGGGCTTGGTTAACAGAAAGAGGCAACTCATTCCATGCTGCTTCAAGTCTATGCCACACTCTATCAACCGTATCAGCTGGAAAGAGGTGGCATCCCAGTCTCTCAGCAACCTATGACCAGATGTTTTCAATGTGTGACAGATCTGGAGATCGTGCAGGCCAGGGAAACTATCGAATACCTTCTGTATCGAGGAAGGCCTGGACGCCGGCATGCAAAATGTCGTTTTGCATTACCTTGTTGGAAGATGGTGTTTGGCAGGCCTCGAAGATAAGGTACAATCCCTGGACGTAAGATGTCAGAAATGTACTAATCTGCGTTCAAATTACCGTCCATCCGAATTAGAGATGTTCGTGTCGTGTACCCAATGACTGCCCAAACCATCACACCAGGTGCAGGGTCCCTAAGCTGATATCGAATGCAAGTAGGCGTCGAGCAGTCTCCTCGGAACCTCCAGACACGTATACGGCCATCAGATTACTTTACGAAGAACCGGGACTTGTCTGAAAAGACGACATGGTGCCCCTACTGTATCCAGCTTTGTCGTTCGGCGCACTAGAGTCACCATCTCTCTTTATGCTGCATTGTCAAGCGAAGCCGAAGAAATGATCGCCGTGCCGACAGTCCCCGCTTCTGAAAACGTCGTGGCTCCATACGAGCACATACTGAGCGTGATGCAAAAATACCCATTTCCTGATGAGGATCGTACCACATCACGGACTAATGGTCTATGATATGGTAGTACGGTTTTGCAAGTTCGACCTCAGAATATCTTTCCTCTCGGACGTTAGTTATGGGAGGGCGAGGAGATTCTACACGCCATTCAGTATGATACTCAGCAACCCATTGATTCCAAATTCGCATGACAGAGGTTGGATTTCGACCAATGCGACAAGCGTATAATCCACACCCTCGAAAATCAACGATCCTGCCTCTGTGGAATGCAGTCACTTGCTGGTAAGTATTTCTCCTTCTTATTCGAGGCATAACACGGTATTCTGAAGAAACTGCCACCTAACAAAGCTCTTTCTGAATGAGAAATGTACTACACAACTTTTCTTTTATGCAGTGCTTCAGTTGTCGTTTCTTCCTCCTGCGTCGTCTAAATGAGGGCTCAAATATTAATAATTTGCCTATCCTAACCCATCTATCCTTCCTTTCATGTGATTTTGACGTTCGTCAAAGCATTCCTTTCTAGAGATGCAATTTTAATGACCAGCAGTGTATCTTGATGGAACGTCGCAAACTTCAGCACGTTATCACTTAATATTCAGCAGTTAGACTATGATTGCAAGTAAATTGCGAATAGTAATAAGTGTACGTATCTGCTTATCACTTTCGAATAACTCATTTTACTAGTCATGAAGGTATTGTGAGGCAGGTGGTGTGAGCGTAAAAAGAACATTTCTAATTCACAAAATTGGCATGAATGGTGGACCAATGTTTGTTTATCTTAGAGTTAAAAAAGAGTATGTAAATTATATCCTTTTTAGCTTGCTCCATAGTGTAAAATATCCCCTTCTAAATATTTGGCTTAAAATAAATATCTTTTTCCATAATTTCACTTAGTTAGCTTCGGTAAATTAACCGTGATAACAATAAAAAAGGCTTTAACATTCTCTATTTAGAATTGTCTGTAATCATTTATTTGAATTTAATTAATTTTTTTTCTTTTGCTTACTTGCAAAATTAACAAGAATGAACAGCAGTTTACGTAATTTAAAATAATTTGCTTTTTTAATTCAGTATTAGGTAATCCATATTCATGTTTTGAATATATTTATTATTAAAATATACTTTAATGAGGATAAATGCATACTTATATTAACTAACTTCAAGACAATTGTAAACATATTAAATATTAAGAGAAAACGGTAAATAAGGCAGAATAGTTAAATTCTTTGTTTTTATTTTTAAAAGATATTTGTTACATTAGAAATTTTAAGAGAAAACGGTAAATAAGGCAGAATAGTTAAATTCTTTGTTTTTATTTTTAAAAGATATTTGTTACATTAGAATAATATATTTTAATACGATCGTGCAGAATATGATTGCTGTGAGCAAAGGCATCCGTTATTTTCAAAGGAGAAGGCAACAGTATATTGGTAGAACGACAAATATCTAAATTTTTTAGTTTTAATATTTTTTTAAGAAAATTTTAACCTTATTTTTTTGTATGTTTATTGCAATATATTGATTTAATTACACGTCCATGTTATTGTAGTCTGAATAAATAAATATAGTAATGAAATTTCTTTTAAAGAAAATCTGAGATATGCAATTGTATTGATATAAACGTTGAGAAAGAAATCTGAATATCATTCTTATTAATATCCCATGGAAAAATATCATCAGAATTTTGAAATTTTGAAAGTAAAAATCGTAATAAACATAAACAACTGTTATGATACATAAAATTTAAATCTTACTTTTATTAATATCTGAACATTGTTTTAAGTAATCAACTTTTCTCTAAGAATGCAAGAGGTTTTCAAAAAATATAAGTCTTATTTCTGTATATCTTTAAGACAATGGTCCCTTTAAAAGCATTTTGCATTTATAAGAATTAAAATGACTCAAACCCTAAAGCTTAAAGTCTTAAATGTAACTAGTGCAGTAAACTGTAAACTCTTCTTTTTTCTTAATTTCGAATCAAAATCAGTCAAAATGTGTAAATTAAGAAGACGTTTCGATTCAATGGTATTTTCATTAAAAAAAATATCTTTGTTAAAAATAAGATAAATTGCATTGAGAAAATAATTACAATGCGCTTTCAATTTTAAACATAAAAATTAAAATTACATTCCGTTATGAAATCATAAATTCCTTCTAATTTTGAAAATTATAAAATAAATGAATGTCCCAAATTTAATTTAAACAAATGAAATAATATATTTCAACAAATGTTTATTGTTATAGTTAGGTTTCAGTACTTTTGAATAATGTAATAAGTGATTAAGTTAACAAAAATATTAAAAATAAATGAAAAATCACTGCTAACAAATTATAAGACCACTTGTTTAGATCAAAAAAGTATAAAAATTAATATAATATTTGTCCCCCAATATTCCTTATATCCTCAAACGCTCTGCTATTCGTTGAAATGACTGGGTGGCTAAGTTCAATTTCAAGAACACTGTGCTATTCTGTTATTATGGCTACTTCTAGTTTATGGCTTAATGAAAACTTTTAATTATTAGCATTGATTTCGCGATATATTGTACCCCAAAGGTTTTCCACTGAGTTCAAAGTTGGACTTCAATTTGGTTATGGCAAAATATTAACTTTTTTCTTTTAGCCTTGTCTTGCTAAAATATCCAGTCAACACCATCTAATAAAGGTTCAAACGACATCAGATGATCATTTAGCAAAACTTAATAATGCAAAGTCCATACGTCTTCAAATCGCTCCCTAAAAGCCCCTCAAACTAGGGTTTTTTTTTTTTTTTTTTTTTTTTTTTTTTTTGCTAATCTTCGTCCCATTAGTCGACTGAAACATTCTTTCAGTTCCTTCCTCGTATTGTGCCATTAATGTTTATAGCCAACGGGATTATCAAGTTTAAACTTGCTTTCATCAGAAAATATAATTTATTTCCAATCATCATTCCGTGACATGACAATTTCAGTCTTTTTTCTGATGATACTTCAATAACTTTGGTGTTCCCCCCTTCCCCATTTTTATAAATAGTGTTAGTATTTCATTTAAGACTCTTCCCAACAGTGACACGTGAAATTTTTTTTACAGAAAAGTTCCAAAATTTTGCAATTCGAAAAAGCCTTTTTTTAAGCTGATGTGCGAAAAATTTGTCAATCGCCCCGTGCTGTCAAAGTCCTTTTTCCTTCCAGATCATTTTATTTTGTTTGAATCATCTTTTCTAATTATGTAAGTTTCAGAAAGCTTCATTAACATAGTTATTTCTCTTTCAGATTCACCAATACCCTTATAAAATAAAATAAAAAAAAAAAAAATTCGCCCTCGGGTAACACTTTATCCCGTGGCATCTTCAAATGAATCGTTGATAATACAATCAAAGCCCTCACATTCGCTTCTCTGGTAATATTGTCTTGAAATACTAATGTATGCATTTTATAATGATTCTGATGTCACGTTAATATGCTTTATTTCTCAGGCGGTATAATTTCATAAGAGATGTCTTATTTAATTTTTAAATAATTCAAGATAAGAAAACCAACGTTTTTATATGGTGGCAAAGTTTATTAAAAAAGATTATTGAAATATTAGTTAAAACTTGCCGCAAATGTCTAGATATTGCATTATTAGGCGAGTAAGAATGATTTCCAAGGTTTCAGAGCTCTAGCTTGATGGGAAGTTGGTTAAATTAACGATCAAAAATTTGATGTCACACTGATACACACACACCAAGTGAAATACATAAAAACATTTTAAAAAATGAGTAGACCTTAGTAAAATTTAAAATAACTTTTAAAATTGCAATTAGTACAAAATTTATGTTTCGTTCCAGTTTACATGTACAAGATTATAAATTCATATTATGTCGTCTTCTTATTCACAAATGCATAAATTCGTTAATGGTGTTATAACTTCTTTACAGCATTGTATAATTTTAATTATTATGAAAACAAACATAACTGAATAACCTTTATTTTTCTCTTCGATATTTTTGGTACCATGACGCTGAACTTGAAAAGTCAATTTGTAAAATCTGGCTTATAGTTAATTTTCTTAAGGCGTATAGTCGCAAAACGTCTGGATTTTCGGTAGTTAGGCTGCTCCTGTTCTTACTTAAAACAAATATCATGTGTTAAAATATTGCTCATATTTATAAGTTGATCCGAATACAGACTAAACAGCACAGTTAAACACAGTCAGCGTTTTTCAAAAATTCGCCGTCTGTAAATGGTTTTCCGTTGGTACCAAAGCAAAGAGCTCATATAAAGTTGGCAGATTTAGCTTGATCGTAGCTGGTAACAAAACTCTTTAACAATGCATTTTGTTTACCAAAATTTAATATACTTTTAGCAATGTATTCAGATTTTTTTTTTATTCATTTAGCATTTCCTTCAGATTTTTATATTCTGAAGAAGTATCGCTTGGTATTGTAAGTTCTGGCGGTAATTACATCTAGGCATAAAATACATACCATTGTGGTACAACTTTCGATAAATTCATAATTTTCTTTCCACACATCTAGAAAAAATAATTTTGTTTTTTATTCGCTCATGGTAATGAACTGTTTTAAATAATGATAGTTATTTCACTGCATAGCTATAATTGCGTCACTACTCTTGTGCCATTGAACAAGTGATACAACTGTGAGTTGTTGCCTGACAATGAAACTACAAAAAATCTATTTGAGGTCCGTAAGACTTTCAAAAGGTGCAATGAAGGTTATTTCCCCTTTCTATAGATATGGAATATTTATAGCAAGGGGAAATAATTTTTGAAGAACGTTTTCCGACAGATTATAGAATTGTACAAGAATGCATTTTTTTTTCCAAAAAAAATTATATTAGAAACACAGGCGGTCTAGCTTTTTAAGGCAGCATTATTATCACTCTGTTCCTCTTCTTTACAATTCATATAATTTTGAATTCCACCAGAGTATATCAGTATATGCCTTTTTTTTACTAATGATATTGCAGTATTGATTCAAATATGCAAGGGGTGTTCAAATGAAAAGGTACGAAACGACACTGTAGATATAAATGAAGACTTTATTCAAAATATACACTATAGACCTGAGCACAATAATCTCATTGATTAACGAGTCGAAGGATTCCTTATTCCTAGAATTCCTGTGGCTGTGACGAGAACCAGTCCTTCACATCATCCTTCAGTTCATCGTTCGAGTTGAAGCGCTTCTCTTTTATATTTTTTTTCTGGGGATCAAACACATGGAAATCGCAGGCGACATATCTGGGCTGTAGGGCGAATGGTCCCACTTGAACTTGACCAGTTCCACGTGTGTGACCTAGAGACGCGTGGAGGTGCATTATCATGGAGCAGAATCATACTCTCCGTGAGCAGCCCCAGTCTTTTGTTATTGAAGGACCTGCGTAGACTTCAGAGTGTCTCACAGTACACATTGGAGTTAATGGTTTTCTTGCGCTAGAGGAATTCAACAAGTAGAGGACCTAGGACGTCAAAAAAGACGGTGAGCAACACCTTGCAGCTGACACCACGACTTTAAACTTTTTAGGGGGAGGTGACGATGCATGCTTCCACTGTATGTGTTCCCCTTTGTCTCTGACTCGTAGTGATGGCACCAGATCTCATCACCTATGACGATCCGCTCCAGGAAAGCGGGGTCTTCATGATACCGAAACAGATGTTGAAGTGCCCATACACAGTTCTTTTTGCTGGTCGGTGAGCTGCTTCGGAACCCACTGCACACGCACCTTCCGATAACACAACCTGTAGTGAACAATTGTCCACACTGTTCCAACCCTGACATCCACCTTCACTTCCAGCATTCGGTATGTGACACGCCAATCACTTCTCACTAGATCGTCCACCTTGTCGATGCGATCTGCCGTGATGACTGCATTTTCCTCGCCTGGTCTTGAGCCATCAACCATACTCTCAAGGCCTGCGTGAAACATTTTCTCACTGTCTTGTCAAGCATTCAGTCTTCCCCGTATACGGCACCATCCAGACGATGAATAGCGGGTGGTTTAATATCACCCGCTGTCAGAAATCGGATAACGACTCTTTGCTCTTCAATCGTCGAATTTTGCTATGTGAACGCCATCATGTCCTTTCATTCACTGCCGCGTCAATTGGATGGCACTCCTTATAAGAATCTCTGCTCTCTCCTGCGTATGCTCTTATCAACGTCTGAGATTCTGTTCGCATCCCTAAAGGCCTCGCTACGTTCTCCCATAGCGGTATAGGCAAATATATTAACAGTTATGTTACTACGACGTTTCGTACCTTTTCATTTGAATATCCCTTGTATATTCACAATCACAAGTTAGATATAAATTTCAAACTTATCTAAACAAATTATAAGATAGGAAAACCCTTTAGAGATTTCCCGTAAGTACGTAAAAAGTTACCCGCAATTTAACCAAATATGGAACTGTCGTTCCAAAAAGCTCTTCAGAAATTTTATTTTAGGAATTTTAGGTTTTTGGATTTAGTCATATCTGTATTGTTCAATTTACTGTTATTTTGATAAAAGCATTTCTTCATTAATTCAACTATGTTCAGAATTTTTCATATAATTTCATCGCATACCTGTTTTCTTCACTTCTTTCTATATCATTTCATTCACAGTTATCCTTCTGGAGAATCTTTATGCGACTTATGATTCCCGTCTACCGACCATTGTGTTTTCTTGGACTTAATGTTAGTACTATGGAATTTCAACTACCATTCTTAAGTGTTTATAATTTGATATATTTGATTTTTACGGAATTATATTTTGCTCCGAGTATTAAAAATATTTTTACCGCTATTTTAGTGATTGGTTTACTGGATTTCCAGTCTTTAAAGATGTTCTAAAATATTTTTAAAAATCGGAGAAAAAATTGTTATTCCATACAAGCCTTCATTACTTTTGCTCTTTCAGATGCACCTTTTTTGCATTCAAATAGATAAACTAGTAAAGATATTGGAGCAAAAGTAAAAATTCCATAGGATTAAAATTACGTCCACGAAATCAAAATGGCCGGTACACAGAAGCCTTTAATTTATTAAATCTTTAATGTAACTGTAACCGTATATGGAAGTCGAAGAAAAAAAATCTTCGGCTGATAATTTAGTTTACTTTTCTTGAGCACGTTCGTGTGTCTGAAGCGATGATTATGATTCTCAAGCTAAGAGAGGATATTATTGGATTTCCAAATACCGAATGAATTTTATGCTGGAAATATTTTCATTACATCTTTGTTGCACTTTGTATTTGTTTTTGCAACAATTTCAGAAAGATGGCAGCTAGTATACCTTATGAAATTTCCAAATTTCGAAACCATTCCAGACAACTTAGACGAATATTACGTGATACTAAACAGTCACTGGAAGATATTGAAAGAAGTGGATATTTTACCGAAGGTAAGAATTGTTTTCTGAAACTGAATGATACATCTTTAAAAAAAGTTACATGGTAGAAATAAATCGCGCAATTCATTTCCTTGTTTAGATAGCATCAATGTATTCGCGTTGTAAATTTCAAATGAAATCTTACAATTTATTTTGATTGCTTGGAATAAAATTTCAAAAGACTATCGATTAAAATAAGTGCATGGTAAAAATTAAGAAAAGAACAGTTTAAATTTCTGTAACAATTTGATGTGAAATCATGAAGCATAATTCACATAGTAATTTTAAAGTACTGATCACTGTATCCTGTCAAACCACGAACCACTGCTTTTATTTTCAGATTATAGAATATTGAATGTTATGCAGTGATACTTGAAACATTTTTCATTTATTAAATATTTATGTATACATTTTTGTGTAAAGCAATTATATTTTAGGAAAGTGATTGTTTTAATTTTGTTTATGAGTGAACTTTACGGTACTTATAATTTTCCATAAGTATACTTATTTTAATATATGTTACAAACCATTATTCAATTAAAAAATAATGATATTTTTCTTATTCATTGGAAATTTTGTTATGCTCTGAATTATATATTAATAACAGTTTTTATTTATATAAGTTAATATTTCTGAAAATACATGAAATTAAAAATAAATTTAAAAATACTTGAATTGTAAAAAATATTCATTCATAAATGTATACATTTATATTGATTCTAAAATTTTATTGTACTAAATGAAATATGCATTTTTTTAAATTCAGGTATATTTTTTTTAATTGAAGCTGACTTTATAATTAAGATCGAAATTTTCCTTAAATTAAAAATGAATCTTTATGTATTTTCTTATCATTTGGTTGCCACTGAAGTGTCAAAAATTATGTTTTAATATTTTATACAATATTTGTTATCTGTTTTTAAAATATTATAATTTAGAAATATGTTTTTATGATCTTTCTAGAATAAATACATATTAAATATTAATACATACATCAAACTAATAATCAATTTTGGTTAATCTATATTGAGTGAATTAAAATTTTAAAAAAATTTGAGCAAAAACATGCTTGTTTTGATTTAAGTAATTTTCATTGACAAAATTGAATAAAGTGTTAGAAAATGTGCATGGTATATAGAAAAAAAATCAATGAGAACTTATAAAGCAATTGCTACTTTTTGTACTGTTATGGATAACAATAGAACTTCTTTTATTTTGAATAGTAGAAATATGTGGTTTAGAGGAGAAATGTTTTAATTTTGTGATTAAGTTTTACATTAGCTTATGTTCAATTTAGTTATATATCCTCGGAGTTAATTTAGAGATTTTTGGATGTCAATAATAATGTATTTGAAATGAATTAACCATTATATTTATTTAATCATCTAATTCTAAATATAATGTATTGTAAAATCATTAAAAGAATTGCTGATAGAATTAAGTGATAAAGTTGTTTAGAAAGCATTTGAACTTTGCAAATAGGAATGACATCTTACAGTTTATAAGGTTGGTAATAATTATTTAGTGAAATTTTGAAAATATTTTTATGAGTAAATAAATTTATTATATTACTACATTAAATTCAATTAATGTATATTCTATTATTTTTGAAATTCAAAAAATGACTTTAAACTAGAATCTAATTTGAAGTATATTTTCTACATATTGATGTATTTCAAATATTAATCATCAAAAGGCTTGAACAGTTAGCATTTATTTTCATGATAAATTGTTTTCTTGGCAAAATGGGCTTTTAAATAATTTCTTTACGCAAGGATTTCTTTCAAAAAATATTAATCAAATTGTTTGTTCTAAAATAATTAAGAAAATATAAAATAAAAAGATTAAAATTATTATGAATAAAAATCCAAGTTTATTTTAATCTTCATATTTAATCAGGCTCCTGTGTGTTGTACAGCTTACACAATTATTTTTTTTTTTTCATGAAAAATGCCTTGATGTATACTTTAAATTAAAAATTCTTGGTTTTTATTTCCATTGTGATTAAAGATTAAAAAGAATTGGAGATGAGACTATCATTTAAGTTAATTTTTCTTATAAGAATTGTTTAACATTTAGATCCAATATGTAAATAATTGACGATCTACATTTTGAAAAGTTCCTGTAGAAAAATGTGATATGTTGTGATTTCAATACATATAAAAATACATATTTAACCTTTCTTTATTTATTAAGGATAAAGAAGACTTAAAACATTAAAAGAAATTTATTTAAATGTATATGTATGCAAATTAATTTGCTATGTAGCATATTCAGTCACTTAATTCATAAACAGTCCATTCATCTGAATGTTTTATGTCTCATACGATTTTTACCTATTTAAATTCTGCTTCATCGATCTTGTCAAATTTTAAGAATTTAAATAGTTTTTAACCCCTCTAATATATTCAAAGGTTTTTGTATCCAAATCATGATTTTTTCAGAATTATTGATTCAAAATTTCATATTTTTTTTATACTAAGTGTTTATTTTTCATACCATTTTCTTTTATTAAACTGAACTTCTTTTTCATACTTAAAGATTTCTCTTTAGGGGTTCATATTGAATATAAAAAAATCTAAGGCCAAATGTAATTTAAAGCAAAAATCTCACTACAAATTTGAAAGGGATTCATAGAACAGAAGAATAAGTTACTAACTGGCAAATGTCATTTAGTGAGATTTCTAGTCTTCCATGATTTTCCATTACTTTAAATGTCTGTAAATCAGTTTTTTTTCTATTTTCTTATTTATATCTCTTTATATGAACAAAATTTAGGAGCTTTTTTTACTGTTGTAGGTGAAATGATTTCTTAATGTGAAACTTATGTTCAATATACAAAAATTTTAATAGTAAAAATTCAAAGTACTTGTAAACAGTTTTATAGAAATTCAAAATTGTTTTAATTATTAAATTAATATTTGAATTGATTTCAGTTTAAAGAATTGTACTTCTTTGTGTTGTGTATGAATGTATATATATGTGTGTGTAATTAGTATAGAAACTAGAATAGACTTAAAACAAAAGAAATTTTAGAATATAGAAAAAGTTTAAGAAATTGAGAAATTTTTAATTGCGAATAATCTAAGAATACAAGAAAAAGAAAAATTACACCACAAAAGGATTAAGAGATTAATTAATTTGCAATTAAAAATAGCAAAAGGCTAAAGTTTAAATCATGAATAAGTGTAAATCAAGGTATGAAAAACAAAGAAATAAAAAAAAAATTACAAAGAAAATAAAAAGATATAATATTTTTGATATTACACCCACATACATATATATAAAATTGGTGCTTGTATAGTAAAATACATTAAATGTAATTTATGCACATTTTTTTACTAACATTTTATTTTTTGCAATTTGTAGAGCAGATTGAAAGCATTCAATTGAAACTTGAAAATGAACAAGCTGTCTATGGAGTTATCTACAGTTCTATTGGAATTACTATATTAGGCCATGATTGTTGGGCCAAAGCAGCTGTGGCAAATGAACTATTTGGTCAAAAGATTTTACCCACTGAACCCCAAGATGCAGAAAGTGATAGTCCTAAATTGTCTTGGAGAATGGTAATTCTTTTTTTTAAAAAAAAATTCCTTTATAAGATTTTTATTTTTGGAATTTGCACTAATTGTAAAAAAATGAACTTTTTATTTCGTAGGATATTTAATTTATTTTGAAAGCTGATGTGTGTGTGTATATATATATAAAATTAATTTTTGATGAAACATTACAGTTGTGTATCATATTGATATTCTGATTACAAATTTATTAAAACAACTTCTTTTTTTAAAATCTTATGAATTGTACTTTGATTATATTTTAACATAACTTACAATTAATTATTTTTGTTTTCCACATTTTTAAGAATGCACAGAAGTTTTAATGCTTTTTGTAAAACATGAGTTCCTTTTACAAGCTGGAATTTTAATCCATTAATCCATTGGGATATGAATGAGGTATCTAAAAAAGTTTTATTTATTAATTTAGCTATCGGATTTCAATAAATGTGAAAATAAAATGTGAAAAATTAAAGTAAATAGTTAGCATGCTGACTTATTTTATAAAACATTTGTTTTTATTGTATCTGAATATCTTTACATGTTTAGCTTTTTACTGATTGATCTCTTTTCTAGAACTTATTTATTGAAACTAGGTTTATTATTTATTGAATTATTTATTATGTTTTGGAATGTATGTAATATATATATATATATATATACTCACACACACATAAACATACATATACACACTAACATGCATATAAAGATGCTGGTTGTTTTTTGTTTTTGTTTTTTTGTCAGAATCTTGTATTAATGAGTTTAGAACATGTTACACTGTTACTCTTTTCATTTCCCCCTATTGTTGTAAAATTTGTACTTTAATTCACCTATGTTTATTTAATTTTTACATATGGTTTTTTTAGGTTAGGTTCATTTATGGTGTAGAAACACAAGTTAGTTTGGCTTTGCCAAATAGTTATGAGTTGCTGGATCATTTAGTTTCTCATGAACAGCAATGGCATACAGTGCCTTTGGAAGATCTTGAGTTGAAGGTAAGTTTCCTTGCTCAAAATAATTAATAGGAAACATATATCAATGTTTTTATTGCTTTAAATTATTTTAATTTTTGGTTTTTTATTTGACCTATCTATTTTGAAATATTTGTGTTAACTTTTTATATTGCATGTATTTTAGTTTTATCTTTGAGGTGAGAGTATTAGTATTTTTCAACTTAATACATTTCTGCTATGTTTTTCTATACCATTCTGTTGTAGCATAATGTCTTCTATATTTTTCATATATAACGATAAAATTGTATTAATGTGTAAATATCGGGGAAAGCAGAAAAGAGATAAATTGACGAATTTCAAGTTTTTGGACATTCCTAGAAAAACAGGGTTAGGGAGTATTTAATTATCAAATAAATAAATAATTCAAATCTTAATTTTTATTATTTTTTTTTTACTTTTTTGTGTAACAATATCTTATTTTAGTTTAAAAATTTATTTGTATAATTATATCCTAATTAAATTCAAATTTGTTAAAGTAGAATTATATAAGTGTATTGAATGTTATATTATATTTTGAGACATAAAATTTATTATTTAAAATATTCTTATTTTAAAAGAACAGAAAAAGGGCTAAATTTATTTTTTAAATTATCATAATTCATTCCTTAGGGCAAAGCAGGTGAAGACCCAGCATTTGAAACAGCTGTTCTTGATATCAAATTGCGCCACCAACTTTTGAGAGATGATGTCGTTGTAATGGTTTCACCTACAAATGTTAATGCCAGCTTTGAGCAGATTCTTTCTGTGTGTATGGAAGGATTCACTTCTATTGTGATATACGCAATTGCTAATGGAGTTCTGTCACAGAATGTATGTAATTTTGATTAATTGAAAAAAATATAATCCAAAGTTATGTTTTTTGAAACGTTTTTCTGAATTTCACTTGGTGTGTGTGTGTGTGTGTCATCAAATTTTCGATCGTTAATTTAACCAACTTCCCATCAAGCTAGAGCTTTGAAATTTTGGGAATCGTTCTTACTCGCCTAACAATGCAATATTTAGACATTTGCGACAAGTTTTAGCTAGTATTTTCTTCAATAATGCAGTTCATCCCAACCACTTGATGCGATTTCAAAAATTGGCACCGAACTTGGCGATTTTTTTGTTTGGCTGAACGTTAAGTCCGTAAAACGGACCAGGGTAGCCACATTTGGAAAAATACTGCCAAATAATTCTTGTCGTCAAGAGTGATTGGGTTAAACTGCATTCCAACCATTTAATTTACCGGATGAATTAATTAATTTTAGTTACTTTTAACGTTTTTATGTATTTCACTTGATGTGTGTTTCTGTGTCTGTGTATCAGTGTGTCATGAAATTTTCTATCGTTAAATTAACCAACTTCCCATCAAGCTAGAGCTCTGAAATTTAGGGAACCGTTCTTACTTGCCTAACAATGCAATATTTAGATATTTGCCACCAGTTTTAACTAATATTTCAATAATTTTCCTTAATAAACTTTGCCACTATATAAAAACGTTGGTTTTTATCTTGAATTATTCCCCTTAAAGAAAATAAATTTCAAGTTTAATTTCTTTAAATTGTGTTACAAATTTTATTTTATTTTGATTGAAAAGTTAATACAAGAAATTTTTTTTTTCTTTCTTTTATTAGCATGTTTTGAAACTATAAAAATAAGGAGTGAATTTTTTAAGGAATTGATTAAAATTTGAATTTGTGATGCTTTTAGAAATTTTGTACCTATTAAATGTTTTATGTGAAGTATTTGTTTTGTAGTAAAGTAATAATTCTGATCTGAAAAAAAATGAAGATTTAAAGTAATTTAAAATGTTAAGTTTGTAAAAAAAAAAAATTAGAAAATGTATTTCTGACTTTGAAATTAAATTAAAATTTTCTTGCCTCCCGTATAGTAAAATTTTTCCATCTTACTTATAAAATGTATTTTGATTATATATTAATATCAATAGTATTAAAATATTTTTTTCATTTAGATTGCTTAGGTTATAAAATATTAATTCCAATGAATACATTTAAATTATGTTATTTTAATTAAGATTACTTCTTTTGCAGGAAGTTACTGAATTGATGGAAATAAAGAAAAAATTCCCTAAACTGCCAATCTTTTTTATTTGTGTTTTCCCCTCATCTTCTGAACTAACTGAATCTGAACAGCATGTACGAAATATTGGCTTATATGGACGGAGAAGTGTTTTTAAACCTCATTCTTACCATGAAAGTTCTCCTATATTACAGACTGTTGTAAAAAGAAAAGAATCTCTGGATTCAAAATTAGGTTCAGCCTCATTGACTTTGTGCCAGCAATTATGTGGACTAGGGTTTTTGAATGTTTATTCACCAAATTTAAAAAAGAAACTGTGCCGTCAACCTAGTGGGGGAATTGAAGTAGAAAGTAAACTTATTGAAGATTTTGAAAATTTTCCTAGGTATTAATGTTTTGTATTAATTATCACATGTTTAATTAGTTTAGCTAAAATGCAATCTAATATACCTTATATGTTTACTGAATCATTCTTAATTTACTGTTGATTGTATATTTGCAAATGTTAATAGGCATGTAAACTGTCGAAATGAAACAAACATTTCTGATCTTGTATTTATTTTTGTTGAAAAAATTTAATTATGAAATAATGGTAGCTTGTAAGTAAATATGAGTGCTCAGTGTTATAAAGGAAGTATTTGTTTCAGGTATCATTTATGTGACAAGTTTTCTAAGAAATAAGTTTTTCTCAGAACATATTTTCTGGAAGAGGTATAAATAAACTATATATATATATATATTTGTCAATCCCTGGTAATTATTAAAAAATAATTCTGCACTTGGAAGTAAACCCTTTCTATTTCATAATAATTCACCGTGTTTTATTTACAATTTTTAATGAGTTTTCTTTAACTTGCATTATAATTTTGTCTGTTTCAAAACTTTGAAAGCTTTTTTCTCACATTTTAAATTACTCAGATGAACTGAAATTTTCAAAACATGACTGTTTTTTATGACAATATGATAATTTTATTATAATTATTAAAAATTAATTGATTAAAACTAATTATTTAAAGAATTAAATTTTACTCCAATTTTCTTACCCAGTCACCAAATGACATCTCTGTAAATCTTTTCCTTTTTAAGAAAAGCATTACAGGGAAGCATCAACTCATGTTTGTAACATTGCTCCTCATCTTCAAGATAGGCGAATGTTACTGACAAGTGAATCTTTCTGAAAATTTTAAGTATAAAAAAATTATGTTTCACGAAGTGTGAAGTTTGAAAGAAAATCCATGTTAAATGAACTTGTTTTTTAATATATAAATTCGTTTAACATATTTATTCATGTTTATTAATCCATGTAGATCATTGATAAATATCATAAATTCCTGGATATTCTTACTTAAGATTACTTGCTAAGCATGAATGAGCATTTCTTTTACTGTCATAAATACGTATTTTATGAATTATTATTTTTATTTATTCATGTAAAATATGTATTTATGAGTACACATTCTAAATTATAACTTTTTCTTATCTATTGTTTCCAATATCTGTTAATCCTTTGAAATGCTCAAAATTCTACTAAATTATTGAATCAAAATTTTATGCATTCATTGCATGATTAATTCTTGTTGTTATTTACATATTAGAATTTAGAAACAGAATGTAAGAAATATTTTGCCGTTTTTCATGTATGCATATTCCGATTTTCCGATTTAAATTTGCATTATGTACATGTGGTCCACCATGCTTGCTATTTGTTTTAAAATACTTTTTAGTAGTGCCTGTTAATTTTTTATAATTGCATGCCCTTGAATCTGAACATGATATATTGATGGAATTTAATGTAATTTTCTTAATTATGGCAGTTCATCTATTTTTAGCAGCTATTACTTTCTTGATCATTTATTGTTTTATTATCAAATTGTTATATAAGTGTGCTAGAGTAATTTATGTTTCATACTAATATATTTCTACAAGTTTGTGCTCGGATATACTTATATGTGACTTTTAAATATTCTGGCTTCTGTGAGTTAAAATTACCTCCTTCTTTATTTTTATATGTAATATATCTAATGATTTATGATGGTTACTGTGTTCATAAAAATATAACTATTATATACTTTATTCACAAAAATATTGCTACATATTATGGATACATTTTTTTATATTTTTAAAGACACCAAGATTTATAGTTCAAGTTTGAAATATTCTGCTTAATATAAATATAAAAGGATTTCTTTTAAATCTATTGATTTATTACAAAAAAACTAAAATTCTTTAAAAGAATATCTTCTGTGTTATTTATGTGCAAAGTAGCAACTTCATATTTATATTTTATGGCTAATGTTATAAAATTGTGTAATTTTAAAAAACAAAAGCGTTTTTTGGTATGGATGTGTGCAATACAAAAATTATATTAAAGTAGAAAATAATTTTGACAATTTTATTTAAGTAAGGAAGTGTTGAATAATTTTAGAAGCAGTAATGCATTTTTACTTGAATGCCTAGTATTCTCTAAGATACTTCTGATTCTCTTAAAGATCCTTATCAAACAGGATAAGGAAAAGAGGGATACTATGTGCTAACTTTGTTTAGGTTCTCAAAATTTTGATGGACATTTTACTGAAATTAGGAAAGGGAAGTTTCGAATTAAAGCATTGTCCTCTTATGTTACTTATGAGCAATGATAACTCAAATAAAATGCCTAAAAATCAGTATAAATCAAATTAATGTTTCCATTTTTACGAAAGGGGATATATATTGATATGAACAATATTATTCCTAATGTTACTGACATTTTCTTGGCTATGTATGCAGTTCATATAATATTTGAATCTGGATTACTGGTGTAGTAGCTGTCATAACAATTTTAAAAAATTTCTGTTGAGAGACTGTACCAAATAAAATTGAATACAATTTTATCTTGTAAAAGTTATAAATATAATTTTACTTGAAGAATATAGAAATAGAAGAAAACTAGGAGCAATTATAGGTTAACAGTAATTGATTAAAGAGGAAATAATCAAATTAACATGTTGAATGCCAGTCACTAGAGACTGGATAGATAGTTAATGCCTTAACATGGAAGTAGATAGTACCCAGATGCAATATACTTATTAAGTACCCAAATGCCAGTATACTTATTATTGGAAATATGATTAAAATATTAATCAATGAAAAAGAAAATAATTTTGAAACAAAGATTATTTAAGGCTAGTTTCTAATCATCACTCCATGCCAGTACAAAAAAAAATATCCTTCACACAGTGCCAAATAATATGGAGGGTGATCAATCAGAAGTAATTCTCCTGCATCAATGTGCGACTGGCTACTGAGACATATCCCCACGCAGAGCGTGATTGGCATATTGGTTATGGAACCATATCCTGCGCTGGTGCGTGATTGGCAGTCAATATTTTAACAAGAAATTAAATATCAAGGGTTAGAAAAGATATTTTTAATTGATTTTTGAATACTTAATTTTTGGGTAATAACTCTTGATGAAGAAATTCTAGATATACATTAAAAATCAACACTGTAAGCCTTATAAGAATTGGTAGAAATAATTTTAGTAAAAATAATAGTTATTAAATTGCTGCTTCTGAATTCGTTAAATATAATTTTTAAAGGTGTTTGTAAACAGTAATATAAAATGGGTGTGATCATTAAAGGAAAAGAGATGTGAAAATATGAGGAAAACACTGTATTATATATGTTTATTAAAATGATATAAATTTCAATTCATGTATTGTAGGTAAATGAATTCGAAATATGTCTATTATCCAAGTCATATGACTTAATCTTTATAAAATGCTGTAGCCTTTTCTTGATAGTTTTTGTTACATGATTTTAAAGATGTGTTTTTGTAAAAATCTGACTAAATATGATTATACATTTTTTAATGATTGTTATTTGTTTTACAGCATTTTACTTCACATTCGCCAGATTTTGCAGGCTGAACTGGTTCAAGTAGCTACTATATTAAATGAAGCTCACAATTCCTGCTTACGAATGTTTATTTTAAGTGCCTTTGACATGACTTGGGATATGTTGATTACTCCAAAAAGAATTGCTTATGCTAGACAACGAGAAACAGAATTGTACGAATCATTAATGTCAATTGCTAATTGTAAACAAGAAGAAATAAGACAACTTATAGTAGAGACAATTAATAATATGAGTCAAGAATTGTTACTCAAAGCAACTGAATATGAATTCCAAGGTATTTATACTTAAATTTTGTAATAAAGTAATTATAGTGCGAGTCACAAAATATATGCAGTTATTTACAGAATAAAGTTCATAAATTTTTTATTGATTTAAATTAAAGGAAACATTTTAAGTATATAAATTTATAATTCAAGGGGAAAAGTAAGTAAATATTTAGAATTAACGAATGTTACAAATCCTTTTTAATTAGTATTTAATTCATTGTAATTTTTTAAAAAGTAGTAACTTCTATAAATTTGTATTTATGTACTTTATTTGTGATATTCATATACTGTTTTAATGAACATGTAAAGAATTGGAATTTTTAACCTGAGGTCTGTGAGAGTTGTTCAAGAAAGAAATTCAACTTAATTTTCATTCACAACTAATTTAATATTGCATTTTCTTCTCATATAAATGTATACAATAAATCACAAGCTGTATGATTTTTATCTTATTAAGAAGATACCATATGCAGTTTAACACTTCTGTTTAAAGACAATACTTTTCACATTTAGAGGTCTTTGTATAATAAAATGTTTTTATTTAGTAACTTTGATTTTAAAAGTATTTATTATTTTGAATTTTAATTATTAATGTATTATTTAATGTGTTAAGAACCTTGGTAAAACAAAAGTTTTTCTTTGGATGTACTTCTGTTCTTCATGACTTTTTCCATCGTGCTTATACGTAATATATTTGTTTTTTTTAAAAAAAACATAGGAAATTTGTTATGTTCGTAATTAACATAATAAATACATTTGTTACTTCCTAGACAATTAAATTATTGTACATACAAAAAAAAAATAGTTGTGATACTAAATGTATAATAGCATTTGTACAGATATTAATATACAAAAATTTATACCTTAAAAATAAATTCCTAGTTTATGTTTTCTTTAACTGATACATCTAATACTTATAAATTATTGCATGGATATATAAAAGATTGAAGTACTGGAGCAAGTAAGAATTTTTTTGAAAATAGAAATGATTTTTTTTAGATAAGTTCTAGGATCCTTTTTATGGACTTGAAGTTAAGAATCTGAGCTCAAAGCAATGTTAAAATAAAGCAATGTTAAAATAGCATCTTTTCAATTTCTTTAACTGTTTGAATTCTTCTAGTTTTAAATTAAATAATTGGATTATATTTAATAGGATGAGGCCTCAATTTTGCTTATATTCAGTATATCAAAATATTGTTGCAAAACTATTAATTTATTTCTGGAAATAGTATGTTGCAAGATCATTTATACATAGCATTAAATATATATAAATATGCCAAAGGCAGTTAAATTACTATTTGAATGTATGTACTATACTTTTGAAAAGCACATCTTTTATATTAAAATAAAATAAAATTTGGTAAATATTTCTTAAATATAAATAATTAGCTTTAAATGTTTTTTTTTTTTGCTATCATGAGGATTATAATTTTTAAATTAAAACTAATATTATAAAGCTAAATATTTATTTAAATAAATCATGAAATATTATAATTTTGTATTTTATTCCACTTTTTCCCCTTCTTTTTATCTACATTGTTAATTGAGTGAAATTTTACTTTTATATGTTCTTAAGGTGTGGAATTATCAGATGAAGGAGAGCCCCCATCAGCAAGAGAAATTCAGATTTGTACTACTGAAATACAAGCTTTAGTATTGAATTCACTCAACAGTGCAGTTGCTGGAAAGCTGATTGGTTCGGTTGATTATTTAAGGGAAAGTTTTGTGGGTATGTATTTTAGTTTCTTAGAGATTTTTTTTTTTGTTTACTGTTAATTTTGTATAAGTTATTCTTTATTTAATCTTTACGCATTTTGTGTATGAATCATTTAGGAATGTGTATTGTAGTTGTTAGTTAAGTTTCAAAATTTAATAATACTGACATATTATTTTTAATAAAAAAGATATTGAATTGTAAATTCAAATAATTATATTGTGATTGCTTATTCAACTATAAAATGGCTTTGGTATGAGCATAATTGAGATGGAATATTGTGGTATTTGTATAATATGTATTATTCATCATCCTATTAGAAATTTTGTATTTTTTATGTAAATATTCAATATCTTTTTTATTATTTAAGGGAAAGTTTTCTGGGTATTTATTTTAGTTTCTTAGAGATTGTATAATATGTATTATTCATCATCGTATTAGAAATTTTGTATTTTTTATGTAAACATAGAATCTAAAATTCAGTAGTGGTATTTGCGATTATTATTACATAGTTCATAACTATGTTATTTTGTAAATGGATTTCATTTTTATTTGTATAAAAATTATATGCATGTTATATATATACATATGTAATATATTTGAATTAAATTAAAATATATTATACATATCGTTGATTTACCCTTTCCCACATTATGTTTGAAGCAATGTGAGCATTTATTCAGCGAAGTAATTAGTAAATATTTTTATGTTTCTTAATTAAATATAGCACAAATTTTAATAAGCATATACCCACAATCATTGAAACTAAAACATTTAACATTTTAAAAAGTTTTTTTTTTCTTTCTTTTTCTTTTCTTTTTTTTTTGTATGAAGTAATATCCTTTAAATATTTTATAATGTTTTTATTAGGTACTCTAGAAAGGTGTTTAGTTAGTTTAGAAAATGTTAAAGAAGGTACAGAACCAACTCAAGCAAGCAATGCTTTGAAGCAGATTTTAAATGCAGCATATCAGGTATTTGTTTTTGAATATACGTATATATATAATCGGTAAATCTTTTCGTTTCTCTGAAACCTTTGCTATACATAGAAAAGTTTGATTAAAATTTGAAATTTTGTAATGAATTCAAAATATGCTATGCATGTTGCAACAAAATGTAGAGGAATTTTTTTTTTTTACACTTTTATTTTTGCGTGTTAATTTTAGAAAATGAATGATATTGAATATTTATTTCCTCCTTTCCTTTGTGGGGAGATTGCAGAGTAAAAAATTTAATTTTTAATGTAATTGAATTTATTTATGTGGGATATTCATATTTTTTGTTTCTCAAAACAACCATTCACTTTTTTTTCTTAATATGAACTTAAATGAAGGAAACACTGTTGCAGAAAAATTATACATCACATGGTATAGTACTAAAAATAGGAGATTTAAATTTGTTTCATATGCTAAGTTTTTTACTGTACTCTGATCTTTCCAAAGAATCTCATTTTATTTTTTCTCTGTTATTACTAATGTAAACAATTGTAGTTGCATTATAATTTTATTTATGTTTTTGAATTGATTTTTGTGAATGATTAACACTCTGCCATTTAATTGAATGCTGGTAAATGACAATTTCTTTTAAATATATTAAATTTTAATTTTTTAAATATTAAACTTAGATAACTTGAGAAAGAAGAAATGAATATGAGGAGCAATTTTAAAGATTTGTAATTTTAAGATGCATATTGAAATCTAATGTAAGAATGTAAAAGTTGTGTAAATATATAAATTTCATAGTAGTAAAAAATAAGAGTTGAGTAGCTGCTCTCTTTAGATTGGAGTCCATGTTTGGTATTATTTAAGTTAAATTATAGCAGCATTGAGGCTTTGGGCGATAAACCTTTTAGTTTTGAATTATATCAAGTAATGTAGATAACTTGAGCTGATGCCTTAATCATCTAACTTCCACACCTTAGAAAACTTAAAGATTCAGTTCCATTTTACATACAACAGTCCTCACTAATCTGTATAGTAAGTTTTAGGTGAAAGGAACTTTGTTTACAAAAATCAAATTAGATCTTTTTGCAGATTTTTATTAAAAAAAATCTACTACTTTATCAAATATATGTTGTTGTAGGGAACTGTACATGTGTATGAGAATATTAGTAAATGTATAAAGTTAACAATTCAGTAAGTTAGATAAATTGTGAAGTTGTGATTAATCAAAATTTGATGCCAAAGTATAAAAATGTTATATATATATATATATATATATGCATGTTTAAATTTTATTTCTTAAAATTATGCTTTTTATTAGGTTGAAGTAACTGTCAGAACTAGTTCTTCTTTGATCCGAGTACTCTTTGAAAAAATGAAACAGGTAATTTGTTTTCCTTTGTTTAGAAGTCCTTTTTATTATTATAACTTTAAATATTATAGCAAACTCATAATCTGTAATTTTTAGTGATTATATTTTTGTTAAACTAAAAAAACTCAATTTTCAAAAAAAATTCTGATGGTTATAAATTTCTATTTTCTTTCATATTCTTACATTTTAAAAAGAATGTAATTGAAATATTTATTTTGTTATATATATGAAGTAGGAATAAAATGATTAATTGGTACTGTTGAAAATTAATTATGTGTAATGCAGTTTTTGAACATAATTCATAGCATATATTCATATTATGCTAGAATTGTAGATTTTGAATTTGTTTATTATATATGAGAAAAGCTTCTCTCTACTTATTTTAAATATTTTGTATCAGAAATTTGCTTATACATTGTTTTTTGGGGATGCTAAAGGTGGTGGAGGAAAATAAATAAGCATTGGCAATATTTTATTAAAGATAATTATGAAAAAGTTAACTAAAAAGTACTGATGTTAGATTAGTGAAATACCTTGTGTATTATTAGTTTTAAAAAAATTGACCTTCATTAATGTAAATGCTTAGCCTGCAGTATTTACTACTAGATGTTTTTAATTGCTCAGTTAGTAGTAGATATTAATAATAAAGTAAATTTTAAATGCTAGCTTATAGCTTTCTCTTTCTTCATTTTCTAATATGATGGAAAGTACACACACACTAACAACAGCCCACATTAGTTTAAAATTTTTTTCCCAGCGGTGAACACAGTAATAATAGTAATAGAATTGCATTCAATTAAGAATCAAAAGTTTTTTTTTTTTTTTTTTTATCATGATCTAATTTTTTTTGTAAGGAATTCTAACATATGCGTATTTTTTAAAGACTGTTGTCAAAAATTAAAGAGGAGTAGTATAAGAAAATAAATATGACCCAATTCTAAAATATACATTTTTTCTGCTGCACCATAAGTTAATAAAAAATTTCCATATAATTTTAAAAATTCAATAAAACAAATTACATTTTTTTTTTTTTTTTGCTAAAGACATTCAAAAATCCAGATTTCGTTTTTCTAAAACGCTGTCTTGTTTCAATATCATATCTGTTTTCTAGAGAAAAATTCTGATAGAATTTATGTAAAAATATTTTACTGTAACAATATGAAGGTCATTTATTGAAAAGGTAGAAAACTTGGAAATGTATAATTTACGCTTTTAGCTGTTTATTTGAGCATCATATTTTGAATATCTCACAGAAATTTTTTAGAACTTCTGAAAAATAAACATGCCAACAAGATTATATGGAATTCAATGTTTTTCAGAGTTTGAATTATATTTCAAATTTTCCATTCAATTTTGAATTTGGCTTTTATGCCAACTCTTGCAATACAGTACTAATGCTTATGCATAGCAAAAGCAAAATAACCTTCTTTGGCTTCTGGCCAATTCTTTTCACTGTAGAATATAAATGAACATTAATGAAATTATTTTTCTTTAGAAAGTTACATCACTTCAATGTTTAAAAGAATACCCTAAACAAATAGATACAAGTTGGAATTCCCAATATTTTGAACTCCCAACAACAGAATTTCCACTTTTAAAGAATAGAGCTTCAGAAAACTTCTTTTCTGTGGTAAGAAATTAGACTTGGGTCTTAGCAAGGAATTTGATGTAAATGCAACGACTTCTTTAATAGAATTTCTCACTAACCTAGTGTCATTTTTACCATGGTATCTTGTGAAAGCAAAATGTCAAATTAATTTAATATTCATATTGCCAAACAAATTAGGTTATATTCCATCATAAATTTCATTCTAGTTTTATTTGAATAGGTTATTGTTTATTATTATATATTGAATTAGTTTGTCTTTATCTTTACACTCTAAGTTATATCTACAATCAATTGTTTTTAACAGTAAAAATAAGTGTTATTAACACTTTGTTGATGTTGTTCCTTAATTCTGATTTGAATGTGAGTGATAAAAACTTTTCTTTTAGTGTATTTTTTGGTAAACAAAAATGCTGTATAAAATTAGTAAGAATTTTTTTATTTATGATTATATTGATAAATTGGTCTTAAAAATGTCTTTTCTTGATTAGCTGGTGCAGACTCTCCCTTGGAAGGCTCCTCCTGTAATTGATTCTGAATGGAAGAGAAAAGTAGCCCATGATATGCTCATGAGTTTGAGTGAATCTCGCCTTGCTCGTTCAATTTGTTCTCAGTTTAGGGAACGATTAAGAGCTTCTCATGATCAGTTTGCTGCTTCCTTGCGACATTTAGAAGCAATGCATTCAGGTCGTTTAGAGCGAACTGAAGAACAACGTTTAAAAGTAAGTTTCTGGTTTTTTAGCTTCATAAATTGATATAATGAGTTTGTGACCTTATGAATTTGAGAATCTTTGTGAATATGAAGTGTAGTTGTTTTTTTAATTAATATTAATATTTTGACATTGAATAATGCTTAAATTTTTTAAAAAAATGTAACAAATGATTTATGTAATTAATTGTAGTTCCTGATAATTTGATAGAATTTAAATAGTTTTCGTTGGATGTATGATAACAAATTTTCTTAAGTACTAAAATGTTGAATAACTATTAAACATTTGAAAATAAATTAAAGCACTGTTACATTTCTAATTTATGTAAATTTCTTAAAACTAATTTAAATTAATTTCTTTTTTTAATGTATTCCACAATTAATGATCTTGAATTGAAGTTTTTTTTCTAAAGTAGTTGTTTTCTAAAAAAAATGTTTCAATTGATTTAATATTCTTTATACATATGATTGCATCTACATTTATTTTATTTTTTTCAACGAATAATGTGTTTTTTTTTTAATTTTTCATCTAATATAATTTTTTGTAGGTTCGTAAACTTCATGCTCCTAAACTTGCCAAGTTTGCTCTTGAAAGTACATCTCTTCGAGACATAATTTTGTATGGTATGTAAGCTTTTATTTTTTGTTGATTAATAGCCTTTTTTTTTTAATTAACACTTATATTACAGTAGAATTCATATTTAAGTGGATAGACTCTGAAGTAAATGGTTTCCTTAACATTGGTCATTGAATATCTTTTTAATTTTATAACTGGTAATTAATCAGCTTTTTTTTTTTTTTGCTTGATAATAATTCATTATTAAATTCAAGTAATCTTAAAAATTTCATTGTGAAGGAATGCCACATATAGGACGCGAGATTGGCCGAGGCCAATATGGTGTCGTATATTCATGTGATTCTTGGGCAGGACATTCTCCTTGTGCGATAAAATCTGTTGTTCCACCTGATGATAAGCACTGGAATGACTTGGCTATGGAGTTTTATTATACAAGGTATATTTTTTTCTTATTTTACTGTGCTTTAATATGTACTGAAAAGTAATTTTAAATTTTTATTACCTGTTTAGTTTTATTCTTTTAAAGAATTCTTACCAACAGTCACATTTAAAAAATATGAAGCTTGTATTAAACATTTTAATTATCAAGTATTTTTTTCGTATGAGTTCATCTGCTTATATAAGTATGAGTAATTTAAATAAACTACGAAAATTAAATTGACCTTATTAATAAAAAACCCTTGCTAGAATTAGAACATTTTTTTTTTTAATTTTAAAAATTATTTTCTGATTTTGAAAGGGTACTTGTAAAAAAGCAAGTATCTAAAATGAAATTGGAATTAAACCTATGAACAAACCTATAAAGGTTATATGTGTGTGATGATTTAAGTTTGTGTTATTTTAATAGTTTCTCTCATTTTGAAATAGATTTAAATAAGTTTTCTCTGAAGGTTTTTTTTTTTTAGTAAAGGAAAAAAGTAAAAGTTTTTAACTCTAATTTCAAAATCTTGTAGTATTTGTATCAGAATAGAATATATTTTATTAAAAAAAATTCCTTTTGCAATGTAAACATTTTAAGATAAGCTAAGCCAAATCAATATTCTTATTTTAAATTTGATTTTATTTTTTGGAAGTATAAATGTTATTTGAAACATCACAAACTTTTTAAGCATTGAAATTATAATTAATTTAATGCAATTTGCTAAAACAAAGGAAAATATATAAGATAATGAGAGGAAATTAAACATGGATCTCTTAGCATTTCAAGGGGAATTCCTAAATTAGAGTTTAAGGAGTTCGAGAGTGAGGGGGGGGGGGAAGCCCTGTAGTTATATATATATATATATATAAGTATGAAAGCTATTTTACAATTTAGTATTATATATATATATATATAAATTGGATGTTTTTTTTACAAATCAGCTTACACTTTTATGTAGATACTTTTATCCAGATATAATTTGTATTTAGGAAGGTAAAATTTTAGCAATATCATAGTATAATTTAAAATGGATGATTTTGTAATTTAAATATTGAGTAGCAATGAAACATATATCATTCTTTAAACTTTTTTTTGATAAATTTGTTTTAAATGGAAATTACTGTAAAATAAATGTGATGTAAATTGAGTAAAAATATAGTTTTGTATAAATATAGTTTTACAAATTTAATTACTCAATGCTGTGTAGTGTATAAAATGTTGTATTTCCGATTAAAAATTTATTGGTTTGATTTTATAATGAAAAGTAATATATTTTCAAATGAATCAATTTTTTAGTTTCTATTAATTTCTTGTATATAAATTTTAAAGAACCACTGAATATAATTTGTGGCACTTGTGTAAAATGTCATCAATCGTGAAAGTTATCGCAATTCTGACCAATTGTATGTCAATCAATTCTGTGCCCCCAAATCGATAATTCCATTCAAAATAGCTACGAATGAATGGGTCCATCATGAATTTGATACCACTTAAATTTATTAATGAATTTAAGTGGTTGTGTGTGTGTGCTTGATCCGAGAGAAATTTTTATTACATCATTTGGCCAAATCTTCAGTCTTTCAACTGTTTTTTTTATGTATACTTTTTAGAATACATTGTCATTCAGGAAATTGAAAATAAGACAAACATTTTTGAAAAGTCGAACATTTATTGTCTGCGGCATCCGAAAACCGTAGAAGGGATGCAAGAAATACACAAAATGTACTTATTTCAAACAAAATAGTTACATTTCACTGATTGGCTTGTTCAAATTCAAATCTTGGATGCTACAAACCAGGGGATGATTTCTTTCTTGCAATAACTCACCAATAAATAAATCCATTGCTCACAGTTGTGTGAATTAAATTATGAAGTAGTAACCATAATTTTTACAATATCCTTGAATTTATTCAGCAATAAAATGTTTCTTTATGAAAGAAATTTTTTTTTTGATGCCACAAAATTGTAATTTGGTTTGGAACAATAATCAATTTGCTTTTTTTTTAAGAAAAATTTTTGTGTTTATGTGTATTTTCAATGCTGCAATATTTTTATAGGAGCATTCCAGAACATGAACGTATAGTGCAAATAAGAGGCTCTGTAATTGACTTGACATATGCTGGTGGAAGCACTCCTGCTGTATTATTGGTCATGGATAGATTGCAGCGGGATCTTTATTCTGCATTAAAAATGGGATTGCCTTGGAAAAGTAGATTGCAGGTAAATCACATTAATTTCTGTTATTAATCTTTTTTTTTTTTTTTTTAATAATAAATTTAATTTTTTTAAATGGTTAATTTTTTTTTTTTTTTTTTTTTGAATAGATTGGAATTATTAGATTCCCCTATTTTGAATGAAGTATTAAAATTATGATAAAAATAATAATTTTGTCTTATTTATTTAGTGTAAATGAATTTTACTATCAGTAACTTTGAAATAATATCTTAAAATGTTTATTATCTGTGTCTTAAAATTTCAAAATCAAATATTTTGAATCATTAATTTAAAAAATTAACAAATTCATTATTTGTATGGAAGTATTTAATTGTTTATGCTGAGCAAAAAAAAATTTGATTTTTAAAATCCAATTTTATGCAAATTTTTTCAGTTCTTAAATTATCTATACCATCTCATGCTGGGAATATATTTTGATTAAAATTATTATTATCTTTAAAATAAATTTTATTTATTTATTTATTTTTTACTCTGTAAGCTTAAATCATTTAACATACTAAATATTTTTGTCCAAAAACAGATTGCTTTAGATGTTGTTCAAGGCATTCGATTTCTTCATGGCCAGGGTTTAGTACATAGAGATATCAAGCTGAAAAATGTCTTGGTATGATGATTATATTCCCCTTTAATTTATATTTACACTTTTATTATGTTATATTATATTGCAATAGTAGTATATTCATCTGTTGATAAAAAAAAGGGATGTAGAAAATATTATCCCATTATTGTTTTAATGAATATATTTTGTGTAGTAAAGTATTTTTGCCATTTATTAATGTTTTATGATATTTTGTGTCTTAAAATATTTATTAATGATTTTTAAACTTATTGATAAGTTATAGAATTTTAAGTCATTTTCTGTTCAAAGTTAATGTATAGTAATTTAAAAATTGTAAAAAAAAATTTTAACTAAAAATTTGTGGAATTGATAAATTTCTACTGCTTTTAATATTTGTTATTTTAGAAGTTTTTATGTTGATTTATGTTTGATTTCATATTGATTTTGTGATCTTCGGGTTTCTAAAAGTTTAGTAGAAATAAATAATAAACAGAATTGTCATATTTAATATAGTAATGATGAAAATAATGATAAAATAAGTATAATCTTTTTATGCTATCCCTTCATTTCCATAATATTATGTATATTTTACTTGTTTCCTATATAATTTAAAATTATATTATACTCAAAGCAATTATATTGTTGAAAATATCACATTTCTCCTGTATTCCTTGTAGTGATCCCTTGGTTTGTTAGGCACAGTGTGCAATAATTTTATGGAATTGAAAATTGGATATAAATTATTTTCATTGAAATATGTCATACTATGTTACTGACCATATTCTGTACTTGGAAAGCAATTAATTATGTAGTGAGAATTAGTGCTCACCTTTTCAGGTTTCTATTTTTTTTCCTTTTGAAAATTACAAGTGTATATTTCATTTGTATTCATATCTTTTTTTTAAAAGCTGGACAAGCATAATAGGGCAAAAATTACTGATCTGGGCTTTTGCAAACCAGAGGCCATGATGTCTGGAAGTATTGTGGGTACTCCTATCCATATGGCACCTGAATTATTCAGTGGGAGATATGACAACAGTGTAGATGTATATGCTTTTGGAATCCTGTTTTGGTATATTTGTGCTGATCATGTGCGACTTCCATATGTATATGAACAGTGTCAGAGTAAAGACCAACTTTGGAATTCTGTGAAGAAAGGCAAGTAGAAGGAAATATTTATGTAATCCATGATATAAATTTTAATTACTTTGTATTATTTGGCCAATATTAGTGAAAAACAGCATTATAATTGAAACAATGTCAATAGTTAATTCACATGTATTTTGAGTATTCATGTGCAAATGTATTTTATATCGTCTGCCCAGTTCGAGGTTTTCATGGATAAGATTCATTTATCAAGTTTTTAAGCTAACATTTTTTTTTCCTGGTTACTGTATGTATGGTGAAATAATTATAAAATCTGGAGTAGTCTATGGTGAAATTATTATAAAATCAATTCAACATTAAATTCCAATATTAATATAACACTGGAATTTGATGTTGAATTGATTTTATAATAATTTCACCATAGACTACTCCAGATTTTATAATTATTTTACCATACAGTAAAAAAAAATGAAAATTTTAACTATGTTTGGTTGATTTTTTTTTACTAGCTTTCAAAATGAGATTTTTTTTTAAAAGAAATCTGTAATTTAATTTAAATTAATGCATGGGGCCGCTGTAGCCTAGTGGTCAAGGTCGTGGACTCGGGACCAGCAGTATTTGTTCAGTTGTGGGTTCGATCCTTGGCCTCCAAAAACCCGCCGTGTAGCTGGGGCTGATGCACGTTAAATCTGTTCGGGGCCCAAAGTCCTCCTGTTGGCATGGTGTGGATGTTAGGAGAGGGGGTGCCAGTTCAGGTGTCGTCCTCGTCACTTGACTGTGGTTTGAAATTAGGAGTCCGTCGCCAATAGCCCTCGTGTTGCTTCTAGTGCGATGTTAATAAAAATTAAACTAAAATTAAAGTAATGCATTGATTCTTAGATTCATGTTTACTCTCTTTGCTATTTCTTATGCTTGTTGTAGTGACATATTTGATTAGCTTCACTATTTCCCCCTTTTATCCTGACTACTACTAAAGTATTGATTGCAAAACAGTGTTTCAATATTCATTAGAATGTGAGTTATTTCTCTCCTTCCTATATGGGTAAATGCTGTAAATAAAAATATGTATATGTGCAATGATCCCTTAAAAAAGTAAGTTATGAATTGTTTTCTTTACTATAAGCTTATATTCATGTCCAAAAATTAATTTCCTAAAATTCTGGTTTTTAAGGACCCTTATATTATTAATTGTTCATAATTCATTCTCATTTTACATTATCTTATCCTAATTCAAAAGATTTCTAAACTGATTATTTTAGTGTCATAAAATTTGTTTTGCTATACATGAATTTCATATTAAAAAAATTGGTATAAGATACTTTGTATTACTTAATAATGTTAATTATACATTTCGGCATAATATCTATTGAAAAAGCAGTAATTCTGAATTTAGCTCCTTATTCTAGTTTTAAAGTAAATCTATATATAAGCTTGGTTTTGTTTTAAATTCTATTATTGTGTAACAGTGGGTATAGAAACAGATGTTACATATATTTACATATTTATTTCCTATCATAGAGATTTATTTTGATTCTCAAAAAATATTTTAACAAAAATCAGCTGTATGTTAAGCAATTACAAGTTGGATTTTAAAATATTTAAAAAATGAACTGATGAGTAAGTGTTATTGAGTAATTTTTTTTTAAAAAAAAAAAATAGGAGCCAGACCTGAACGTCTTCCACAGTTTGATGAAAATTGCTGGCGTTTAATGGAAGACTGCTGGAATGGCAATTCGTCTTGCAGGCCTCTGCTGGGAGATGTTGAACCACGACTTATGGAGATCATTGAATATTATGAGCACAACCCCTTACCAAGTGGGTTTTCATCCATCCTTAAATCAAATTCTTACAATAGGCGTAACAGACGCTCTGCTATTTCTAACGCTAATGCCGCTCGGCGCAGAACTACTACGCATCCACAAGCATGACTCTTAAGGTTACCCGACAGTATTGCTCTGTCGGATGTTTGTCCTTTTTCTGAGATCTTATCAGAAGTAACTGCCAAGCTTGATTATATTTCTGACAAACTTGTGCCTAACAAGAATGCTTCTTGACATTGATTATGTCTGGGGAAAATGGATTTTTTTTAAAACTGGACAGTTTTATTAACATTCTTTTCTGGATGATAATTAACAATATTTTATTGTAAAATCTAGACTAATCTTGTTATAATTTTTTTAATGTGGTGTCAGTTTCCTTGCTTTTTATGCTTTTGGTTTTTGCATGTTTCACTTGTTTTGAAAGTTTTTGGTTGTTGTCTAATTTTCTTGCATCACATATACTCTGTTCTCTGTGCCTGCTTTTGTTTAATCATAAGTTAAAAATTAGTTTATATTAACAGTTTGTGTTGTATAATCATGCTGAAATTGTTTTCAATCTTTATAACTTTCATTTAAACTAGTATTTTCTTTTTGCTCTATCAATAAGAAAATTATATCCTATTTTATTGTCTTATTGGAACAAAAATTGCCTTTATTAACAGTTACATTTGTTTTAAAAATACTTAACTTATATTTAATGTATTTAAAAATTTCTAACTTTTAATTATCAATTTTAAATATTTAAGCATAAAATTTTTAAATGTTTTAAAATTTATCTTAAAAATGTACTTTATTAGATAATAAATTTGAAAATGGGTGAAATCATTTTGAAAAGATGACTTCTTTAATAAATGGAATTAGGTTAATTTTATTTAATCATTTCTGTGTATTATGAATAATTATATATTTATATGTGTTGAAACCAAATGCTTGAGTATGAATATAAAATTGAAATGAAACTAATAAAAATTTGAAAAAAGAAATTTAAAAGTTTTAGGAATAGTTAACAAAATTAATTTTCCTACATATTTCTTCTTTTGTGTCTTTGTTTTGTCTTCGTATACGTGGTGCACAGTCCTTCAGTGCAATGTTTTGTAATATGTTTATCTTTTCACTTTGTATTAATTTTACATTCTTTTAAAAATGACCTGGAAATATATTCATAATTTATGTTTGTTTTGAAAATATGCTTAAACTAAATATGAGTAAAAAAAAAAATATTTGCTTATTTAAAATAAAATAGTTTGCTAATTTTTTTAAAATCTTTTTTCCAGAAATTTGTTCCTTACAAATTCTTATATTTTAGTGATCAAAATTAGAAACCTTTTTTTAAAAAAATATTTTTGTGATTTGATGGCTCATAAAACTCTTTGGAAAATTATACCAAAAAATTATTTGTCAGTGCAAAATTCATTTAATCAGGAATTTAAGGGGCTTACTTTTATATAGAAATGTTAATTAGAACATCACATCTAATGGGGGGAAAAATAGAAATACATAGATAAAATGAATTGAAAAAAAATATGTCAATTGATACTTGGGAAATTTTAAGTTTCAATTATGGCCTCACTATGTTGTCTCTTGCACTGAAGCAAGCTGTTTAGTTCTGAAACTGTTACAATATGAAACCAAGATTGAATTATTGTGTCTATTAACTAGACCAGGCTGCTTTTGACAAACAAGTTTCTCTAGTCAGCTCCATATATTTTAAATCAGATTAAAGTCTGGACTTTCTCAAGTTAATACAGCAGTGGAATCTGATTATCTTGGATTGAGTTTTTCATACTACAGCAGCATAACATGGAGCTGAATCCTGCTAAAATATAAAAGAGCCACTGTTGGTGTATGTTCATAGTCACGGGTTGGTGGCAGGTGCTATTCCCATTTAGTCTTGAATGCCACTAAAGAACTGCAATGTAGGGGAATGGTGTGCAATTAAATCTGTTGAGGCTCTAAATTTTCCCATTGACTTGGTGTGGAAGTTTGGAGAATGAAGTGCCAGCTCAGTTGTCATCCTTGTCACTTGACTGAGGTTCAAAATTATGAGGTCTGTCGCCAATAACCCTCATATTGTTTTTAAATGTGTGATGTTTATAAACAATCATTCATCCTTGAAAAGATAATATGTAAACTTACTTTGGTATTTCTTTTTTTTTCTTCAACATTTGAATTACCATTTAATCATTCATATTTTGCCAACATTTTTGCACTCAGTTGCATATTTCATTTTGTATATACTGGGATAATTTTTTCAATTATTTAGTCTATTTCTTAATTCTTCTATCAATACTTGTTGCACACCTGATCTTGCCATTGCCAATCTGGTTTTGTATTGACTGAGGGTCCTCCTATCTCTTCAAAATTCTAGAAATACTGCCTTTAATTATATTTTTACCAATCATATCTTTTTAACTAATGTCTTGTTCATTTAGTGCTATTTAACATCACTTTATATTTGACCAGATAACCCTTTATAGCATTTAATTTTATTATATATTATTAATTAAAGAACACAAAAAAAAATCTACCATCTTTATAGGAATATCCTAATGCTATGACAGAATCCTACAATGGCATATATTGCTCACTACCAAAAGAAAATGACAACTGATTGACTCTAAACACTTTTGATTATTTTCTACATTCAAATGAAGAAAAAGTACTTCTTTTTTTCTTACAAGTGCTTCTTTTTTCTGGTTATTTGAGTAGAATTAAAATAATTGAGCTTTATTGCTGTATATTTTTATTGTATCTTTTCAATCAGATAATTTGTTGGTATTAATACAGAAAAAGAGAAAAAAAAAAGGTAGAATAATGAGCTATAAAAGTTCAAAAATACTTTTTTTCAAAAGGCTTACACAATTTCAGCCACTTGTGTTATTCTCAATTTTTATTGAAATTTATATTTTTAAACATAATACTTTCATTTATTTATTGGTGGTATTTTGTCAAAATTCAAATGCATAGGTATGCTATGTATTAAAGTAAAAAATTTGAAGTTTATACTGATATAATGTCCAAAATTATCTTACATGCATAACAGAAACTGTGAATATAATTTTATGAATTTAGGTTGAATGATATATGACTTTGCAAAATATAAATACAAAGTTGGAAAATTAAACACTTGTGTATGATGTAAAACTGTAGTATGAAACAATAAAAATGACAATAGTGTGACAAGGTAAGTTCCGAAAAAAAATTAAGGCTTGTGATTTTAATACGTTATTTGATCATCCCCGCTTTGTACATGCATACCACAATGTGATTAAATGCTGGAAATAATGTTAACTACAGTTTGGAGAATTAGTTTCCACTCCTCCAGCAATGCAATTTTTAGGGCTTTTATATCTGCAAGGGGAGGATGTCTCTATGTAATTGCTTTTCCATTGTAGTCTCATAAATTCTCTGTCATGTTCGGATCTGGAGATTTTGCTGGCCATGGTATTTACTCATTGGTTTCACATTCAAGGAATTTGTCAATGGGGTAGCATGATGTGAATGAGCATTAGTGTCCATAAATAAAAATCAGATCCATATGCTCTTCTGAAATGTCTTGCTTGAGGTTCCAAGATCTCATCCCGTTGTATCTGGCTTGTCATTGATCCTTTACTGAAAATGTGTAAGGATGTTATGTCCATGGATCATTATTCTTACTCTTGCCATCATACCTGAACAATGGAAATGGTTGTATTCCACATATTATTTAAATGGTGGTGTGCATTAGGGATATGCTGTCAATTCATATTTTTGTCAACCAATTTTAACTTCCCTCCATTCTTTTCTGTCTAGGTTACAGTTTAAGTAAATATTTGGTACAGCTTAGCCAGATTTCCCTTTTGCAGCATGAACCTCAATTTTCACTCACTCCATAACATTACTGGAAGATTTCATGTTTCCGACTCCTTCCAGTTGAAAATCCTTTAGAATTAGGTGTTAAACTAAACCTTGTTTCATCAGTACAGAGGACATTGATGTTCAGTCCAGTTCCGATGTTCTATGCACCAATTAAAGTGATCCTCCTTTTGTTGGTAAGATAGTGTAACATACCATTGGCTTTTTAGCGTAAAGGTCTTTTTCATTAAACCTTCCGAATATAGTTTGCCATAATACAACAGTTTCAGATACAGCTGCAAGTTCTGGGTGGTTTATACCATATATCCGTATTGAAAAAGTTATATGTTTATAACATTGTCACCTTACAATAGTTCTAGAATTCTGAAATGGTTTCTATAGCATAATGACTTCCTGAAACATTCACTCATTTTGCTGCTTCCATGATTATCTGTCCTGCTTTTAAATGGCTATTAATTCACCACATAACATATTTTTTTAAATTATATTTCAGAGACATAACAGTTTTGCACTGAAAGAGTCCACTTTAACATTAAATTATATTTCAGAGACATAACAGTTTTACACTGAAAGAATCCACTTTAACACTGAAATCAAACACTGTATTGCAGAAATTTGCTTTGTACAAAGTGCTTGATTCACTATTGGATGATATAATGCCTTAACTTGCATATCAGAAATCAATAATCATTTATTGGATAATGCATGCAAAGATAATTTTGGACATGAATGTAAAAGTAGGGGAAAAAAAGGGCATAAAATGTTGTTTCCAGATATTAATAATTCGTTGCAAATCCAAATCATTTATCTGAATTTAAACATTCTTAAAGCTCTGCAATTGAGAAGTATTTTACCCACAAATTTATAATTTTTCTTAATTAAGATATCCTTATTTGTATTTTAAAATTCAGGTTTAGTTTTTAAAGGCAGTTTGTTTAACATATATTACTCGTGAATAAGTTTTATTCTGTTACATTATAGATATTCGTGCAATGCTCATCTTTTCAACCATTGAATCCATATAACGAAATTTTTATTACAGCATTGTCAATTGAATATTTTAAGCAATTTATTAGAAGTTTTAAGCATTATTCATACAAAAGAAAGCACCTTTATAGTTAATATGTTTATCTGGCTTTATCATTTCATTACATATGCCAGAAAAAAAAAGGGCAAATTGCTATCTTAATTAAATAAAAAGTTAATTTTATCCAAATTATTTTCATAAAAGTAATTTATGCATTATTATACACAGAAAATATGCAATTTTTTACTAGTTTGTCTACCGTTGGATTGTGCACCACTCTGAATCAGAGTTGCGTATTGACTTACTTTGTCTTTCCTATTATGTGTTGTATAGGCCAAGGTGTGGAGCAAAAAGAAGTGGAACTAATGGCTTCCAGTCCATTCATCAATTTGGAATTTGCCCCTGCATAAAAACCTTGTTTGTGTTAGTTTTTTTAAAATCATAAACCACATGTTATTCTTATGAAAGGTGCCAAGTACAAATGAGGTTTATTATGAATCTAAAATTTAATCTAACTGTACAGCTCACATACCATTTTGTACCTCTGTGATGTGATAATTGTGATATATGTAAATTTGCTTGCTTCATTTCATTAGCTATTATTTCATGTGGAGTATCATAAGCATAATTTTGTTTGAGTATGAATATTTGTATAATGTTTAAAATTGTAAAAAATGTATATATGTTATTGATTAAGTTTTTTAAAGTGTTGTCGTTGTATTACTAAATGATGATTTAAAACGTTACTAAAATTTATAAGTGTTCAGTCATTATTCAAATTTTTGTATGTCTTTCCAATTTTGAATAATGTTATTTTCTACAGAGATATTTTAAATGAACTGTTGACTTTACAAAACATCATTTGTTTCATTAAATGGACTTTTGATACATTTTACTCAATCGGTGTATAAATTGTTGTTTAAAACATATATTTTGTAAGACATTTTAATTGAAGTTATATATTTTGTGTTTTTTTTTATGACACAAATCTATTTTATTTTGTAACTGTTATGCTATTATATTGTTTATAAATAAAAAAAAAAGTTAATTTTCTTTCAATTTTTCTTTCCCTTGAATTAAATTTTCATGAACTTTTGTTTATATGAACATTAAGCTTTTTATATCAGTGATTTTCTATAGATTAATATATCAGTGTAATCATGCAGTCAATTTTAAGATGCTCAAATGTCAAAAGTAAATTTTCTTTAATTATTAATACATTTCTAATCTACATTTGTGTGTGAAGGCTGTTGATAATCTATTATAAAATGAGTTTGGGCTCTACTCATATCTTATTGCATTTGATTTTTCTAACCTTATTTTCAGTGAGCATAGAATAATATTTTAATGTAGGTTTTCATATTGCTTTTGTAAACCTACTCCATTTTTTCAGAATAAAACTTGTCATGTTCATCAAATCTTTTTTTTTTTTTAAAAAAAAAAAAAAAACCCTAAATGTAGGGATTATAGACTTCAACAGTTTGAGAAAAATATTATATTTAGATTACAATGATTAAACTTATCTATCATAGATCTGTACAAATAATGAAGCCTAATCTAACAATTTCTAAGCATATCTGTATTAGGTATTTTATGTACATCATTAAGGATTTTGTAATAATTTTATATAAAGCTTGAAAAATATTGTTTCAAAATTGGAATTTTTTTTAATTGATCAGAACTATTTTAAATATATATAAAAGGGATCTTAAGACCATGATTTAAATTTTTGAAGTTCATTCCTGAAATATAGTAGCCAGGTGGCTAGAATTATGAATTTTGTGGTGGGGAAATGTAATAATTCTGACTTCTTTATTATGTCATAGAAATGAGACAAACTGTTGTATATTAAAACTAAATTATACTTAAGTCTTCATTTTGATAGTATGAACTAGGGTGTCTTCGCCATCTGATCATGTTCAAAATTATAAATTTCTTCTAATAATTGATCACATTGCTTTAATCTTAAATTATTTCAATCAATTAATAAATCTGTAAAACATTACATATTCTCAGAAAAATTTTCACTATAAAATAAAATAATGTTCTGGGGAAAACATGTATTTTATTACAAAATGATTAAGATTTTTAGCTGTTATCACTAATTAACTGTAATTTGGTGCCAAGACAAAAAATCATGGCCATTTTTCTAGATATTATTAGCACTATTCCGTAAAAAGGTTAAGTTTAATTTACAGAAATTTTTGGAGGGAAAAAAAATAAGACTTTAAATTATTAATTTTGCATAAGAATTGATAAAAAAAAATTGCAGTAATTGCTTCCATTTCCAAAACATGTTTTATCTTTCATTTCATAATATGCTTATTATTAAAAGATTAATAAAAATATTCTCTTGCAGTAATTGCTTCAATTTTTATAACATAGTTGTTTTTTCTTTCATTTCGTATAAATTTTTTTTTTAGATTAAATACTCAATTATGTATAAAATGTAAACTTTTTTTCCCCATACAATTCCAATTGTGGAGCATTATGTTTAAAAACAACCACAAACTTTAGTTGTCTGGCATCATCAGGGCCATAATAACCAAATACTTTTGATTCCAAACTTTGCATTTGACAATATCAAGTTGCACCGAGGATTCATGTCCCAATTCTACCAAAGAACTATTATGCTGAGTAATGAAGGTTGAGCTTCACTTGGTAGAGGTGAGCAAAATGAAATTCTAACTCCCATTAACATCCAATTGGGTTCAAAATTTCAAGGTATATTGCCAATAGCGCTTCTATTGAATTGAGACATATTGAAACTAAACCAGTTATGACTTAAAAAATCAAGACAATATGCTCTGAACATATTGTTTGTGTAAATTTTTCAAATAAAATATAATATTTGATCTAATTCATTGAAATGAATACAGTTTTTCTTTTCTCGAAGGTTTAGATTTATTTATAAATTCTGATTTGTTTCAATCTTCTAAAACTAAACAAAGATTCACATCTTGTTTTTATCTTAAAAATAAAAAGTGACTTTATTTAGCATGAATATTTCATTTCTGAACCCATTATTTTCTATATTTCTTTGCCTAGTGTTAAGAGTAAGACTTAAACTCGAAACACTATATTAGAGTACAAAAATACCCCAGCATTAATACATTTCTTGACTATACAGAAAAAAAATATGCTTTTCATTTTGGACTAAATAACTTTTATGTGTGAAATAAGCTCTATATTTTGTCTTAATACTGCAATACAAAATGGATTTCTAATATGTTAAAATGAAAAACTGTTACATTCTAGCAAGTATTGATATAAATAACGGGACTTTTTGCAATCTGAAAATGTATTCAAAGTATGGGTTACACTCTTGAACATTAAGCCTTATGAAAAACAAAACTTTAAAGGAGGAAAAATAGTAATATAATGATTTGTATAAAAATTCATTTTACAGTTGTTTTAATATAGAATTTTGACATTATGAAGAGACTAATTCATTTATTACTTATGTCTGGTTGACATTATTTATATAAACTATGTAGACATAATAAATGCATTTTGAAAGGCATAATTTTGACTTATGCTTTTAAAATAGTTAAATGTAAACCAGCCTCAATAATTCAAAAGTTAATCTTTGGTGTTATCAAATTTTGATCTTACAAACAATTTCAAGGCCACCAGGAAATTCAAAAAAATTCTGTGATTGAATAAAAAAATATTTTTACAATAATTTCCATTTATAAAATCATACTGAGTTCAATGATAAAATTATTGAAAACTTCCAGATATGTATAAATAATTTTAAGATGAATATGTTAAGTATTATGTATGTACTTGTGCATAATCATAGTCATCTTTACTCAGAAATACATTTGAGAACATGTAATATGACAAGTGAAAAATGCACTAAATTTAATTACCATATCAAATATAACTTTACACATTATATTCTTTAATACATCTTAACTTAGATTTCATTTGTAAAATCAAAGCATGAAAATTCTATTTGCATTTAAAACTGAGCTTTACAGTTCAGATATTTCAAAATTCATTCTAAATTGAAAATATCTTTTAACATTTCTGCAAATTTATTTTTAGTATTTTAGAACAGTCCAGAAATAAAATTATGAAAGTGAAACATATACTCTTTTAAATATGATTCAAAATATCTTATGATTCCTTTTCTATGATGTTCAATAATATAATAAACTTTTGTTAGATTTAGTGAAAGTATTACATTAAAATATCAATAAGTTACTAAAATAAGTTTAAACTGAAGGCTGGCAAATTTTTATAGGTTACAAATTTATATGTTTTTTAATTATTTTTTAAATATATTTATCACAATTATTCTGCATAAATTTATTGGACAAAATACTAACTCCTCAATAAAAATGAAAGAATTCATTACTTAGAGATGAACTTTAATCCTTAAAAAATAAAACAGCAGTTACGAAGTGTTTTCAAGAATTATTTGTCTACAAATGAAAAGTATAAAAGCCATTATAAATATGCATTAATAAAATTAATTGGGTGTCAAGTATTCATAAGACAATATAGATAAGCAATTAATGATACACTAATAGATTGAAAATTTATTTTTCATTATCAATAGAAATGCTATATTAACTACTTACAGTATCTCTTTATCATTAATATAGTTAACACATTAAAAATAATATATTGAAATCATTTGGGAGGTATCCATGCCTTAATTTTTGGTTTTGTTGTAGAGTAAGGCATGTATGCTTGATCTGTGCCAGATAAATTAGGAGTATGATCTGTAATCCATTTATAATCTACAGGTTTCTTGACAGTAGGTGGATCATCTGTCATGTGATGTAACCAACGATGCCTATAAATAAAGTTATATATTAGTAATGTATGAGAAATATTGATTAATGGCCAATAAATCTGCATTTTTTTTCGTATGGAAAAATGGCTTAACCCTTTCGCGAGCAGTTTCTAATACGTGTAGCCACATAAAAATGAATTTTTCCTTAAGTGGACAGATTTTCGAAACACATGAGTTAATTGAAACAAAAAGGTATAAAAATCAATACAGATGGCAGCATAAAATCTATTTATCCAATAATGTCCTCTGATAGAATGCTGAATTTGGTCTTTCTGTGCTGAAATCATACAAGTTATATTTTAATTATTTTAAATAAAATTTCTGATCTGTAAAAAACATTGACATGTCAAATATATGCCTTTCACCTGAATAATATTAAACAAATGCTCAAGCAAAACAATTAATTTTTATTAGATTTCTGGAAAGCTTTTAGAGGTGACTAGAGGGTCAAACAGCCACCCACTTGGAGCAAATAACACTGGCCTTGTATATATTGTCCTTCCTCTTTTCGAAAGCGCACTCAGAACAATGCGAGACTTTTGAGTAGGAAGGTATAAATAAACATGTAACAAGACGTGTTTGACATGACAGGGGGCAAGATGGGTTTCAAAGAAAGACACTCATTCATCAAAGACAGGAAAAGTTACAAACGGTGGTATAAATTATTTTTTCACTTTCTAGATGTCTCAGTTGTAAATGCATAATCCTTTACAATATGCTTCCAAATAAATGCAGTGATTTCAAAACCATGAAGGATTTTAGATGAGAATTAATCTGTGGCCTGTTATTGATGGGTTCCAAAAAAAAACTTCACAGAGACAAAGTCTAAGGTCAAAACCTATTCCTGTGAAAAAGAGCAAGCCATATGTTCCCACAGATGAGCACATAGAAAATGTAAAGCATATTACGGTAAAAACAGAAAGTGGTTTATACAGAAGATGTGCTCTCTGCAGCACATGAAAAGATGTTCATCATTCTCGATGGCTGTGTCAGACCTGCAATGTACCATTGTGCCTTCAAGCAGTTGGTCTTACTTGCTTTGAAAAGTTCCATAGTAAATAAGTCAGTGAAATTTATTAATTACCATATTTATTTCCGCAGTAAAATTAACTACTACCCAAAATGGGGATGGATATTATCTTATATGGATAATTTTAATATATCTTTTAGTAAAAGTGTTAAAAGTACATATTATACAGCAATTTTTCACTTAATTGTTTTTTATTGTTGTTATACCAAATTTTCTTTAAAATAGTTACATGCATCCATTTTAATTTTTTATAAAGAATTGGGTGATATAGTTTATTAAATTTGTCATAACAGGCAACCTAAATGCCTTAAGTGCACGGTGGCTAGAACATCTAGCCACCCCCTAGGAAAAACACCCCTGGTCTAAATTTTTTTTAAACCAAATAATGTTTACAGAGAGTGGGGACATTATTTTCATCAAGTATTTTATCATAAAAAAGTATATTTTAATTTTGTGCTCACAAAAGGGTTAAACAATTTTCTCGTACAATACGATTATGCAATTACTGATTATACAGTAACAATTTGAAAGGATTTATGAATCCATATAGTCAATCAATCTTCAACAAAACTTTAAAAATTGAAATTACCCAAAAATTGGCAAATCACTTTTAGTACATATAATTTAATGAGTCACCTTTACCCAACACATTACAAATCTTTTTAAATACTAATGTTGCATTTTTGTTAAAATCATTTTCCCAATTCCTCCATACTTTTTGGGAAAAATAAGTTTGATATGACTTTAATCATTGAATTGCAATTTCTTATATTTCAAAATCTTACCATCAAAAAACTTAGGATGGATTTATGGCTGGTATAATATATTATAGTAAACATGCTTGGTTAATATACTGTCAAAATTATATTAAACAAAGAATTCCTACAATAGTTTGTTTAAATACACGTGAAATAAAACCTTACTTAAAAAATTAGATACCAATTTACTGCATATCACTTGTTAAAACATAAGAATAGTCTGCAACTGATATCAATTGCCAGGCTCTTTATGGGACCTTTCACAATATCTCCAAAAGAAAAGGTTTCAATATTTCTGTAAAAACCATATGGAATCTGAACAAAACCATTCTTAAAAAGACTGGCTGTTATACATGTTGAAGATTACCATACATTTCACCATTTTTAAGTTCTTTTGAGGTGTTTCCTTTTTCTTAATAAGCATATGTGTGTATAGATATTTATTTAAATACTTAAATTCTTTGCTTTTCATTTTGTTTATCAGTTATTTTTCTTTTTAAATTTAGATTAAAACCAAATTATTTACAAATGATATTTCTTTTTAAAATTCAATCTGCTCAAATTTTAATTTCAATGTATTTCTTTAACCTTCACAGCAGTTTGCAGTATCAATATTGCAAAAAAAAAAAAAAAAAAAAACCTATTACTTTATCATCTTTTTCATGAATAAAGATCTCATATTATAGCATATTAGATTTCAATTATTCATCTCCATTTTTGAAATTCAAGTGACTGGAATCAATTCTTTACTTATTTGTATCATTTAAAGTGACACTCTCTATTTATAATAATTTATTTTACTTAAACAAAATAGGAGAGAATGAGCTTTCAGGTTTTTCTATTAGTATTTGGTAGTAAAAATGCAACAAATATTTTTCCATATTAAATTATTTCAGATTTGGTGAATTGTGTCAATACATTTTACTTTTACTTTTCTCAGATGACAGTGAGTCAATACTAGACAGTATGTTGCTAGGATTCAAATGTTCCAACATTATCGATGAAAAGAGTGACACATAAATGAAGCTGATCTCAATGCTAGACTGATCAGCTACACTCTAAATTTCACAAGCATAAATTGAAAAAGCGACTTCCAAAAGTTATCAGGTTTTGAGAAAAGTGATTGCATGAATAAACTTGATCACAGTTAATAAATCAGTCAAAATGAAATGTTCAACAAAAAAAAAAAAAAGAGAGAGAGAGAGAGAGAGAGAGGAACAATAAGAAATTTAATCCCAAAGGAATCAGTGTGACTTAAATCTTAATATAATTAAAATATTAATAATAAAATTGAAAAGTGTTGATACCAAGGCTCTTTAGGGGGGAAAAAAGTCTCAAATTATGCAAAAGAATTAGTGATTGCTTCAGTTATTTCAGAACAAAATTCAATAATTCATTTGTTAATTGAATTGAAATAGCTTTGGTCTAAATTAAAATTTTAGTACAATGCTTTAATTTTTCTTTCTTTGATTGTCATTGACAGTTTTAATGATCATTCTAATCCCCAGTTTTAGCATCTTTGTCTTTACCAGTTAACTTTCATCGGCAGCAAATATTCATTGAAATTGTTTTCTCCATACAGCTTCAAAATTCCACCATCATCTTTATTTTTTTCTCCTTCCTTCACATCTAAATTAACATTTTTATTCAACAGGGTAAATTTTTTCTAATTGTCTTCTGTGATATTTTTAAAGGGAAAGCATTAATTTGCTAGTGCTCATTAATTATCTAATTTTAGTAGAATTAATAAGACTACTTACAAAAACATAAAAAAATATCATGTAAAAGGTGTTATTTGATTTGGAGAATTTAGCTGCTATGAAATTTTAATCCAACAATTTGCTCTTTTATATATATATATATATATATACACTTTTTAAGTGTTTCTACTAGTTTTCAAAAAGGAAGTATCATTTAGTGTATTTTTAGACATACAATATTCAACAGTTATAACATAAAAGCTTATTTTACATGAATTTCTCGCATCTTATTTGCAAGAAATACTTTGAATAATATAAAGAAAATCCTATAGGAAAACAAAATGCAGTACGTGCATTTTAAACAGGTTTTAAATAGGCACCTGCATGTGCTTTAAATTGACATTTACAGCACTATATTTTTTGTTTACCTTTACAAATTAACCATTAGTTTTACAATGAAAAGAAAATATTTTATATATTATATGCAAAAAAAATTCTAATTTTATACATGGGGGTAAAAAACTTCTCTGGATTTGTCAGACAAGTTCTCTTAACCCCCCAAATTATATTCTTTTCTGAACAAAATCATACCTTTGCTCAAGATAAATTTTTATAATTTACAATAGGCTTTTTAAAAAAAAAAGATTTAGAAGGAACTCCAAAAATTAGTTTAAGAAATATCATTTAAGAACAAAATGTGTATGGTTTTCAAGGTATATAAAGATTACATGGTTTAATATAAAACAATTTACAATCCATTTTTTTAAAACTTCATTATGAAGAGCAAATAAGATGTAAGGAAAGAAAATAAGCTTGTACCACAATTTACAAGAATATTTACTATCATTTTAACAAGTTGGTTGGTTTTATTATGGTTGCACTAGAAGCAATACGAGGGCTGTAGGCGATGAACCTCATAATTTTGAACCTTGGTGATGAAAACAACACCTGAGCTGGTACCTGCTCTCCTAACTTCCCCACCAAGCCAATGGGAGGACTTTGAGCCATAGCAGATTTAACGTGCATCAGCGCTGGCTATATGGCAGGTCTTAAATGGCATCAAGGCTGGAACCTACGACTCAATGGAAACACCAGCCATGAGTCATGAATTCTTCATGAATTACTTGAACAAAAAGTAAGAATCAAGTTGTTATGCAATCAGCATCAAATTCAAATTTCAGAATCAAAATTCATTTACATAATCCAAAATTTAAAATTTCATAATACAAATATTCCTTTCATATAATTTTAAGATATACATTTGTGCACATATGATATATGTGTGCATGTATATATGTATCAATGCTATTTTTATATTTATTGCATGAAAAAAAAAATATTTTAAAGAGGATAATTAATAGCCTTTGAGCTCTGTAACCCATAAAACCAACCAATCAATCAATATAAATGCATGTGAATTTATAATTCAATACAACAAAAGAAAAATAAGTAAATTGATAAATTATAAAATTTAAGATGATAAATATGTTTGATAATTACTATGCAAGAAGAAAATCACATTCTGATTAAGAAAAGTTTAATTTTAATTTATTTATATGAATTATCACATTTATTAACAGTCTTGAATAATGAGAATGTATAAAATACCATTAGGACTCAGAAGAGTGATGGAAAAATGCTTTAAAATATGAACATTAAATATGTGGAACAGTATAAATGAAACGTAGTCTTGTATTAGCAGTAAAAACAATTTTTTCTAGCGTTATAGCAAAAATTCTCAAATACAGTGAGGGGAAAGAAACAATTAAAGTTTATTTTTAAATTCCCGATTTAAAAAATTTACAAATTTAGGAATCTTAAATTACTAAAAAAAAAAAAAAAAAAAAAAAAAACTTCCTGGGACAGAGAAACCAAACTTTTAAAAAAAAAAAAAAAAAAAAAAAAAAAAAACACAGAGAGAGAGAGAGAGGAACCAATATATACAAGTTTGCAAAATCTATGGTGCATCAATTAAAGAATGACATCATCAAAATTAAGAACTCATTTATTGTTTTTATTCCGGAAAGTTTCAATTTTTTTTTTTAAAAAAATTTGCTTCACGTTCAATATTTAGTTACTCCTAATGTTTTGTATTGTTAATTTTATGAAACATAAATAAAATTTAGTTATTAAACTTACCATTCTGGTGGCACTTGACTTCCATCATAATCTAAATTCACAGCCTCTGTGTAGTCTACCCAACGATTTCGAGCTTCAGAAAAAATATGTACAATATTAATTTTCTGATATTTGACATCATTATTGTAATATCAAAATAAATGTCATCATCAGCAAAATTTCAATACAGTGTTTTTAAATACATTATCAGGCAAATCATAAGTTTTACAGTTCATTATAATAATTTATAATCCATTACTTACTACAAATCTAAGATAAAATTACAATATCTCAAGTATTTTCAGCACATTATATTTGTTGAATATGTGTGTGTTTGTGTAAAATACAATAAACATTGAAAATTTATAAAAATCACAAATTTGTTTCATACCATCTCTCATAAAACACTTGTTGCACATTTTAAAAAAGTAATAGTGAGTAACTCAAATTAAAATTAATAAAATATGGATAATTTCTTTTGAATTGTATTGGGGAAAAAAACATTCATATACCATAACTATGAACAAGATGTAACTTTAAAAATTAAAGAATCAATTTATAATGACATCGATTATTGCATTTTAGAAATTTTTTCTTTAATATTATAACTGATACATACTAAAATTAATAACATTTAAAATTCATTATAAATTTTAAAATAGATGTTATAATATGAAATGATAGTGAATTAGCTTACAATGCATGTTGCGAAAAAAGTGATCTTTTTTTGAAAGTTTATATAATTAGTAAATACATAATGATTGTATACAAAATTTAACATGGATTAAATGCCTTATACCAAAAAAAAAAAAAAAGAATAAGAAAAGTACTCCACTGCATAGCTTAAGAATAAGAGTAATATATACCATTTGAGTTTACAGTAGAATTAAAAATACAAATAATTCATTTCTTTGAATATATATATATATATATATAACTCAAAGAATAAAACATAATACTTTTTCATAAATTAAGAATATAGATTTCTTATATAAGTCTTGATAATTGGAGGGTAAATAATACAGAAAATAAAATAAATATATAATTAGATACTTACAGTAAAAATACATTTTATTTTCATAGTACTTATTCCCAAATTTATCTGTACCTACAAGAGAGCCAATTTTAAGTTCATCAGTTCTGCAAAAGAAATATATATTAGTCACAAAATCAAAATAAAAGTTAATGAAAACATTTATACTCAAAAAAATTATACAGTCTTAAAACTTCCCCACACATTTTGTGAATCTAAAAGATTTATTGAAATTTGCAAAAAGTTTTCAGACTTAAAGTAATTCAATATATTAATGATATACAACATACAATTTTGAAATAAGGTGGTAAGAAATTTCAATTATTTTTAAAATTATAATTATATTAATTGCAAATGGATTCTTCACTAGGAAAATAAAAAAAAGAGTAATTAGCAAAAATATTTTAACTTCAAATCAGAGACAAATGATGAAGCTAATTTTTGAGATAGTGCTTCATTCTCTACATACAGTGTCTCACAAAAGTGATCGGACACTTGTGCTTTACAAAAGGAAACTGTAATAAAATAAATAAGCAAACATGTACAAATTTTTGTGGGTGTGTTTCATATTTAAAATTAGTAACAATTATTACATAACATACATTTTGTCAAAATATTAAAATATCAATTTAATAAAAATATAATTGTTTAGAACGGAGCAAAAAATGGCTCACATAAGTGATCGAACACCATTAGATATGCAACAAAAATCGTCTGAAATAAGCAATAAAAATATTTTTTGGGCGTTTATTTTAACTCAAAAGCAAATGGCAATAATTTATAAAATCGTCTGCAGTATTTCTCTCAAGTTTGTTGTGGAATTTTTGTGTTTTTTAGCTCTGTGCAGCCATGAATGCTAAACGAAAAGAAACTTCGCATGAAATTAGAAAATTAGTTATTAATTTGCATATTGAACGTGGAAAATCTATAAGAAAAACTGCTGAAACAGTTAACTTGAGTCATTCAACAGTTTTCGATATCATTAAACGATATAAAAAGAAGCACATGATTCAGAATAAAAGAAGACTTGGCCGACCATCGAAGCTATCCAATGGAATAAAGCGAATTATCGTTCGAAATATTAAAAAAAATCCAAGAAAGAGTGCTCCTAAAGTTGCTGCTGAATTACAAGCATTATATGGAATAATTGTTAATCCTGAGACTATTAGAAGGGTAATTCGATCTGCTGGATATCACGGTAGAGTAGCCAGGAAAAAATTCTTCGTAAGTGAAAAGAATAGAAAACTCAGATTAGCATTCGCAAAATCCAACATAAATAAGAATTCTGATTACTGGAATAAAGTAATATTTGCTGATGAGAGTAAATTTAATATATTTGGTTCTGACGGTAGAATCTTGGTGTGGAGAAAACCCAGGGAAGAATTTCGCAAACAGAACTTGCTGCCAACAGTAAAACATGGAGGAGGAGGAGTTATGGTGTGGGGGTGTATGTCGTCCGCTGGAGTTGGTAATCTTGTTTTTATTGACAGTATAATGGATCAGTACAAGTATATTGACATTTTAAACCAAAATTTGAAATCTTCAGCACGAAAATTGAACCTTCACAACGATTTTAAATTCTACCAGGACAATGACCCCAAGCACACTGCTTTGAACGTTAGACTCTGGCTGCTGTATAACTGTCCTGAAATAATAAAAACACCACCACAATCTCCAGACTTAAATCCCATAGAGAATATTTGGCAAGAATTGGAATCAAGAATTCGCAAACACACCATTTCTTCAAAGCAACAATTAAAATCGGTGCTTCAAGAAGAATGGGGTAAAATCACTCCAGAAATCACAAAAAAATTAGTCGAATCCATCCCAAGAAGATTAAATCATGTTTTAAAAGTAAAAGGAAATCCAACAAAATATTAAAATCTTTTAAAAAGTAAAATTTTTGGATAAATATTTGATGGGAAAGTAAGTGTCCGATCACTTATGTGAGCCATTTTTTGCTCCGTTCTAAACAATTGTATTTTTATTAAATTGCTATTTTAATATTTTGACAAAATGTATGTTATGTAATAATTGTTACTAATTTTAAATATGAAACACACCCACAAAAAATTTGTATATGTTTGCTTATTTATTTTATTACAGTTTCCTTTTGTAAAGCACAAGTGTCCGATCACTTTTGTGAGACACTGTATCTACAACATAGCGTGACATTGATAATTTCATTGGAATTAAATAGAATCTCTTTAATAAAATAAAATCATTCAGCAATTATCCATATAAATAACTAGGCATGTTACTTAACGCAATTTGCAGTTTTTACAAAATGTAAAACCCATAACATGTACACAAGTAAAAAAAATTAATAAATAAATTAAAAAAATCATCAATGTTGCACTCTCTCTAAAAACTAATTTTTTACAAATTACGCATATGAATACTAAGTAGTTTTTTTTAAAACACATACTTATCAAAACAAATGGAAATATTTTTCAAACTAAAATTTATGGTTTATTTTTCCAACATATTACAGAAATAAATTTTATTTGAAACGCGCTTCGTATAATCGTTCTTATTTTTAAAAAAGGAAGCTATTCGATCTTAAATGTAGCGCAAAAAGCAATGGTGAAAACGATGCATAAAATGGTGATAAAATAAAAGCAAAATTCTTTTACTAAATAAAAGAAATTAAATGTATGGTTTTCAAGTAGAATATCCTTTCCTGATCATGCAATTCGAAACATTATAGGGTTTGAATAACAGATCAACGTATTATTTAAATTGCATTTTCTTGCAAAAAAATATTCCAAATTTACGTAAAATAAGAGTAATATTTACATTTTCTTAGCAGTTAAGAACATAGCTATAATAATATTTTAATATATATATATACTTACCGATATATAGTTAACACAGATCTAAATATACCCCCATTCGCCTTTATAATGTCGAAAATTCGTTTAATTTTATCCAGACCCAAGGAGCTGGCCATTTTAAACAAAATTCTAAACGACCTCGTAAAGACGATATTTATTTACTAAATTTAACAAGTCGAATCTTTCTTTTATCATATCGGTTTATTTACTGGCATTGAAACAGATATAATTTTTACTCTTCGTAGTTTATATTTTCGACACTACTACTTTTTGTTTCGCTTTTTGTTTGAATGTTTCCTGTAAATAAAAGTGGATTTACGAGATTTATCAGAATAGATATTTCATGAAATTAATATTTAGTCTTTCAAAAATAGTCTGAGATTAATATCAATTCCCTTTTATTAAACAGTATATGGATTACTTTTATGGACCCAAATTTCACGAGGCTGATTATATTATCAAGATAAAACATCAGGAAGTTGCAAGCATTTAAAGACTTAAACGAAATTTTTGACACTTCCCTTAACCTTCCTCCTACCTTTTTAAGGCTCATATAAGACCATTGTTACTTATCTTCTCTAATCATTCTCTAACGATAATTATGTACCCTCTATCTTTAAAAATTCTTCAGGAATAGTTTTCACCTGAATCATTTTGTTTGAATAATTATATTTTCTTACCATTTCCAAATGCATATTTGTTTATTTTTATTTTTCGGAATTCGTTATATTTTGTCTTTCTTTTTTAAGATCACCTTGTAGTTGTCAGATTGCTAAAAAAACAGTTTCAGGCATAAGACTTTATTTTTTTTCTGATTTTGCGTTTTACTTCTATGGAAAGCTATCATATTGCATATTGACACAAAGGTCAAGAGAGATGACAGTTATAACAATTGGCTATCAGAGTCACTGAATTTGATCGATAGAATGCTATATTTTATTGATCAATGTTTCTAGAAATCATTCATCAGCATTAATTCTCGTCATACCAAACTGGTGCATGAAGCCACAACACCTGCGCGTCATTTAATTTGACCTAACGCTATTTCCCGGGCACCTCCCTGACTTAGTCATTCAAATAAATTTCTCTCTGCTGTCTCCATACATTGTCATATGACCTTTGGTCTTCCTCTATTTCTGTTTCCATTTGTAATTATCAATTGATAGCATTCTGAATATATGTCCAATCCATGACCAGCGTCGTTTTTCAATTTTGAGCGGAAATAGATTTGGGCAGATGTTTTATCATATAATTCAAAATTTGAAATTTTATCTAGTCAATATATTTTAAAAATCTTTCTGAAGTAAGTTCTTTGAAAAGTACAGAATTTCTGTTTTTTGTGGTGTTTTGAGTTTCCAAGCTTCACTTCTGTAAAGAAGGAAGGTAAATATAGTTTCAATGAATACATGTCATTCGAATTTAATGCTTGCATTTTAAGGTCTTCAGAAATTTTACATTTTTCGGAAGAGATATCGGACCTTTCTACTATTAGTTTTTATCTCTACATTTGTGAATCTCTTTTTTTTTATCTGTTGTAAATCCAAGTAATGAAAAACGTCTATCTCTTTTCAACTTAGTTTTGATTTCTCAGAAGTAAAAAATAACTTTCTTACATATTTACCATATTTTTTTATTTTCACTTATTTTCTCCATTTGTTTGGTAATATACATGAGCAGTAGTACTCCCTAACAACTCAAATAATTGTGATTTTGTGAACACGTAAATAGGTGTTCGGAAGGTTAGAAGACAGAGGCTTAATAGACATATGTGTTACATAGTACTATTACGTGCGAAACAAAGGAGACAGAGGAGTTCGTCTCTCGCGATGTCTCACTGCACTAATTTGCGCAGAGAAAATAAGGAAAATTATTACAGTGAAGCGTCCTTCCCTTCCAGTGATTGGCGGGATAACAGAGCAAAACGTTTTTCGGCAATTCTACATTCGGACGTCATAACTACCAAGTGTCTCCAATGGTTCGTCTGATCAGAATAGGTTAAAAGTAAATTTTGAAAATAAAAAGAAATAAAAGATTAATATAGTTTGTTCGGTCAAGGTTTCATGAAATCGGCAGCAGTGGATGTTTTAATAGGACCATAATGTAGGCCGTCTTTGTGGACATCGTACTGGTCAATGGCTTTCATGTCAGTGATTTAATATGCACCAAGGAAGTTTGAACAAAATTTCAGCCTACGTCCGAAATACGTCCTCTTAGTAGCAGGAAGATCACCCATTTTGTACCGATTTTTTCCTTTTCTTTTTGTAGAGTAATTGGATTTTTTTTCTTGTACATACTTGTATATCTAGAAAATACTGATTTTCGCTTTTTCACGAATAAGCGTTACGTTCCTCTTTGAAACAGCTCTCTGTCTGTAACTTTTTAGGACCAGTCTTCTTTATTTTTCGTTTTCACTCTAGTAAAGAGTTCGAACAGTGATTACTTTGTGCTTCGAGAACTTGCACTGTTCAGAGTTCGTAACCTTCAGAAATCAAGCAATTTTTCAAAGAAGGAAAGAAACTAAGAAAATTTCTCAATTCACCAGATCTCCTGCAGATAAACAAAAACTAAATCATATTCAAAGGATTATAAAAAGAAAATTTTGCGACTTTAATCATAAATTTGGCTAGGTACTCTTAAAAATTTAAATTTAGAAGATCGGTTCTTCTGAGGGATGGCAACAGTATTCAGGAAAAAACGATAAGAAATTCCGAAACTTAGAGCATATGAAGGAATAGCACTGTCAGATAAAGATAAAAGAAAAGTAATTTCCGACTCACTCAAAAAACAATTCCAATTGAGTATTATCGTAAATCCCACTAACCATATTATTCAAAATTTCTTTGCCGATGAAAACACCTCACCAATCCTAACCCCCCCTCTCCCATCTGAAATTATAGAATATGTTAAAAAGTTATAAATAAAAAAATGCTTCAGGGAAAGATGGTGAAGATGAAGAAGTCCTCAGAAAACTCGCAGTTGTATTGAAAGCAGTTTCTTCTAGTAACCTGGTTTGTATCAGAAAGTTAGGGGCATTTGCACGAAAAACCGCTGAGATTTATGTCAAGCACTGCAAGTGGTATCCCATGCTACGAACTGTGCATAAAGAGTTTATCCGTGTTGAAAAAAGTAATTGAGAGTTTTGTTCTTCCAGTTGTAAAATTCTCAGAAGAGATTCAAGAAGCTTCTATTAAAGTTTTTCACCAATGCGGAAAGTTCAGAGCTAGAAAAATGTTCTGAAAATCTACAAATGAAGATATTAAAAGTAATCTCTGAGTCAGTTTTGATCCCAGGATTTCAATACTGAGATCACAATGATTTTATCAAATGACCAAGAATTTATTCTCAGAAACTAGAAGTTTCTTCTTGTTGCTTAATGTGTCACCGAAAAAGATGACTAAACTGCAGATTTTTTGAATATTGAGGGACGATGTCAAGAGTTAGAATAACAAGATTTTTTAATAGATTATGCTGAAGACCTTGATTTCTTGGAAGAAACGAACCATATTCATATAGTTCCTCCAGGAAGTCAACTAAAAGTACCTTTTTATTTTAAAAATTTCATTGTTTAATACATAACACATGGATCAATAAGACCCGCGACTAACATTGAAAACAACATTTTTTTTGCAAAATTTTTTTTTATTCATCAACATAATCACCTTTTAGGGTGATACAATCGTTCCAACGCTTTTCCAATTTTTCAATACCATGTTTATAAAAAAAATTATCTTTCGCTTCAAAATAAGCTTCAGTTTCAGCGATGACCTCCTCATTTGAGCCAAATCTTTTTCCCTGGAGCATTTTTTTAAGATCAGCAAAGAGCCAGTAGTCACTGGGGGCTAAATCCGGCGAGTATGGGGGGTGGGGAAGCAGATCAAAGCCCAATTCTTTCAATTTTGCCATCGTTTTCATCGACTTGTGGCAGGGTGCATTGTCTTGGTGAAAAAGGATTTTTTTTCTCTGCATGTGCGGTCGTTTTTTTGCGATTTCCTCCTTCAAACGCACCAGCAAGTCAATATAATAATCACTGTTGATCGATTTACCTTTTTCGAGGTAATCAATGAAAATCACGCCATGCGTATCCCAAAAAACTGACGCCATGACTTTGCCAGCTGACTGTTGCGTTTTCGGACGGCTTTCGCCAGCTGTGCGCCACTCAGATGACTGCCGCTTCGACTCTGGAGTGTAGTGATGTATCCATGTTTCGTCCATGGTCACGTAACGACGCAAGAAATCTTTTTTGTTGCGAGTAAATAGCGATAAACAGCTTTCTGAATCATCGACTCGTTGCTGTTTTTGTTCCATCGAAAGCAATCGCGGCACCCACTTGGAAAAAACCTTTTTCACTTCACTTCAAAAAACCTTTTTCAGTAAATACACTTCCATATGATATCTGTGTCATCTCAGCAATCTCACGGAGCTTCACTTTACGATCTTTCATTATAATTTTTGTCACTTCACTCACATTTTCCGGTGTAACGGCTTCCACAGGTCTACCCGAGCGTTCCGCGTCATTTGTGTCGGTACGACCACGTTTAAACTCGGCAAACCACCGACAAATCGTTGCTTTTGATGGACAAGAGTCCGGGTAACATTTTTTCAATCCATTGTTTCGCTTGCACGGTGTTTTTACCCATTAAAAAACAATGTTTTATCAGAACACGAGAAACTCGGTTTTTTCCATTTTTTAAACAAACTACAAAACGACTTTACTCCAACCTCGATAACTCAGCTGTTTCTGGTCCGATCGACTTAAAATTTTGACACGTTTCAAGCAAACGTTAGTACTCTAGAAAGACCTGGTTACTGGTTTCCCACGAGCGCCATCTCTGGGTTAGTCTCGGAACCTATTGATCCATGTGTTATTATAGTTGTGCTATTTTAAATATAATTTAATTATCTAAATTACTTTTACTGTTAGTTACTTTTAATGTTGTGTTTTTTTTTACTTTAGGTTATATTAACAGACAACAAATTTCATATTTTGAATTTTAATAGTTTTAAATTTAATGAATTTTATCTTTTCATACCTGGTACCTGCGAATATGTCAGCGTACGTCTTTTAGTTTTTGAAAATGTATTTAAAGTTCGGACTTCTTAAAAAAATTCTGTTTATAATATATTTAATGAAGTTATAGATTTGAAAAATCCATTCTTATCTCATCTCTATGAAACAAAATCAACCTGTTTAATAAAATTAAGCTATCCATGTCAAACGATATGAGGTGGATGATGATGAGTGAGTAAATTAATGATTTTGAATAGTAGAAGAGACATGCATTTAATTCTAATCAAATTCAGTTATAATCAAATTTCGCACCGACAAGCAAAAAACCCAAAGAAAAATGATCTAAAAACATGTTAAGGCTCCCGCCTCCAATATATTTTGTCGATATAACATGAGCGAGTTTTCATGTACCTGTTTATGTTAGGTATATGGGTACTATTTCATATGAAAATAAATAAAACCAAAAAGATTTATTCTAACAGTTCTAGCTTCTTTCATTTCTATTCTATCGTCAAAAAGACATCAACATTCAAATCAGCACAAAAAATACATAGATTATTATCCTCATTAAAATATTTATGAATGAATAACTGGTTGAAAGTACCATGTCCCAAAATTCATACACTTAAAACATAAAAATACAATTGAAACAGCGAGGTAAATCTGCCATTTTCGTCAATGACTCTCGTTTTGGTTTCATGCGTATTCTGTCTATTGATGGTCCAAATTTAGGTTATATACTAATGACACTAGATGATTTAAAGTTACATCGTTACGGATATTTTCATAAATTTTAAGTTTTGTTTTAAATTCTGATAAAGTATCATACTTGTATAAAATCAAATTTTTAGGGCTATCATTTATTTCCTTAATTATGTTGTGACTTAAACTAATATCTTCTATAGTGCTCTTTGATACTATTTCTTTCATAAAACAGAAATACTGATGAACATTTTCATGTTCTCGCATCTTTCTTTTAACCAACATTTCATGAAAAGTTAAACTATTATGCTGTGACTAAAATTCATCTGTCAATGAGACCTTTAGCTTTCCCCTAGTTTCCATTTTTCTCCTGAAATATACAATTTTACTATTCCTATTAAGAATTTCTTTCCGAAATAAACTTTTGGATATTTTTCCAATTTGATTCGGGTTCTGAAACCGGAATATTCAAGTTAGAAGTTTTTGTTTTCTCACTAAGTTGTGATTGTTTTGGATCGTCATCGTCTTCAAAATCTGTTACTTCATCTTCTTCATAATTTGATTCTATCATTTTTAAATCACACAAATCCATAAGAATTCTTTTCTAAATTTCTGGAGTCTTCACGTCTCAAAATCAACACATTACAAACTAAAATCTGGTTATTGATAGTAAATGATTTCATAATGAAATCTAATCTTTTACTAAATTCATTTAATGCTGAAATGAATTCAAAATCATGGAATTTTCTCTTTTTTTAATATTTCTGTCAATGTCTGTGCCACATATAATACTCAATACTTTAATTACGGCTATCGAAGCAACTTTTAACTGAATACTTGGAATGCTCGACAAATTCATAGTCATAATTTTCAAGTTCATGAAAATCGACAAAATCAATCAAAGTGAGTCATCTTTTGCTTGTTGCATAAACTATATTATCCAATGAGTACGTCTATTCTTCATTGTGGTATGTTATTAATTTCAAAGTGATTCACAGCACTGAGCTCTTTTGTCTGAAATGTGTGGGCCAAAACCTCTTTTTATCTTTAAGGAATCACACATTAGTTAAATAAATCAACATTTAATTAAGTTTGAATGGTTGCAAAAGAGATCTCAGCAAACAGATGTATTAAATTATAGGTATTAGGTACGAAAAATAGGCATTCGTTTGTTGTGGTCTACACTTCACTTGTGTCGGGGGAAAATAAGGAAAACAGTTACAGCAAAACGTCCACTCCCTGTAGTGCAGCTATTTCCAAATTTTTTTCACAGCTATTTTTAATTTGTATACTTAATCCATCTTTATGCTTGGTGACTAATTTGCACTTCACTTAAATTTATACTTAAGGGTTGGTCCTCATTAAACGTATTTCACCCGTCCATCAGGGTTCTTTTATTTTTAAACTCACAATTTTCTTGCTAATTATCAAATTATTAATTGTATTTTCAAATATACTGTGAAACCAGTTCCTCAGTTACTCGATAGATGGCCCCACGAATCAGCTTCATGTGATAGATCGTGCAGCGCCACCTATTCCTGAACAAAACTGAGCGACATTTAGATCTAGCTTTCTTTCCCCCCTCTTTTCGCTTCTCTTCACCTTCGCATTAACCGCGTTGAAGGAAAACCCCGAGTGCCAGCGCGCGTTCCAACGGCCATAGCCGAAATGTGTTAAATGAGGCCACCATCTATTTTACTCTAATGAATTGGTTAATTTGAATATAGTATTTTGTACATATTTTTCCTTCGTCTCTTCTAATAAACTAAGTAAAACGAATTAAAACATCGTCATTTAAATTGCTACAAAGTCATTATAGAATCCGGTAATGGAATTACTCCCCTAGATAAACCAGCATTATGCGTAAGAGCAAATCAGTATAGATTCGAGATGTGATATCTCATTATCCCCGTTTCTACAAAATTTATGGGGATTCGGCAGGGATGTGTGCAAAATTTATGAGCGTTCGATCCGAGATGCCTACAAAACTAATGGGAGATGATTACAAGAAGAATAGAAAATCATATGCTAGCCCTGATATCAACTGAATTCCCCAGATGCTAATGTCTACATATGCCTCTACTGCAAGAATATCCAGTTTCCAGCGACGACAGACCCATCAAAGAGAAAATACGTGTGTGCCTCATCCATATCCACTATTAGTTTTCTGCGATGATGAGTGTATCCCATCTACAAGTAGAACCGCCATCCAGGATCCATTACAGTTTTTCTGCGACTACGAAATCATTAATTACTTCTTTGTATTAAAAACTTCTTCGCCTTTATGATCATCATGTGTTTATCCTCTGAACCGTTCCGAGTGTACCAACAATGTGTTTCTTCATATTTGTGATCATCTAAATTGTGTTTAATTTGCGCTCTGAATAGAGAACGTCGATAACTGAAACAGCTTTAAGTGAATTCAGCATGTATTAGTGTGAACGTTTCATCACAAGATTCCAGGTACTGCAAAACACATTCATTTTTTTCAGACAATCCATCAAATATAACTAAAGTTCTATGATTACAAGTTTTTAATTATAAAAAGGAATATCTGAAGGAAAAGTAAATTAAACGTATTATTTTCTAAGTGCATATATATATATATATATATATATATATATATATAGAGAGAGAGAGAGAGAGAGAGAGAGACATACATATATTCAAATTATCTGTCATAAGTGAATTAAAAATCTAGGAGTGTCCTTTTTTTTTATTATTGCGTGAGTGTGAATTGATATGCGAAGGTATTTCAAATCACTCAGTGTTTCTCAGATACTTAATCGAATAAATGCATAAGTAATTAGACGTCCTTGTCCAGAGAAAGTAAACTTTCTGATTTTCGATATTATCTTGTGTTATTTACATTTTCTATTTATGCTTATTTTCATTTTATGTTGCCTTATATCAGTATTTTTATCATTCCTATAAGATAAAGTGTTTAAAAAAAATGATTACATATTTTGCTCCCTGTAGAATATTGAAAATTGTCGAAATTCTTTTCTCCCCTATTTTTGTGTTATTAGTTATTTTTTAAAAGTATGAAATATAATTTGTGAAGTTTTGCATATTCCAATATAGCTGGAGGCCAGCTCTATTTGGGGGGGGTCGAACTTTGTAGGATTTTCTAGCTAATTATCAAATTATTAATAGTATTTTCAAATGTACTGTAAAACCAGTTCCTCAGTTATTTGATAGATGGCCCCACGAATCGGTGTAATGTGATAGTATGTGGAGCGCATCTATTCCTGAACAAAACTGAGCGACATTTCGTTCTCTCTCTCTTTCTCCCCCTCTTTCCGCTTCTCTTATCCTTCGCATTAACCGCGTTGAAGGTAAACTCCGAATGCCAGCGCGCATTCGGAGTTACCCGAACGCCCATCGCCGATACGGGTTAAATTAGACCGCCATCCATTTTTCTCCGATGATCTAATTAATTTGAATTTAGTATTTTGAATATATTTTTCCTTCATATCTTCTAATAAACTAAGTAAAACGAAATCAAGCTTCGCCATTTAAATTGCTTCGAAGTTATCATAGAATCAGGTTTGGGAATTATTACCCTAGAGAAACCAGCTCTTTGCGTAAGAGTAAACCAGTGTAGATTCGGGATGTACAATTTCATCACCCCCGTTTCCACATATATTATATATACACAAAGGGCGTTCCATGAAAACCGAGAGTAAAATCATAAAAAAAAAAAAAAATAAGAAACATATTTACAGCAAAAAAATAAATCATTATTTATCAAAACACCTTCCCTCAGATAATATATAACTGTCCCATTGTTCAACTTATTTTTCAAAACAAGTAGAGAAGTTTTTTTTCTCGAAGCTGCTTCAAAGAGCATTACACTACTGAAATAACGTCTGATTCTGTATTAAATTTTCTGCCACGGCGCTTCTCCTTCAACATTGAAAACGGCCAGAAATATCATGGTTTTTTTTTATATATATATATCTGGACTTTAAAGGGAATGTTACATAATTTTAATATTGCATTTACTAAGATGTTACTGAACGGAAGTAGCGACATGCGGGAGAGTATTATCGTGATGTTATGTCCAATTTCCTACCAGTTCAAGACGTTTCCTCGATATGTGTTGGCTCAAAAATTTCAAACCTGGGACATAATAATCACCATTAAGAGTAGTATTTGGAGGCACAACATGATGATAGATTACACCTTTTTGATCAAAGAAAATAATACTCATGACCTTTCCAGCAGATTTGGATTAATAGATTTTTTTTCCGGAGAGAGAGGATCAGGGTGTTTCCATACACTTGTTGCTGACTGGTTAAAAGTATAAAAATGATGTATCTAAGTTTCATCACAGGTTATTACAGTCTTTAGGAAATTCGAATCATTTTAAAGCATATGTTTCCACTCAAACATTGGTGAATTCTTGTTTGCATTTGTTTTTTAGTAAGGTGATGGGGGACCCATCTAGAACAAATGTGGTGAATCTATTAATTGTTGCATAAAATGCGAAATATCAACATTTTCGAAATGTTTTTTGGTGCAGCCATTTTCTCACTTGACATTAGTTGATTTTGTCCACACAGTGTTAACATTTCGATCATTCACAACATTTTCTTGTCGGCCATGCTTAGTAGTTTGTTCTGCAGGCAAACGTCGTTTCTTAAACCACGATGCCATCTAAAAATCGTAGACACTCCAAAATATTTGTCTTTGTAAACTTCTTTCATTAATTTAACTGTTTCAGGAGCGTTTTTTTGCCGAAATGATAGCAAAATTGTATGACACAACACATTTCGTTTTTAAACTTTGAAATACTCATTTCCATTTTCTGTAGGGCAAAAAAAAAAAAAACCCAGTTTTTTAAACAAGCACGAAACTAGGAAAATAAAATCGTCCGCTTCGTTTCGAATATTTATAAGCGTTCAGTTAATATTTTGAAAAAATCATCTGTACTTTTATTTTTTAGACTCTTGGAATATGGTTACTGTAACGCTTTTAACTGACGCCGTACAATGAAGTAACAGAAAATGTATACTTAGAGGCAGATTACTACCCGACCTGCAACAGGTAACATGATGTTTTTCTTAAGTAAATTTATTGTACATACCATTTTATGATAGCCTAGATAAATCTTATTTTAAATTCAATGAATCTTTTATTTAAAAGAACTGAACATTTTTCGTTTAGAGGCTTGTATAGAACTATATGAAAGTGTGACTCGTTGATATTATGACATTAATTCTCCTAACATTACCAGGATGATATGCTGATTGAATAAGACCATGACTCGACAACCATTATTACAAATTATATAACCACTAAAACCCTACATAAAAACTTATTAGAACTAAAAAAAATTAAAAGCTAAAAATACGACAGAATTATTAGAAAATATCAGTAGATTTACAAATTAATAAAAAACAAATTAAAAATGTTATCCTATGTTAAAAGTAAACAAAAATTCTAGTGAAAATAAGTCAACAATTTAATTAAATAGTTACTATTATACAAATAATATTAATTCAATACAAAGATAAACTATTAACTAAAAGTAACAACCAATTTAACTTTTTAATAATGTTCCTTACTTTAGAGAGCAAAATGTGTGTTTGAACTAGTTTCACGGATCCAATCATCACATCTTCCTTAATTACATAATCATTACAGGTATGGATCAAGAAAATCCAAAAGCCGAGTACGAACTCTTCAGCAACAGAAAAATGAAAAAGGAAATTAATACAATTCAACCAAAGGAAGAAAAATAAACGTTCACAAATAATTCAACATAGCTCACTATGCACTATGCTGCAATACTATACTAAAATCGCGACAGAAATTATTGATTGATTTGACTATACAAAAATAAATATTTATGGAAAATAATTAGGGAACAAAAATTAAAAAAACTGTACCATGTAAACATATAAAATGTTTAATAATTTTTAATTGTATAAGCCTACAGTATATATATATATATATATATATATATATATATATACTGAAAATTTATGAAAGAATAATTTAAAATATTTAAAAAGACCAAAATCCAGAAAGAAATGTAACAATGAAAGAAAAATAAATGAAAATATGGAACCCAGCAAGTCAAAAAGCAATATCGGGCTGAGGACCGATTAAGCGGGGTTAAACTAGTTTAATGGTACCAACCTTCCCCCTTTGCGACTTGGTAGGCTGAATTAGGAAATCCAAATTGCAAAAGAGTTCATGATTAAAAGATGCAAACAAATTCAGCGATAAAATCTACAAAAATAAAATCTATAATTCCTGGTAGGCTGAATTGGGAAATCCAAATTACAAAAGAGTTCAATGATTAAAAAAATGCAAAAAATTTCAATGATAAAATTTACAAAAATAAAATCTATAATTCTAAAAATTATCAACAAATCAAAATATAAAAATTACTTACAAAATTCAAAGAAATGAAGATTCAAATATGTGAGTAGTAAGACGGAATTGTCTTTAAGCTTCAAGATGTATATCACATACTCAAAATGAAAAAAAATATAACACATCATCACCATATAAATTGAAAAAAGATTTAAATCATTGTTTGATTGGTAATAAAATGTAAAAGGATGCAAACAATTGGTTGGCAATAAGTTGTATGGTAAAGGAGTGTAACGGTCCAGAGAGTGAGTAAAAATGTAAGCTGTGTAAATGTAAATAAATAAATAAATTCTTCACGGCTAGACCACTAACAAGCCGACTTTGTTGACCTATTGTTGTGTGGTGGATTTGAAATTGGATCATGATTCGCAAAGATGTTTAATATATTTGTGATGTATATAGGTATTTAAGAAATTTACTGGATAATCATGATCCAAACAGTTGGTGAAGAATTTTTTAATGTTATTAAACTTGTGTATTTTATGTGTGGTTAATTTGTTATTGCGTAATAAAAAGCCCAATAAAATATTCCTATAAATAGATCTGTGTAGATTACTGTTCCAAAAAGGTATTTTAATTACATGGAATTTGAATCTCTCTCTTTTATCAAAAATATTACTAATAAGTCTATTGTCAACTATTTGCAAATCGAGATCTAAAAATTCTACTGTATTTGTATTAAGATTAGTTTTTAATAATTTGAGATAATTAGGGTAAAATGAAATATTTGGTTTAAAATCCTCAGTTTTACCTAAAATAATTAGATCATCTATGTAACGAAAAAGAAAGTAAGAATCATTGTCAATCTGTTTTAATTCATAAAAATGTAAATAAAAATTGGCCAGACAATTACTAGCTGGACCTCCCTAAGGGAGACCCTGAATTTGTTTATAGAGATTTTGACCGAAAACTATAAAATTCTCTTGTAATACAAGTTTAATGAGACTATTGAATTTTTCCTGTTTTATTGTTTGACTAAAATGATATTTATTGTATAAAATTGCAAGAACCTTAATTAAATCTTGAATATCTATTGAGTTAAAAAGGTCTTCAAAATCATATCCATGTATAGAGAATATCTCTTGTTCCTTCATGTTTTTAACAATTTCGAAACTATTTTTAATAATAGCAGTATTTTCAATATTTTCAATAGATTTTTGAAGAATGGATTGTAGAAGTTTGCCATATTTAGTGATATAGGTGTTATATCCATTCGTAATACTTCGGAATTTGACAGGATTTTTGTGAAATTTTGGCGTTAAAAAAATATATGGATATTTAATTTTTGTAAGGTGTAAACCCACCTTCTTATTGAATGCCAAAAGACGATTATTTATTTCTCTGTTACTATATTTGGATAACTGGAAAGCATTATTATTCATTACATGTTCACTCAATAATTTATGATAGTAAAATTTGCAAATAATTGCATAATTTGCAGGAACCTTATCTACATAAACGATAACAAAATCCTTCTGCAAATCATCTATATCAAGTTTTAGATCTTTAATTGTAATTTCCCTATCCACTTTAAAATTCAAATATAGAATTTTCTTCAAAACACATGACCTAAATTCATCAAATGCCTCAATTGGCAAACCATATTTAATTGCAACCTTAAGAATAAAATTGTCAAAATCATTAGTAGTTTGTTTTCTCACTACAAGGTTACTATTAGTAATCATGAGCCTGAATCCAGTTCCTTTATTCATGAAACCTCTCAATAAATCGCTTTTAACGATGTTCATGTTTCCCGTAACAACATGTTGATGGAATATATATATATATATATATATATATATATATATATATATATATATAAATAAGTAAAAAGAACAATATATTTTTAAATTTTAGGGTTTTGATTTTTTATGCAATTTTATTCAAATAGAAAGACTGAAAAGTAACAATTTAAGATTAAACGTCATTTGTTGTGAATAATGAATAAGTTCTTTGATATAAGAGTGTGTGATGTTTCGCATTTTTTAAAAAAATATGTAGGGAACAGTTATTAATATAAGAGTTTCTTATTTTTAAAGATTTGAAACGTTTAAATTGAATTTTGAAATAAACTGTTCTTTATTAATTGAATTTTTTGATGGGTTTTTGAAGATAATGTGGAATAAAATAGTATATTGTAGCAGCAAAAATATCAAACTTCTAAGAATAGTGGTAGCCCTAAATTTGTAACTTTTTTTTTATCACCCTAACTCTCAAACTGTTTTTCTTTTACATATCTTACTGACTAAAAATTTAAAGCATTAATAATTCTATTATGCCATTATATAAAATACTTATTTTGGAAATTCTCTTTTGAAACAATTCATATGTATATGGCTAACATTTGTGTTAAATGTTTTTAGATTACAACAGAGTTGCTACTAAATTTATAGTAGTTATCGTTAGGCTATATCTGAATATATGCAGTCATTAGTTCAACTCTTTGTATTGAATTAGTTTCATAGATTTCCCACATTCCCCAGTTTAATATATAGTACATTTGACTAACTTTCTAATCAAAAGGTCATTATTTCATATTCAATGACCAACCACTTTAAATAACGTGCCTCTGATTTCTCAGTAATTTCTCAGTTCCATGAACTAATGAATCATGTTTTCTTATGAAATTTCATGTAAAAGTTTCATTTAACTAAAAGAGAAAAATACATCGTTGAAAATTTTTCATAATTATAAAAATATGCACATCTCATTAGAAGTTAACAATATTCAGCTCTGAATATGCTCTTCTTGCCCAACTTTTATTACGACCCTAGGGGACTTTATAGTAATTTGAATTGAATAAAGTAACAATTTCTTTCAAACAAAGCGAAAAGCAATTATGTAAATTAGATTAAAATAAATAGTATAGTGAATAGAATAAGAGATAGCGATATACGAATGAAATATAATATAATGGTAAGGAAAGAGACATAGAGTAATAACGACAAGCTGATAATTATTAGTAAATTGGATTGAAATATCGTAATTAATCTTTTGTATTGAAGTGATTATTGGTCTAAGTACTAAGATACGAAGCTACTGTTAGTGAGAATTCTTGGAATCAGTAAGCGTGATTTGGTAAGCTAAGACTTCCTTTTTAAATCATTATCTGGGACAGTCGAGTTAAGTGGGATTAGTGAGAGTGACTTTATCGGCTTTTCAAGAAAAATAAAGTATTTTATCTTACTCTTTCATATTTTCCATTGGAGTTTAGTATTTATTGACAGATTAATTAGAAGGAAAGAGAGTATTAGAATTAAATAATGAAGACCAAACTATGCAGATGATGTAAAAGATACACTATTAAGAAAATATTATTGGTCTTTAGAATATTAAGACTAATTTAGAGTAACAGTACCCACGATTTTCTCAACGACGACTTTCTCTTCAATTTTCATTCATAATTACATTTTTTATTAGATTATCTTGTAATAAAACAAAATGACTATAGCATTTTATTTTTAAATTAAAAAATGAAAGTATGTTGAAATACAATAAGATTATCGTGGGTTGAGAAAATTAAACTCCTTTTTTCTCCTAAATATCTTGTCACAAAACTATAATAAGTGGAATTAAAGAAGATAAAGGAGTAGGTGATAATGCCATTAAAAATAAGCTTTAAATTGCGATGATCAAATTCAAAGTAGATAAAAATTTAATTTACAGTATATAATTAATCGTTAATTTTTGCTTAGCATTATTACCAAGCTCTACTCAACACCTGCTTATTAAAACATGATTGAAAGAATAAGAAGATATTTTTCTATTATAAGAATCGATGCTTATTATACTTTACGGGGGTATCGTAAATTTTAATTATTATTAAGAAATAATCAAGATATAAGGATAAAATATATTCCGCCCATTAAAATTTATTTTTATGTATTTAATGTTGTAAATTACAGCTATTAATGTTGACTTGTTTGGTTTCTGGAAGTCATAGAGGCAAGTAATCAGCAATACAGTTAAGTTTTGATTGTTAACTTGAGGTATCATATAATTTTAATCATTACTAAAACTAGAGAGTTTATTTTGACTTCGAGGTAGAAACTAAGCTTTTATTTATTATTCTTAAGATTTCTCTACGTAGTCACCATCCAGAGTAATATTTCTCTGTAGCATTTCTTGACCTTACAGCGACTCTCTTCTACAACAGAGCCAGAAGTTAAAATGCCTTACTAACTAGACCGAATAG